>OX465098.1:1862920-2462920 GCA_949987625.1 Chalcis sispes | reverse complement strand
TAATTTTTTTCGAACAAAATACCTCGTCGGTATAAAGTACCATTGAAATCAATAATAGTACAAAATCAACCTATTCAATGGAACCGAAGAATAATATTCGGTAGCACTTTTGACTTCTTACTAGCTCATCTTTACGTCCAGCTGTGTTTTTTCTTCCTTCGCGTGCGCGCGGAATGCGAATCTGCGCATCATCTTCGAGAGTATTATATACGAATACACTTATAACCTACATCCGCGCAACGAGTTAAACGCAACCCATATATATATATATATATGCATGCATACGTATATTGAAAGATAGAACGATGACGTAGAGAAAAGCTAGAGGGCGCGCGAGTACAGACATCGCGTGGGAGTGAATGGAGAACGTAGCGCGCCCAAGCGAGAGAGAGTGAGAGATCTTTGATTTTTTCGTCACTCCCACCCACGCGACTAGCGAGTCTTTTATTCGCGCTCGCACGCGTGTATCATCTTCTTATATGTACGTTTTTCGATCGATTTCTTCGACGATTCGCGGCGCGCGCGGCTTTTCTCTATAGCCTCCGAGGCGGCTTTCTCTTTTACCGGCGACTAAATTTTATTAGTTTTGGTTGAAATTAATTTTGTAAGACCGAATTTTGTTATTTTATGAATTCGTGATTATGATGTTGATGAGTTTTATAATTGATGATTACTAATTTTAATAAATAACAAGCTTTATTTATGTTTTTCGTGGTTAAATATTTTATGTTATTCTTATTAATCGTTTATGTAAATTATATTTTGCAGATGTTTTGTAATAATAGATTTTTCCTAAAATATTGAACAATTGATAATTTTTTCAAGTATCGATAGATTAAGTAGAAATCAATATGATAAATAATAAAAAGGTATTTTTAATAAATATTTCAATAAATTTTTATTAAGAATTCTTCATTGAGCTAATATGTAAATTTTTGAAAGTAGTCTATTCTGCACATTTCTTACATCATTTTTACAAATTAATATGTAACTGGGACTATAAAATTGTAGGCATCATTCATATATTAGAGAAATAAATACTTGAGTGAATCAAGAATTCTTTGTGTCTGTGTATCTTTAATTGATTGCAATCAATTTGACATTCATTTTATTATTACTTATTAATAAAGATTACATAAAAAAATTTTTAAATAATTTTTTTTTAATTAATCTATTTTTTTTTTTTTTTTTTTAGCTTCACTTTAAATGAAGTTCTTATTTTTCAAAGAAACTTTAAACTTTTGATTATTTTAAGCATATCATTTATGGTGTTAAAATTACATTTAAAATTTATTACAAAATTTGATACCAATTAATTATATATAAAATAATGTTGGTAAAATTTTTAGTAAAAATCGAGCTCAAATTAAAATTTATGCGATGAGGAAATCGAGATTTATAAAGCTATTCACGAATAAAAGTAAAAAGAGTTGATAGAAATGTAACATTATGTATTTCATCATACAATATTGCATACTTAAATAATTTTTTTTTCTACATTAATCTGTTTATATTTAAAATAATTTTAAAGTATATACAATAAGTGCAAGATGATTTTTTACTTTATGAAACCAAATTGCACGTATCTTTCTCATGAATAATAAAATTTTTCTTCATATTTATGTAATGAAATGGGATTATTTGCATATTTAATTACATTTTTAATTAAATTCAGGATAATTTATGTTCATGTAAAAGTGATAGTAGACGGATTAATACAAAAGATTAAAAATAATTAAACTTTAATTTTTGAAATTCATAGAACTGTATACATTTTTTTATATAAAAATATTGCCCGATCAATAAAAAACATTACTAACTAATTCTATTAAAATAAGATATTTTATTTAATAAAGAAATTTATTATAATATTCGTAATAAGTTGGTTTCATAAATTTTCCAATTTCAAGAATCCTTATATGATAAATTAAACACAAAATCGGTAAAAATTCATGTCCAATTCCATCTATAAATTTGAATCTTAAATAATTAAAACACCAATATCCTCTTATAATCCGTAACTTTAATAGACTTCAAAAATCATGTAGAAAAAAAAAAGAAAAAAATTAATTGCTTCTTACGCTTAAACTAAATTATTTTGTAATCTCTATATTTCACTTGCTTCTCCCCTCTGCTCCCCCCTCCTCTTTCTATATCCGCATACAGTTTCTGTAATATTACAAAATTGAAAGCTAATGGTATCAAGGAGCGAGCTTGCCAGAGGGCAAGTGCTCGTGAAACCCAAAGTTAAAGTACTTACATCGCGAACCTCTGCTTATATCACGGAATTACATTCGTACACCGAATATTTTTGGATCTTTTAATATTTTTAAATGTAAAAATAGGTAAAATATTGTTCATTGCTGGTAATCAATGCTTCGTAAAATTTAACGTAAATTAATTTATTTTTTGAATTGTATTTTTAGGATTTTAAGTTTGTTTCATTCATTTTAATGCAAAATAAAAAATTTTTATAATAAGCCTCTTTAATATTAACTTACTGTATCAATGATGTAATTTGAAATTATAGCGGCTAATCGTTTGCAATTTTTTCTTCAAACCTGGTCTTATATGGTCGTCGACAGTAGATGCAGATATTAAACATCGAATACTGGATAATACCTACAATGAGATTTAATGCTTCGTTGCTGCATAAGAAAAATTGAAAATAAGTGAGTTTGAGTTTTACTAGAATTTTAATATTTATTGCTTTATATTAATCAAATATAAAAATTATTCGAAAAATTAGTCAAAAATTTGTCAAATATTTAAAAATTAGACAAACATAAAAGTTATTCATTTAAGTATTTCAATATTATAATATTTACATAAAAGGTTAAACATACGAATATCATAAAAGCTTCATTAATAGCGATGATAATAAAAATTGAAGAATATGAGAAACTTTAGATAATTTGTCAAGTGTTAAGCAAACCGTGTAAATTTCAACCGGTTTCGTCCAGCAATAAGTAACTTATTACAACTCAAACAAAATGCTTACGTTAGTGACGGCATTGAATGACGGTCATGGTAAGAGATAAGTTATTTTGCTTTTAAAAAGGATCGAGAGAAGCTGTGGACGCGTGAGGTCAAATATCTATACTTTATGTGTAATATATATATATTCTAGACTGCTTCGATGCACTTAAAATTATATCGTACAAATATTTTTGTAATTTATTAAATTTATTTATAAAATGTAATGACAAAAAAAAATAAAAAATATTTTAACTATGCTAAAGTAAATAAAAGTTTTTGTATAACGTACGAAAATTCAATAAAATTTAAATTTAAATTATGATTAAATTATTACTAATAATCTTAATTTTCTGCAATATTTAATATGTAATCTCAAAAGCTTTTTAATTTTTGTATATTTTTAAATTTTATCTAAATAGTATACTTATGCGATCACTTTATATACTTTTCCTAATACTAAAATTTTTAATCCTGTAATAAACAAAAAATAAATATGAAGGAAAATAACTCGGTAATCTTTGGTGCTGAATTGATTTCAATTGGTAAGACGAATATGGCAAAATGCCACTTCATACACGCAGTTTTAAAAATGATGCTGTTCTACGCTTTTTTTATAATGTAAGGGTAAGAAGTTAATACAAGAGAGTTTTGGCAAAATTCCAGCCGTGCATGAAACTATTTCTATCTATATTCTTTCGCATCATTGTATAAAAGAAAGAGAAAATAATAAATACTGTGTATATCAATAATGCTGTCGATACCATTAATTTAAAAAAAAAATGATATTGTAATAGCTTGTAATACTTATATCAAAATAATATTATGTTGTAAGTGAATCTTATTTATCTAGAAATATTTTTTATTTTGTGTAAAAAAATAAAAATAGTGCACCTTTTTACAATATTTTTAAATGATAAATTTAAATAAATTCTATTTTCATATTCAAAATTTTCAAAATATTTATATTTTATAAAAAGTAATTCATATTTTTGTATTAATGTAATTGTATTAAATTGTATTGAAAAATTGTGAAAATTAAATTGTTTTTATATTTCAAACATCGCAATCATAACTACACTGGAATCTATAAATTCATTAATTTATTATTAATTTATTAGACCTTTGAATATGATATTTGATGCTTTATATTATAACATTTATCTATAAATAAATTTTAACAAAATTACTTAAAAATAATTTAAGTTTCGCGCTTTTTACATCGAAATATATCGAAGTATTTATAATCGAGTTATATAGATTTCGATTGAATCTATACATTTTCACCACTGTGTGCGCTACAGTCGCACGATTTTATTTGAAGAAAACACATTGTCCGTGATTGTGAAATTTTTGTGTAAAATTGTTTCTAGCAGTACCTCAATTATTTTCATTTTGATGATTTAGATCATTTCTATTAATTCGGTGCGCGAAGAGAGACCGTAAGTAAACAATTTTGTTTTTTGTTTACTTGACGTCAAATAACAATGTAGTTAGCGACAATTTGTAATCAGGAGATGTTTCATAGCCGGCCGGTGCTTAGCTTATGAATTTTTGTGTATACGTGGTCAAATTGTGCTTTTGCGGATGTATTTTATTTTTTATAATTTTAATAAAGCTTGATTATTAAGTTTCATAAAAGTTTCTCTTTTTTGTTTAAATTTAATCTTTATTTCGAAAACAATTATTTTAAAAATTTTTATTTAATTTTTTGTTGGTAAATATTATTCAGTTAATAATAATTTTGTAATAGTTCATTTATAACTATATCTATTGCACTTTAAAATTGTTTCAGTAATAGTAATTTTTTATTTTTATTGATCATTAAATTTTATCATTTTATAAAAAATGAAAATCTACTGTTTATTTATTTCACATTAAAATTTCTTATTGTTTTAACAAATAATTTAGTATTATTGAAATTTATTGAAATTGTTTTCATAGATCAATCATGAGAGAACTTATAAAAACAAAAGGACTTCGCATGTCCGCTCAGAAACAAGAGACTCTTCTGAAGCTGACTATTCTCTCATTCGCAGCAATTTTATGTGAGTTGAGAACAGTGATTTTTTTTATTAAAAAATAAATGGTATAATATTTAAATAAAATATTCTTTATTTTTAGCTTTTGCAACACGTTTATTTTCTGTTTTGAGATTTGAAAGCGTTATACATGAATTCGATCCTTATTTTAATTATAGAACAACCAAATATTTAGCTGAGGAAGGTTTTTATAATTTTTTGAACTGGTTTGATGATCGAGTTTGGTATCCACTTGGTAGAATAATTGGAGGTATTTCTAATCTTATTTTTGTTTTATTTTTTCTAAAAAATTCCAAGCAAAAATGTGTATATTTTCATTATTTTTTTTTTTATCAACTTTATATCTCTTTAATTAGCAATCTTGTATTTAATATTCATCAAAAACAATAAAGTCTATGTTTATAATAATTTATATTGTAATAAAGTATTTTAATTAATTATAGGAACAATATATCCTGGTTTGATGGTGACATCAGCTGCTTTTTATCATTTAGCATGGATGTTAAATATCACTATTGATATAAGAAATGTCTGTGTTTTTCTTGCTCCATTATTTTCTAGTTTTACAACTATTGTAACATATTTACTTACAAAGGAATTAAAGGTGATAAAGTCAAGATTATATCATGAATAAAATATGAATGTAATAAAATATATTGTTACTAAAATTAATACTATTTCTAGGACTCTGCTTCAGGTTTATTTGCCGCAGCAATGATTTCAATTGTTCCTGGTTATATTTCTCGATCGGTTGCAGGATCATATGATAACGAAGGCATAGCTATTTTTTGTATGTTGTTTACTTACTATATGTGGATCAAAGCTGTAAAAACAGGTGCCATCTTTTGGTCAACGTGTACAGCACTTGCATATTTTTACATGGTCTCATCATGGGGAGGCTATGTATTTTTGATAAATCTTATTCCTTTACACGTTCTGACTTTAATGGTTACTGGTAGATTCTCGCATAGGATTTATGTAGCGTACAGTATTTTATACTGTTTGGGAACAATATTTTCAATGCAAATTCCATTTGTTGGTTTTCAACCTGTCCAAAGTTCTGAACATATGCTTGTAAGTAAAAATATTATTTGTAAATATCACAAAAATTTTTTAGATAATAATAATTACGTTTTATTTTATAAAATAATATATGTAGATTATACTTTCAGTAGAAAATTATGATCAGAGTATAAAAAAACTTTGATTTTTAATGCGGTAATTTTTTAAAATATAATTCAATTCTTTAATTTTTTAGGCAATCGTAGTTTTTGGCTTATGTCAAATACATGCTTTAGTGGATTATCTTCGAAGTAAATTATCACAAAGTGACTTTGAAGTACTATTTCAAGGTCTTATAATTTCAACATTAATTGTATCATCTGTTGTTGGAGCCATTTTAACATTAACTGGAAAAATTTCACCATGGACAGGAAGATTTTACTCATTGCTAGATCCTTCATATGCTAAAAATCATATTCCTATCATAGCTTCAGTTTCCGAACATCAGCCAACTTCTTGGAGTTCTTTTTACTTTGATTTACAGATACTAGTATTTTTATTTCCAGCAGGTCTATACTTTTGCTTTTCAAAGTTAACTGATTCAAATATTTTTTTGATATTATATGGAGTTACAAGTCTTTATTTTGCTGTAAGTTAATTTTTATCACAATTTAAAATTTAGAAATCTATTTTTATAAAAAATTATTTACTTTTAATAATTTAATAATTTTTTATGAGATGAGTGTTTGTTATTGATTATATTATTTTCATAAATTTTAATTTGATAAACTGATAGTATGAAGATAATTTTCACTGCATAAAAATTATTTAAAATGTTTGATAAAAATCTAGAAAAAAATATCTCTGCAAAAAATATTAAAAATAAAGATTTCTCATTTACTATTTATCGCACTTAAAAATATTTTTTATAGTCAATAGTAAATATTTTTAACAATTTTATTTTAGGGAGTTATGGTGCGATTAATGTTAGTATTAGCACCTGTAATGTGCATTTTAGGAGGAATTGGTTCTTCTTCTTTACTTCTAAAGTATATGAAAGAAATTGATAATGGAAAAGTTGCTGATAAGAAATCAAAGAAATTTGAAAGCAATTACGTTTTAAGAAGCGAGGTAAGAATACTCAATATAATGAATAAAATTAAATTAAAGACAGTAATAAACTATCTTTAAATGTTAATGTTTTTGAAATAATTACCTTTGATTTTGATTTATTAGATTGCAACGCTATTTATAATAGTTATGTGTATTCTATTCTTCTCATACACTTTCCACTGTACGTGGGTCACCGTTGAAGCTTACAGTTCGCCGAGTATAGTATTGTCCGCGCGATCTCCAGATGGAGGTAGAATGATTTTTGACGATTTTAGAGAAGCTTATTATTGGTTACGAATGAATACTCCAGAGGTTTGTTCATTTTTCAACTTTTTTTTTTTTTTTGTATTTAATAAAATAAAATTTTGTAAATTTCTGTTATTATTTACAGGACGCTAAAGTTATGTCTTGGTGGGATTATGGCTATCAAATAACGGCAATGGCTAATAGAACAATTTTATTAGACAATAATACGTGGAATAATACGCACATATCAAGAGTTGGCCAAGCTATGGCAAGCACTGAAGAAAAATCTTATGAAATTATGAGGGAACTTGACGTTAATTATGTACTCGTTATTTTTGGAGGATTAACTGGATACTCTTCAGATGGTAAAATTATTAATAATTAATTTTTAACAAAATACTCATTAAAATACCTTATTTTTTATACTAAAAATATTAAAATTTTAAACATTGCAAGTTACTAAATAAATAAGAAAATTGTTTCATTTCAAATATTAATTAAAAAATGCAGATCTTAACAAGTTCCTATGGATGGTGAGAATTGCTGGAAGTACAGAAAAAGGAAAGTCAATATCTGAGTCGGATTACTATAATTCTGCTGGAGAATTTAGAGTTGATAAAGAAGGAACCCCTACGTTACTTAATTGCCTGATGTATAAAATGTGTTATTATAGATTCGGCCAAGTTTACGCAGAAGGAGGTAAAATAAACATCCATTTTTATAAATTTAAAAATAAGAATAAAAATTAGAAAAAAAAAAAATAACAATAATATGATTATAAATGACATTCTTTGATGTTAATTTAAATATAAGAAATAAAATACTAAAATAAATTTTTTGATTTAGGAAAACCTTCAGGTTATGATCGTGTGAGAAATGTGGAAATTGGTAACAAGGATTTTGAATTAACCACATTGGAAGAAGCCTATACAACTGAGCATTGGCTCGTTCGTATTTATAAAGTGAAAGACTTGAAGAATCGAGGAAACTAGTGATTTAATAGTTTCTTGGATTAGTACTCTAATGTGTTTGAACTTCAAGTGATGGGAAATTGCTATTATAAATTTCTTTTTTACATAAATCTCTTCCATTTTACTGTTGTCCATCGCACTACCATGTCAAGTGATGTAACTTATATACAAGATTTTTTTATTGATTATAAATATAACTTTTTCAACAAAGTTTATGAAAAAATTTTGGCTCATAAAATCAATCACCTTACAAATTTCAACGCGTAAATTTTTTTCTCGTAAATAAAACTCACAATTTTATTATCAAGTATATTTATTTATTCAATTTAAATTAAAAAATAACTCGGTTGACTTAAAACATTAACTATGTATTTTGAATAAAATATTTTTTTTTTGTCGACTCGGAAGTGAGAAGAGAGTCAACGCTTGCCACTGTTCTCCATTGACATGGCACACTAGTCTTCTTTTTTTTTTTTATTATGTTCATTATGAATTACAAAAATACGATTAACAATTTACATCTAATATTTTACAATTTCTCTCCTTAACTCGTAAAAATTATCAAATATTCAATAGCTTACATCGACTTTGAAAGAAACTCAGATATTAAAATGATAAAGAACAAAGTGGAAGAGAAAAAAGATATAAAGTACGACGGAATCTATTATTAAAAAAAAAAAAAAAAACTGAGTATTTATGTAGTAAATTAACAATATACAAGTTTTATAAGTACAAATTACGAATATCGAGAAACAGACAAAGAGGTAGAAAAAAGAGAAAGGGCGAAGAAATGAAAACTGAAAACAAAGATGAAGAAAAAAAAATAAGAAACGCTGCTTTCCTTAAATTCTAATCCCATTCGCCAATAAACATAGCGCGAGGTGCCGGTGGTATCATGCCTCTCGTCGGGATGGGTAACCTTCCATAAATGTGATTGTATGGAGAATCGATTCTGTCGTCAGAATCTGAAAATAAAAAGCAAAATTGTCAATGCATTATTTATAAGAAATTTATATATTATTGAAAAATTAATTTTATTAAATTAAAATTTAATATATTTATTAAATATTAGCGGTACTGTAAATAATTTTCTACGATATCTAATCCAACACGTCCGATACTGCTTGTGTTAGTTTAAATATAATATTTATCTTATAACAATTATTATAAGAACATTTAATTTCTTAAACATTTTTGAACAAATGTCGATGAATAGTTAGTAAAGAAAAAATTTTCGGTGAAAAGATGAAGATAGCATTAATTAAATCAACTTAACGTATATTAATGCGTAAATAATGAATCTATCTAAAGTATTTTTATAAACTTATATAAACTATAAAATCATACCGGTACACAACTGATGTGCAAGTAGTAATTCCGCGGAGGTATAAAACAAAGGTAAAGGAAGGAGAAAAAAAAGAATGTAATTACCGAGTCCACTCTCAAAGCTCCTGGCGTGATACATTATCGGCGGCCGTTTAGCCGGTGCGGGGACAACGTGGTGTCCATAAATCTGGGAGGACTGAGCGTGTCCCAGAGGATAATTTTGGCCGGCGTAGGTCGAGGCCGTCGGGGGATGATGATGGTGATGACGGTGGGCGACGTGGCCGTAGGCTGCCGGGTTCACCGGCATCGCCGCTGGCATCTTGTTACTCGGCGGTGCCGTCGCGGCCGGATGTCCGTTGCTCTTCGCCATCTTAACGAAGTTGGGCACGCGAGCGCGTAAGCCACAGTAGTACGGATCGTCTGGTGAAAGGATTATTATTGAGAATTGTGAAGAAAAATTCGTAATATGTAAAATTTATAAAAATTTAAATTATTCAATTGGAATAACATTGTAATGAAACTTGAATTTACATCTAATACTATTTTAAACGTTTATAGTATTTATAAAATAGATGTTAAAATAATCGTAAACTATTTCTTTATTTTTTTTTTTTTTTTGTTTAGTTCAAACAATTAAACAAACCTACGGAGAAAAATACAGTCCCAAGAAATTAACGCATTATTTTAGTAATTCTATATACTTAGATATAATTGAAAAAAAAAAAAAAACAATTAACACACATTTCAAGCAATTTTTGCGTGAAATCAGTAAAGCAGCTTTGAGTATTTGTAGCTCGTGGACGCAAAATTTTAAACAAAATTTTTACAAAATATTTCAATTTTTTTAACTGAAAGAATTTTTTAAAATAATATTAAAAAATAAAATAAATTAACATATGAATAAAGTTTAATAATAATTATAAATTTTAATTAGCGTAGTATATTTATAGCCAATAGGAAAATTTTAATTTGTTAATAAATAACTTTTTTTTTTTTTACCGTACGAATGCTGTAGTTTTATGATTTTGCAATTCTGAGATCTAAAAGAAACATGAGAAGACTCATATTTAATGCCGATTTTATCAAGTTTAACTTACGCGCCCATATACTTGTATTTTCATCAAAATTATTAGAAACTGATATTCTTATTTATTTTTTAATAAATTTTTATTTTTAAATTTTAATATTTTGTATATTTTTTTTTTATATAAATATATTGATATCGAATCGACAAATTTTTTATTATTACACTTCCGTTTTTAACATTAAACTTACCATATTTCTTGTTGTTTTCCTTTTTACTTTTCTTCTCTTCTATAACAGGTGCTCTTACGGAACTGGATACATAGTCATCTTCGATATCGTCATAATCCGGCTGTAATTGAAAATAAAAAAGTTTTGAAACTCATTATCTGAGATAATTTGTGCGCGATTGAAAGTTTGAAAAGTGAAACCGAAAAAAACAAAAACAAAGAAAATCGAGGCAGGCTTCACCAGACATTATTATTAGTTTTAGTGAAAATATCAAAATTTTTAATATTTGTGCAATTTTTCAATGCGCATGCTTCGATTATGTATTAATTAATCTAATATATTTCTATGTAAAAAAGTAAAACCATTAATAAATAATGATGATGAAAAAATAAACAACAACGAGGGTTAAGTGCATCGGTATTAGATTTAACAACGATAAATATAGAAAGGAAGTTAACGTTACTTTTTCCGTGCAAAAAGTCAAGGGTGTAAATAATGGTGATGTTTTAAAACTAAACGAACAACAAGAACAACCAAAAACAAATTACGGAAATTAAAATTGCGACAACGTACCTTAACGTAAACCTGCCTCGGCATCTTAAAATATAATACATAATACAATTACAAGCCTAGATAATGGTCAAAGTAAGCAGTATAAAACTTATATTACTAGATTATAAATTTTCCCGTAGCACACGGACCGAATCAGATACTGTCGCGAGAATGCGTATACGCGCTTACATTTACGTGCATAAGTTATAGAGCGAATTGCAGTTGTAACGAAGAAACGAGTATGTAAAGTAGAAAACGGGATCGTAAGTTTAGCTGCTAGAAATTTGGAAACGCATTGAACGAGAGAGAAATATAACAAGATATCTTACCTAATAAGTCGCCGGGATTCGTTAAATTACGCGTGAGGTTTGTGATAAACGCGAGAGTAAAGTTGAATTTGTAAAATTAATTTTAAAATTTAATGGAAATTGAATTGAGCTTTGGCGAATTTTTTTATTTAAAATAAATTATTAATTTTATTTTCTCAAAGTTTATCGATAACCTTAGTAGCTTATTGTAAATTGGTCTTAAATTGGTATATATATATATATATATTTAGGCCAAGTATACCGTGATTTATTTTCGTACGAAGCTTATGATAAAAAATCTTTATCGTTAAATAATTTACTTTTAACTAATAAAGTTTCAATTATATAGTTTACGAAAAAAAAAAAACCAAATCCTAATTGTTTCAAATTCAATTTTAAATAAATATTCTCGAAAAAGGAAATTAAGAAAGAAATAAAGTCTCTTTAACGATCGTTAAATAAAAAAAGAAGAAAAAAAAAGAAGAAGAAGGAAAATAAAGTTTATGGCAAGCGCCAAGATCACACGCGATTCCGTCGGATAGAAAGTGAAAGTTCGCCTCTCGGGAGAACGAAAAAAAAAAAAAAAAAAAAAAAAAAAAACGAAATAAATGAGAAAGAAGTCCCTGAAAATTCGTAAACCCAGCCCAAGGGAGACCTAAAAACTCTGTCGCGTCAGCTGATCGCCCGTATTTATCCTCTTCTCGAATTTCGCAATCGTCGATTACATGCACACACACACACACACACACACGTATACAGACACACGTGTGCTCACCTTGGGTATATCGTGTCCGTAGAGATTTTCTCTAGGCGGTAATTTCGGCGGTCTCTCGCCCCGGCGATGCGAGCCGCCTTGCTGGCGTTCCTGCTGCTGTTGCTGCTGTTGCTGCTGCTGGTAAGAGACGTAGATTTGCTCGCGAGCGTCCCGACCTCCGGTCGCGAGACCGTCGCCCGAGGACGTCGAGACCCCGGCGATGCTGTATGGATCCTCGTCCGGTATAGGAATCCTCGGTCGGTTCTTTATGTCCACGGGCCTTTGTAGCGCCAGCACTGCGAGATTATAACGGAGAACGGTGAGACGCTTTCGTTGAGGTTTAGAGCGGGTATTGTCGGCTTGGAGGTTGGTATCGAAGGATTAGGAGGTTGTTCGCGGAATAAGACACGACTGGCCTGTTTTTTTATACCTATCTAGCTCGCACGATTCGTATGCGCTTTATTTATCTCTTTGGGTATGATTTTAAACAATGTCTTCTACTGGATAGATATATCATTTCGAATGTTTGATGGATGTTTATTTTAGTTTACTAAGAAAAGAAACAACATTTATAAAGATGAATAATTATTTTTAATTTTATTATCGGTAAGTAATCATCAAAGATGAATAAATAATAAGGAATTTTTTTATGATTTTCACTTTAATTTAGGATTGAAAATTAAATAAAAACAATTAAAATTTAAACCAGCCAGAAATGAAAAACAATATCGTTTTAACAATAATAGACGTTAAACTTACCTGGCGGCAGCTTAGATTTCAGCATATCGAGACCGACTACGTTGACAATGAGGACCCAAACCGGGCACTGCAAAATGTCCGCATCCGTGCGCACGAATACGATAGCGCTGAGACATTGGGTCTCCAATCTCCGTCTGTCCGGATAAGCTCGTCTCGTTTCTCGCGAGAGATTCGTTTGGAATTTGTGCATGTCGAAGAGCTGTAAGGATAAATTTTTATTAACTTTGTGTTTTATTTGTTTGACAACCATTTTATTTTTAATTTTTCTATAAAGAAGAATACTAACGTAATAAAATTATAATTTGTTAAGAAATAAAAAAAAAAAAAAAAAAAAAAAAAAAAAAAAAATGTCCGTTTTATTTTTGAAAATTTATAACTGTAAAAGGTTATTCAATAAGTAAAATCAATTATTTATACAGTCGTGTGTACAAGCACCGTTTGAATAATTATATTTATTAAAAAATCTCAAGTACATTAAGATTTGAAACAATGGAGACCGCACGTAGCCGCTTTCGCCTTAAACAAATATAAATTTGACACAGCTATTAAATGGTACGTAAATGTTTATAAGCATTAAAATTTGACGATGCCGTAAAGCCAACCGAAAATAAATCGCCGCGACTAAAAAGATAAAATCAATCAAAATATCCGTGGATAATAAACGAGTGAAAAATTTTCCTTTTCAACAACCGTCGTTTTGC
Source organism: Chalcis sispes (assembly GCA_949987625.1). Taxonomy (NCBI): domain Eukaryota; kingdom Metazoa; phylum Arthropoda; class Insecta; order Hymenoptera; family Chalcididae; genus Chalcis; species Chalcis sispes. Next base: position 2,448,916 of record OX465098.1, on the reverse strand, counting down.
TTATAAACGTCTCTTTCTCTCTTTCTCTCTCTCTCTCTCTCTCTCTCTCTCTCTCTCTCCCTCTCTTTTTTCTCATCGTGTCTTAACGGGACTTTCGATGAATTTTGAAAGCGCGAAAATGTCTCCACGCATAAAATGATTCCTCGGGGGCAATTTATACGGCTAGATTGAAAAAAAAAATATGCACATGATATAAATACGATAAATCGTCATTTTATTATTCACCTTTCCGGGTTTCTCGTGCTCGAGTGCACCCTGAGAGTTGCGTATTATTTCCCCGCCTATCGCGTTGTCCTCCGCATTTGTCGCCCTTACGTAAACGTTGCTCTTGCACAACCTCTTTATGAGTATGTTTCCTTGCTCGTCCATCTTTATTTTAACGCCTTGATTGATGTGTCGCTTCGCCTCCTCCGTTTTGTTGTCGCGCATCGGATTGTCGAATCCGCACAATCCTATCCTGTAAAAGTATTATTTTTTGTTGTTTAGTAAAAGAGACGATGTTTTTATGTTGATGACAAGCCTATAGGAATTTTTTTTTTTTTTTTTTGTTTTGTTTTTTTTTTTTTTTTTTTTTTGAAGATGTAAGTTTGATTTTTGATGTTTGTTCGATGTACGATACGAAATTTGAATTTAAAAAGAAAAAAAATTATTTGTATCACATCAATATTGTTGTGTAAGTAAATAAAAATCTCGTAAAAGTAAATAAATTCATCGAGTTCTTTAGAAATGAATATTAATAACGATCAGAGTAAATTCCATCCAGCTTTTGGAATATTCCAACTTCTACAACTCCGATAAAGTTTCTAATTTTTATTAAAGCATTTAAATTATAAAAAAGTATTTATGATTAAGTTTTTATAACGGATCGACTATCGGAAGAAAATTAATTAAAATTTTTCTAATTAAATTTTGTATATGTTTATCAGAATTTTTACATTTATCATCGATAAAAAATATGCATATATCGATGGTTGTTTATGAATGCGTATCGAATTTAACGTCGCATTATAAGTTGCAGTTATACATTTTTCAAACTGCTTATCTATAAATATTTATTGTAGAGTTTTTATTATTTTTCTATTCAAATTAAAATTGTTTTAAAAAATATAATGAGAAACTTAAATTTAATTCAAATTTACTTTCTTGAATTGGTAATTTTATACATTCATAAATAGCTTATATATGCATACGATCCACGTATAATTAATACTTCTAAGGTTAAAAAAAAAAAATTTCTAAACGTCTTATTTTTTGAATTGCTTAATGTTTCACTAAAAAATTTCAATTATCATAGCATCGAATATAAATAAAAATGAAATCTTTTAACTCGTTAATAAAGGAAATCTTTAGAAATTGTAGATAAAAATTTTACAAATAAATAAGTTTGAATATCCTGTAGATTATTATAGAAATAGAGATAATTTGATAGCCGCAGATTTGAAATTTAAAAATCAACTTGATCAATTTTGAGAAAAACTTTCTACAATATTATTTGACGGATGGAGTTTTGACTGAAAATATTATTTTAAAGAAAGTTTAAATTTTGTAGAAATAAAATTGAATAAAAATTGAATATATCTCATTTTACTGTCATTGTATACATAAACCTCAAAGTTGAAATTGCTTTCATGATGATTTAAAATTTCAAAGCGACAGACATTTTCAATACCTGAAAATAAATTTCTAAAATTTTATACAATAATGCATCCAAATGAACAATATCAATCGAAACCGTTTACTTATAATTTTCAAGACTTTCATAAAACTTTGTGTAAGATTAATTTTGAAATTTTAAAGCTCACATTTCGTGACGGATTTCGCTTTCATTCGTCGTTGCATACGCGCATATAGCCTCCAGCTTCATAAAAATCCGTCAAAATAAAATTTCCAATCGACGAGGTCGTAGAAGAGGAAGAGGGGGGGGGAGGGATACGTACACGAAACACGTGTCCTAGAATTCTCTCGAGCGGCTAATCGGAACGTGACCGCCAGTGATAATCCACTGGGAGGAATATAATTATAGAAATCGGGACGTGTACAAAAAATACACGCGCATGCGCGCTCGTTTCTCGTCTCGACTTTCGATTGGATCCTAATATTACGGCGTTTAACTCTTCTTCTTAGTTTCACCATTTCAAATACAAATTTTCCATGACGCGAAAGTAGCGAAACTCTCATGTGGGTAATGCCGCTCTTGACGAGGATCGTTCATTTTCTTTATTCTTATTTTTTTTTTTTTTTTTTTTTTTTTTTTTTTTTTTTTTTTTTTTTGTTAAGTGAATACACGCGCTGGACTTCCGTTTTTTTTTTTTTTTTTCTCAAGAGATTTTTTGACGATTAAGATATTTGTTCTCACGAAAAATTCTAGAACTAGGCTTTCTCATATGGAATTTGATTATAAAAACTATCGAGTAATTAAAATTTATTATAAGGTTTATTCAGATTTATTCTTTTATTGAAAGATTAATCTTTTCAATTTTCAATTTATTTTAACGTTAGTAAAAAAACTTCTGATGACAGTAACATCGGTTATTTTGATTTAAAAGTTAATAAATCAAAAACTTATCCTTGAAGTATTTGAAATATTGAATATTCAATTTATACAAAAAAATCTTTATCAGTTATTTCAGATTAAAATAAAAAAAAGAATAAAATATTTTCTTAAAAAATAAAATAAGATTATACATAAGTATGTGATTCATAAAATTAAAATTAAATGTAAAATGGTGAAGCACAACATAATAAAATATCAAAACATAAAATTCATAAAAACAGTCTAGTTTTTGAATCAAGATATTACGAAATTTAACGAAGGAATTCTTACATAAAACAGGTTCTTTTGATAATTAAAATAATGATTACTTGAATGTCTTAAAAAAAAAGTTTACACATGCTATCGTTTTATTTAATTTCAAAAATATTTTCTCTCAAATAATTCTTATTTATTATTTTCCACTCGAGTATAAAACTATATGCTTTCGCTTACGTAAATTAAAGAATTAGTCTTTGATTAAGTTAGCGTAAAAATTATTTATTTAAAATCAATTCGAGTGCGCAGCAATTATTGCCGGGCACATAAAAGCTTATCGAGTTCATATCTCACTCGACCATTGCGCAATTTCGTGATATTTTAATCTTAACGAAAGGGAGAGAAAGAGAGAAACAGAGAGAGAGAGAGAAAAAGAAAATTTATTTGCATAAATTTGTGTTTGTCTCGAATGTTAACAGTGCGCACGAAAAAACTGGAAAATTTACGTAAGCATCGATATAATAAAAATAATCGTTATAATGGAACGGGAAAAACTTTTCCCATAAAAATGCGATTTCTTATATTCGAAAACTCTCGATTCTTAATATATATATATACACCCAAGGAGTAATCCTCAGGTGTAAACGTTAAACGAAGATAAAGAAGTAAGAGAGCCCGGGGGACATTTGCTCGTCACCGCAACGATCGGCGAAAATATACTCAACGGAGTCGTTAACCTTCGCTCCTCGGTTAAATCGGCCTTTCACGCCTCTTACGCTGCCGTTTTCGATTTCGTTGCCCGCGGAGTTTTCTGCAAGAGTTTTTTGCATGCGAGAAATGAAGAAAGAAAGAAAGGAAGGAAGGGTGATGGAATTATGAAGAAAGAGTCGAGTGTAACGAGAGAAGGATCAAAGTTTTTCTCTCTCTCTCTCTCTCTCTCTCTTATATTTTTTTTCGTTACGATATAGTTCACATTTTTTTTTTTTTTTTTTTTTTTTTTTTTTTTTGGATATCTTTTTAATTTTAACGTTCGATGTAAAATGAATAGGTATAATTTTTAAACGTTTGTTAGTAGAAAAGCGATACAATTTAATGAACAAGGAGTAAAGAGTTTAAAGTTTTCCTATTTTAAATACATTCCATTCGATTGCAAGGATCGATCAGAAAGTTGACATGGTTCACATGTCGCATAAACTCTGCATCTGCCGTTGGCATCTTCCTTCAATGAGATAACTAAACTCCTTAGAATTTATTATTTTTCCCCGAGGGGGAAAAGGAGGGAAAAAATGAAAATGCTTAGAGAAAGCGAAGACCGATCGACTTGAATTACCATTTAAATCAAAGAACGTACGTTCTTTGATTTAAATTTATACTATTAAATTTAGGAAAAATTGTTTTTTATCTCCTTTTGAAATCTGTTTGAAAAGTATAATTTCTCCTTGTTATATCACGTGAGAAAAATTTAGAGAGACGAGAAGATTTTTCTTATCGAAAATCAATGATAAAAACGTCTTTTTAAAATTGAAAGATTTAAAATTTCTACATACGTTTTCTTTTAATTTTTACTCTGTTACACGTTTATTAAATATAGTTTTAATCGTGAAAAATTACAAAGGAAACAAAATTTTGGTATTTTTAAAATTGCAACGTTTTGAAATATAGCCATCTAAGAATTAATTTTTTCGATTCCAACTTATTAAACATAGGTAATAACGTATTGAGAAAATTTAAGAAATGTTTGTTAGATCGTTTAAAATCAACGTATATTTTCGACGATAAATCGTGACCTACTGTCACGATTCAAAAGGTATCTTATTTCATTAAAGTAAATCACATTAAATATTCCGAATTTACAAAACTTTATAAATCATAACGAGCTTGAAAATAATCGTTATATAAAAAAAAAAAAAAAAAAAAACACGCAAAAAATATAAACACGTAACGTTATTCCTCATCGCGTGTAAAAATCGAAAACAATGCTCGACTCTTATATGTGCTCTCGAAACAAATCAAAAATTGACAAGCCACCCTATAGTAGCACAAACTTTTACATTCCCAAGTATATATTTTATGCAGAACGCTTGGTTAAAATTTCGTACGTACACACACACACACACACACCGGTAGCTTTTAACAACCTCATTAGCAAAGAGAGAACAAAAAAAAGAAAGAAAGAAAAAGGAGAGCAAGAACTCGAACAACGCCGAAGAACGTGTCCGGAAGTCACGATTATCTCTTTCTCTCTCGCTATTTTTCCATATCGTTATATTCGACGTATAATATCGAATAAACGTACGGGTAGAAGCGCGAGGTGCGAAAGATGCAATAATAACAACAGCGGAAGCCGATCGACTCGCGAGAGAAATCGCGAATAAACGCAAGCGTGGGTTTGCAAGTGTATCGTTGTATAGTACGTATACGTTGCAGAGCGGATGAAAATTCGCTCGGCGCGTTTCGCTCGAATTATAATATGAGCGCGAGCGCCCGTTCCTTCCTTGGATTACGAAACGTACCTTCCGCTTTTTTTTCTTCTTCTTTTTTTTTTTTTTTTTTTTTTTTTTTGTTCTCTTCGCTCGCTCGCACGAGTGGAGTTTATGTAAGATAAGGCGTGTGTGCGTGTGCGTGTATGTGTACGCGCACGTGTGCCTTTCATGTTGTCGATTTAATTGTAGAATATTTTTTTAGATTATTGCTGACTTTAAACTTTTTCATTGGGATTCGTATTGTCTTTTGTTAGGTGTCAAGCGTGCGTACGAGTGACGAAGCGATAAGTGAATAACCGGTAAGTGAATCGTGGATATTTGGATAGAATTTACGATCTGCTATTAAATATGATGTGTGATTTCTGGCAAGAATTATCGTATTTTATTAGCTACACGAAAGTCTGCGGATTTTATTTAATTTTCTGTCTTTATTTAATGTCTTTGTTATGTAATGGACTGTAATATTTATCTTATTCTATTATAATATTCGTAATTATTCAATATACAGTTTAAACATCTCAAATCGTACTGAAATTTTTCTTCTTTTTTTTTACATTATTGAGAAAAATAATATTCATCTTTAACTTTCGAGAAACTTTATCATATCAAGATGTTTAAACGTAACGATTAATACTTTTGGGAAGTAAACAACGTAAAAATAACAATTTTTACACGGAAATTAAATAATTTATGAGTAAAAATGAAGTGGGTCGAAGATCTATCTTCATATACCAAAGCAACCAGCGATAAAAAAAAAAATAAAAAAAAAAATAAATTAAAGGAAATAAGGAATAAATAAATACCTAAATCCATCAAAGCCATCATTGGATCCGTTGACGGTAAGTACAGGGGCTCTTGCGTAAGCCTTGGCGACGCGTCTATTTCTCTCGAAGACGATGACCTTCGCCCAAATTTCATCGTCTATCTGATTCCATTTGTCCAGCACTTCCTGTATGTGATCCTAAAAGGAAAGAGAAAAAAAAAAAAAATAAATAAATAACAAAATAAAGATTAAATTAACGGCTAAATTATCATTATATACATATAAGTTTTACTATGATTCGTGTACATATATACACATGCATATTTAACTCGAGGTGTAATAGAAAGCGCGAACGCGTAAGCGATACGAGCGATAAAGTTTGTTTGCGCGTGTGATGTATATGTGTAGACGCGCGCGAGTCTAACGACCGTAGGTAATTAGCCTACGACCGGTGACGCGAGGCAAGGAGAGATTGTGGGATTATTTTTTTTTTTTTTTTTTTTTTTTTTTTTTACGATGGGAGTTGTTTGGCTTGAAGATTATTGATTATTATTGTTGTTTTTTTGACATGTGTATTTATTGAAAATCAATTTTATTTATTAAAATGTTTATATGATAACTTAATTATTTTTTTTTTTTTTTTTTTTTTTTTTTTTTATAAGTTTTGAAAATATCAATCGAATTATTATCAACATGAACAAATATGTAAATATTATTGAATAAAGTTTAAAACAAAGCATCAACTTATTAGATTCAATTTTACAAATTTTTCAAACGACTAATTTTCTTGTAGATAATAAAATGAACGCAAAAACAATACATTGTGATTTAATCACCACAAATGAAAAAAAAAGAAAGAGTTATTCCCAAAAAAAAAAAAAAAAAAATAATAAAAAAGTGAGAAACTTCAAAGAAAATAAAATCCAAAAAATCTCGATCGTAAAAGATTGAAAAATTTAAGAGTCCACGAAATTGGCTAATAAATATTTACTAAACTAGGAGAGTTTTCATGCGCGTAAAGAGTAACATTGTCAGGGTTAATTGTCACGTCGACGTCCTTACGCGGTTTAGCCTCTTCGTTATAACAGTGTATATCTACGTGCACACATACGCACTCTTTCAAGCTCGTAAACTCGACTGCGCGCAACGAGTTAAATACTCAAGTAACAAGTTGCAATGTCGTTTAATGCGGTTTCGGCGAGCGATTAAAAAGGCCGACGGTAATTAAACGAGCGCCGATAGCTTTATTATTTTTTATTTTCTGATATATTGAAATTTTGTCGAACGGCAACTTCGTCATTAATTTATTTGAAAAAAAAAAAAAAAAAAATAATAATAATAAAGTTATTTATTATAAGATAAAATAGTAAATTAAATCGTCAGAAAAATAATCAATAAAAAGCGAAGCGTAATCAAACGAATATATGTATCTTCGATTCGTATAATAATAAACATTTTGATGATATAAATACGCTTTACACTTTTATTGAAAATAAAATTGCGTGATTTTCCTATAAAATCGTCGAAAAAAAATTGTCTTGCATCAAAAACAACGCGCTGTAATAATTTTTGTTCCCACGCTTAAACATTTCACCGTGACTATAACCGCGCAGGAAATTAGCGATATAATATTTAATTGTGATCGTAAACAGAGTTAATATCATTGCTTCTAGTATAAAAATCCGACTGTAATAAAAAATTTTTTGAAAAAATAATTTAAAAAATATTTCAATTAATTTTACACTAGAGTTTTGGTTGATAAAAGTTGCGATATAAGTTTTATTTTTCAATTGAAAAAAATTCATCAATTTTTTTTTAATAATTCGATGATATTTTCTTATTTTCTTACGAAAGGTGAAACATAGAAGCAAAGAAACTGTTATACACATTAACCTCATATGATCATATATACATTGTGCTTGAAAAGAGAAATTTATGTCGCGATGGTTTAATGTCTTTACGTGAAAGCGAAGGCGTAAACGACGGCTTTAGAAATATGCATTTGTATATTGATAGTATAATGCGGTGGGTTTAAAGATCAGCATTTCCGCTTCTTCTTCTTCTTCTTCTTCTTCTTTCGGTATTTAAAACCCGAATGTTTAATTAATTTTAAAAAGTGTTTTTAATTTTTTTAACCATTATATATATACATATATATTTACGTACAATTTTGATATTTTAATAAATTTATATGTGTTCTTATGTAGTTAATATAATCGCATTGAAACAATATTTCAACAAATTTTTTAACCTCCGTTTCAAAATTGTTTTCCGGTCACACGTTAAGCATAATCATCGGTTAATGTTGCATTTTATTATTTTTCTACAATAACTCAATTACCATTATAAATTACGTATATACTTTCCATTATAATCATCGAGCGTTTTCGCGCGCGCAGCCATTATTATTTACATGGAAATGGCTGAGAATTAAAAAGTTATTATGATGTAAGGACAACGCCTGCTTTTGTATCTATGACGTCATAATGACATAGTTTTTATGTAGTCTTCCTTTATTATTTGATCCTTTCGTTTGTTCGGCTTTAGATAAATTTCGGGCTTCTTTTTACTTTCGTGAAATTTTTAAATAAATTGAAGTTTTGCTTAAACTTTTGAGAAATCAATCAATTAATTACAGACAAAATAATGATTTTATTTTACGTAATTTAATGTCGTTAATGTTATTCTAGGATCTCAAAATTTTGTCTTCATTTAACGTTTCGATTATTCATCGTCAAACTATTATTTAATTATTTATGATAAATAAAATACTCAAAATTTTGATTTACGGGCAAATAATAGCATTGCGCCGAAATAAATTCGCAACTTTGAAATAATTTCCAAAGCAATCTCCTCTTTCATTAAGTCATCATAATCGCATTAGCACTCACTTACATACCCTCGAATCATCAGCGGTGATCTCTTTTCGATCTCTTCCCCTTCCAGAAAAAAAAAGAAAAAAAAGAAAAAAAAGAAAAAAAAAAAGAAAAAAAGAGTAAACAAACGATTCTCATACAATAATCAACGAGTTGTATAACCCAGCGAAGCAAACAAACGCACGCGCGCGCAATGTAATTTTCTTATACACGCATCTCGTTCATCATTCAGCAAGATAATCGCGCAAATCGACCGGCTTTAAAAAAAAAAAAAAAAAAAAAAAATGGATGAATGAAAAAAATAAGCAAAAAAAATTGCAATTTCCGCATTCTCGCACCGGTCGACTTCGTCGAAATCCTTACATTACGCGATAAAATTAAGAACTCGAGCACGTTCTTATTTTCGTATTCCTTCCAACCCCACCTCTTCGGCTTATTTTTTTTTTTTTTTTATTTTTCTCTTCGTCTTGCGCATCACGCACGGGTATGTGTATATAGTTTCGCGGGTGTAGCCGCGACGACGACTTTTTGATGAAACTTCGTCTCGAGGACGCGGTGTATTCTGCATCGTTAATGTTTTGTCTGTACGCGGATATTTTTGGTAAACAAAAAATCGAAAAATTCGAACTTTCTCTCTTCGCGCGATGAAATTTTTGAGTTTTGTAACTTTCCGTTTCGTGTGTGCGTGTGCTTTGTTACCGAATAATGTTAAAATCATTTTGATCGTTTGATGTACGGCGTTACCGTAAAAGAACGTTGCATTATTTAGCAGTTGCTCATAAATATTATACAACAGTTTATTCTTCGTATGACGTATTGTAAATAGAAATGTTTAACAAATATTGTTTGTTTATTTTAAAAATTTATCGATAAAATGAATTTAAATTATTTAAATATTTTTAAAATTTTAAGATACTTAATTGTGATTAATAAAAATATCAACTAACAAAAACGATACAATTTTTTACAATTTGTATCCGATACAACTTCATCCTTAAAAAAAAAAAAAAAAAAAAAAAAAAAAAAAAATAAGGAAACAAAACCACAAACCGATCAAACTTTACGAACCGTAAAAATCTTGTCGGTCGAGTCGCTAAGTAAAAATTTCGCTTAACATTTCGCTATATAAACGGATTCTCCGAAGCTTGGCTCTCTCGTGTACTCAACGGGATTACACCTCGAGGAAAGTCAGCCCCGTCATTATTTTAAGCGAGCGAATCGAGGAAGACACGCGAGGAGAGATCGAAAGGGTTACGTTTGAAGGGTGCATAAGAAGCTGGCATTTAGCAACTTGTTTACCCGGGAGCTGAGGCTGTCCGAAAGTCTGATTGACGTCTCTCTCTCTCTCTCCCTCCCTCTCTCCCTCTCCCTCATTCTCACTCTCTTTTTATCTCGATCGTTATTCGTCACAAAGACGCTGCAAATTTGCTTTTTGTTATATTCCAAGAAATTATAAAAACGATACTTTTTTTATTCTTAAAGTTACGAAGATATAGCCGATTAAGAGACTAATAAACAATTGCAAAAGGATTGTTTAATATAAATTATTCAAACGATACATCGTGAATAGTAAAGATAAGACGAGACTTAACGGCGTCGTATAAATAGCAAGAAAACAAGTAGCTTTTAACTGTTTGTTTTTATTTGTTTACAACTGCGACATTTATAGCACAAAAAATACGCACGTAATTAAAATCATTTTACCATTTCATGATTTTCATCGCTTTTCTATTTTTTTTTTTTTTTTTTTTTTTTTTTTTTTTTTTTTTTTTTTTTTTTTTTGTCTACGTTTCCATTAATTTTATTATCCATAATTCTATTTCTTATAAGCTTCATTAACTTGAAATAAAACTTTTCATCCAACTATCTTAAAAGATAAAAAAAAAATTATTTTGTTTCAAAAGAAAATTGCAAAACGCGGTGTATAAATTATATACGAAGGTGAACATACTTACGAGTAAATAAATGACTCGTCGAAAGAAAATGCACACAAAACGAAACGATTGAATATGATCGAAAAAGTCATTTAACGATTGTTTACTCTGCATGTCAATGACTGAGTCTTCATTTCAACGATCGTTTCTTTGATATTCTTTTATCCTTTTTTTATTTTTAACGACACGCGCGAATTCCACGAGTTTTGAATATATGATTTAATGCAATGTTGAATTATTGAACATGTGAATATGCAGTAATTAAATAATAAAACAAATTATTTTTCAATTTGTTTATTTAAAATTATTATTTAAAAAAAAAAACAAATAAAAAACAAAAACAAAATCATCCAGCAGTTTTTATTAAAAAAAAAAATATTAACCGAATAAACATTTTTATTTAAAAAAATAAATCCAAAAGCGTTACGTCTTACGTAAATTATTTTCAAAGTGCACGAAAAATTTTAAAGATAATCGCATCTCATACAAACATTTATCCAGTTTTAGAAAAAGAAAGTCTGCCTACATTCAATGACGCTCGAAGCGTATCTAAGTCGAAGTAATTGATTTAACACAGGTTTACCCGATGTAAATCGGCGCTTCGTAAGATAAAGAAACGAGTTTCCGAAGACAATAGAAAAAAAAAAAAAAAAAAAATAGCAACAAAGTTGTTTGTATAATTGAACGCTGGCGATTAGTGTCGTCGACGGGATTTTCGTATCGTGAGGAAATGTTATCGTCATTATGTCGACGATGTTGGGCGAATCAGTGACAACGAATCGAGGAAAAACTGTGCCAAAGGTAAACCGAGATCGTAATGTCGCTACATCGAGGTGAGAAAACGAAAGTCTTTAGGCGATTACGATTTACCAGTAAGACTTTTATGATTATATAAAATAAAAATTAATATTAATAAAATAAAAATTATATACCAACGTTTACGCGATTATTATATAAAGATTATTTAAATTTATTCTTTATCGTTTGAAATATTTAATCGCGTTTAAAAAATTAATGTTAATATGTTATTCATACCTTATACAATTTGTCCATGTTATACCAGACATCTTCCTCTTCTTCTTCATATTGTGCGTCTGCGAGATTATCCCGCGAGCGCGAAAGAATTTTTCGCCTCGACACCATCCCGAGCCCCTATTTTTGTATCTAAAACAAAAAATAATAAAAATTTTTTATGATTATTTTAATATTTTCGTAAAACAATCAAATTATAATAAGTAAAACTGCCAATAAAAGATGAAGTATGCTAATACAATAGAACGATTTTTTGAATTTGTCGAAAGCGGATAAGAAAATAACCGAAAATTTCAAATATTATAAAGCGAAGACAAAAGGCGATTTCACCTTTATTAAATTACGTAAAAAGCATCGATTTCAGCACACGCGCGGCAACAATAAGACGTGTACGCGCGCGCGCGAGCGAGCGAGCGAGCGAGATTAAACATATAAACTATATATATATATATATGTATATATTTACACACGAATCCTTTTTCTTATCCTTTCGCGACGATCGAATGAGAGGCGACCAACAATGTTTCTTTTAAGATGTTTCTTTTAATCGGTGATTTCTCCGTGGTTGTTCGTTTAAGCGAAAGCGAAGGGAGGGGGGGGGGATACATATCCTTTGTGTAAAAAATCCGAGGTGACGAAATTCACGGACGGTTTATAGAAATGACTTTCGATCGCGTCGACGAAGGAAGAAATCGATAAGTGATTATAAATTCGAAAATCCTTTTTTGGATGAAGTTTTACACGTCGGTATGCATTAGACGAGATCCTTGAAAAGCGTTTTTATTCGAGGCGTTCTTGCGCGGGAGTGATACATACGACGAGCGAAATGTAAGAACATTGCGCAACTACTTTGCGCGGGCGTTGTTTCTCTCTCTCTCTCTCTCTCTCTCTCTCTCTCTCTCTTTCTCAGCTGCTCTTATTTCTTTTGCGTCTCGTTTACTTTTTATCCTCGCGTGCGCATACGTAACGGTCCTTTGTATACGACGTATTATGGTAAATACGTTTGACGTTGCAAGATGCACATACGCAAGACGATGGACGTTTCAATAAAATCGTTTACGATTTCGGTAATAACGGAGATCGTTTTGTTTGTTACAAATTCAATATCGATCGATTATGCACTTGGAAAATAATTGTTTCGCATCGAATGTCAAGGTTGCGGCTGTAAAAAATTCAAAGATATGTCGTTAAAAATGCGTTAAAGATTTAATTTTACATTCGATGCAGTCCTTCACTTTTGTCGAATCAATATTTTACCTAAGATATTGGGTTCATTAGCATAAAGAAACACCTTGGAAATTAAACGCTATCGCAGCGGAAGATCTCGAAATTTATCACTTCTTCCGAGGTTGTCGCCTTTACTTTTTAAAACGATGACGATATTAATATGATATTTTAAATGTTAGGTAATAATGTTACTTTTACTTTAGTTACGTCATTCCTGATTAATTTTATGTTTATGATAGAGTGCCATTTTTGGTCAAATTTTGTTTTTTGTACATAATTCTTAAATATAAATAAATGAAATATATATTTTACAGAAATCTTTGAATTATTTATTAATTACTACATTTTTTTTTTCTATTTTAAGAATTTTACGATCAATAAAAATGCGTTAAGTATAAATTGTGATTCAGATGTATCTTTTTAAATATTTTAATGAACCAATCAATTCTTGATACACTTTCTCTTAAAGAATTTTATACAACTATTTCTCATAAGTAAGACTTTTATAATTAAGTATTTCTCTGATTAAAAATATAAAAAGACAATCGTCCAAATTGTAACAGATGAGTGAACAAGTAAATTCTCGAAAGGCAAACTACTCGACCAAATAACACAGTTAAGGGAAAACCTAGTTAAAAGCTGTGAGATATTCGATGATTCCAAAGCAAAATAAAAGTAATTATACACGCATAGTTGGCTCGGTAGCAAAATCACCGAAAACCGTTTTCTATCAGACCAATTCCAATTTCTTAACCTTCTTGTGGATTTCCAGAAGCCGATAAAAAAAAGGGTCGTCTCGTTGAAGAAAAATATCCGACTTGCTTTTTTTTGTCCCATTTCTGCTTTTCTTTTTCCAAAATAAACGTTTGTTTTATAGCCGACCGCGAGTATACTTTCATCGTTAACCGAACGAAATTACATGTAAAAATATATATTTATTAAGTAAAAAAAGTAGCGGAGAAGAGAAACGATACGGTCGAAGGAAGTAAACAAATCAAATTTTTTTTTCGTTTATTTCGGACTAGTTAGACTGTGCTAGCTATCCTTTTTTTTTTTTTCAACTTTATTTTTCATGCGTAGATAATCGCCGCGATTTGAGAGAACGTTTTACCGCATTTTTTACACGAATAGATGAACCAATTTTATCGAGACTTGATTTACGTTAAAGTATATAGTTTCAAGCGACATCGAATGCATTCGTTGGATTATGTTAAAAGTATCTCGTGAAAAAGGAGAAAGTTTAAATTGCGGCTTCGGATGACATTTTCGATTTGCATTGCTGCTCGATTTTCAAATTAGAAAACTAATACCTCGTTGTGATAAAAGATTAAAAATTTACGATATATTACTCTGTTAAAACGATATTTTCGATACGGTTGAACAATTATTAAGTAATCGAGCAAAATATATATACGAAAAAATGACACAAACGAATGTTTTTCTTTATAATTTTCTATTTAACTATGTTTAAATAAAAATAAAAAAAAAAAAAAAAAATAAAACATACGAACAATGAGGTACAAACAAGAGTCGCGCGATAATTCATTCCGAAAAACCCCATTAATTTCCAATAACCCCAAACGAACCATCGATCGATATATCAATCTTGCGCAATCGAACGTCGTTTCAGAAAATATCAAACGGCGATCGAATAAGCGGCAAGAAACTTTTCCACTTGTAGATATATATATATATATATATATATATATATATATATATATATATATATATATATATATATATATATTTATACATAAAGCATTTAATGCGCTCTCGAAAATTCCATTTGCAATTCAATGCGAGAGCGCGCGTACGTTAACAACTCGGTTGACGGCTCAATTCACCCTTTCAGCTGTACGCTCGAAGGCCGAGAGTCAACTACCACGACGGCATTAGCTACGAATTATGGAATATTAAGCCGTGACCTCTCGTCTATGTATTACGTCTCCGGCGAGAGATAAATTCAACAAGATGGCATCGTTTCCCGTTATGATTTGCGATCGGAAGTCGGTTTCTTGTTCGTCTATTTGATATAGGATTGTTCTGCTTTTTTTCTTTTTTTTTTTTTTTTTTTTCAAAGAATGAGGAGAATTGAGAGTGCAACGCAAAGATTCTTCGAACGTACTTTACATTATTGACTAACTACGATGATATTCGTTGAGAAATAAACGATAGAAATAAATTGTGCGCGGTATTTTTTTTTTTTTTTTTACATTTTATATACTTTATTAGCGCGGTAATCTAATTATGACGTCAAAAGGTTAATAAATTTACAAATGCATTTATATTGATTCCATATGAATCACGAGGGATTTTAATCATTTTGATTTTCAATAAAACTATAAACAAACTTTATAGCTATTTATTGAAAACAATTCTTTAAATTAATGGCAAGAAAATTGTTTGAAAAGAAATTTACCGCATAATGTAAAGTTGCGCTAGAAATAATTTAATTAAATAAACTGTATTGATGTACAATTCGAGAAGGAATAATTTGATTTATTGAATTCAATGTCAAGACAGATGCTTTAAGAATAATCCAGATGAAAATAAAGAACAGTTTAAAAAGTAAATGCGCCTAATCTAATCGGATAAACGTTTAAAATTATCGTATTTCTAAAGCTTCCTTACGCAACATTATTAATCATAATTAAAAATTTTCTCAATTCTCTCGTAATAATCAATTAATCCATTGTTAATTATTTATTAATTAAAAGACTTGACCTTTTCTTAAGTCTTTTAAAGTCTAGCAAGCGCATATATAACGCGTTACTAAAACTCACTCGAGAATCAAAATCCGCATGCCGCCGATATAAGCTAACCAATAATCCAGGCATGGGTGTATACGTGTCTCTATGTGTGTGAGTAAATTACGCTATCCATGCAAAAAGTAGGCCGGTGGTTAGCAACGTTAAAAGTTACGTATATAGCTTGGATATACGGGGATATAAGATCCGTTCCCGGATGCTGTGTCGGTGCGCGCGATCGCGATTTCACAACTATGGCCGATTCGGCCCGAGCGAGTTCCGGATATGTGTGTGTGTGTGTGTGTGTGTGTGTATGTGTATGTGTATGGGAGTATGCGTACGTGAACTACTGACCGTTCTGTCTGCTTTGTGTCTTTGTCCAAATGTCCAGTATACGTATGTGAACTGGATAGGAGAGATCGGAGCGAATTCTTGTTTGTTTGATGTTTTATGCCATGCGTGTTCTTTGGATATATAGGTATACTAGTATGATTGATGAATGTGATGTTTGGAATGGCTTATTGTTTTGTGATTATTAATTATATTATAATAGCATAATTGAGATTTTCTTTTCTTTTTTTTTTTTTGTTTTACCAAAATAAAACAGCTCAAGACTTGTCTTACGAGCCATCGATCATATTGAATTTTTAAATCGAGTTTAAATTAAAGATGTATATTTACCCGTTAATAAATCATTCATATAAATGACGGCTCGAATAAACAATTTCATTATTCGCAAAATCTCGATCGCATTCTCTCCGTTAATTAATCATACCTCAATAACCAAAAAACAAAACAATCTTATCCTAATTGCAAGCCGCGAATTCTTGATTATGCCAAAAGAAAAAAAAAAGAAAAAAAAAAAAAAAAACATAGGGATAAAACAAGACGTCATCGCGTCCTAGTGATTCACATCCTGCAAATACAACGTCGTAAAACAAGACTCGTAAAATACGAAGAGTACCTCGTCGATTCTTCGTTCATGAATCAAACGCACTCAACGGCGCGATGTATCCTATAGCGCGTAATACGCTCTCGTTTAATCTAAGATGAAAAAAAAAAAAAAAAATGACGAGCTAACGCCCTTTATACCCGCTCTTCCCCTCCGACTTTTTCACGCGATTACTCATAAGCTTTTTAACGAGGCTACCGAGCGTTAAAGTCTCCGAAGGTTTGATTTACCGCTTTCCTAACGCGTTATATGCGGATGGGATAATATTGCGACCGTGGGCGAATGCGATAGTCTGTGTGTGTGTGTGTGTGTATACTTTCGTTTTTCTTTTTTTTTCCTTCCAGGATTTTGATCGCATGGCTCTTTATGGTTTGTTTTTTTTAATCACTACGAGTGCCGAGCGTTATACGGGATACTTTATGATAAGGATTTATGTAGGCGTTTATTCGAATATCGCAAATCGTTGCCTGGCATGAGCGTTGAATGATGGAAATAAAAAAGCGATTTTAGATATAGATAACGTTTTTATCGTTGCCTTTCGATTTTCAATTTTCTCGTCTGGTTATTGTAATCCAAATTGAAAAATTTTAATCCAATTTGGATTTTCATGGATTCCCGACGAGAATTTATTAAGGAAGTAAATTTTTATTTATTGCGTAGTAAAGTATTAACATTTTAAAATGTATAGTTTGAAAAAAGGATGTTAAATAGTTCCGATGAAGTTATCCGGCGAAGGAAAAATTTTAATGACTTATGAAAAGAAGAAGTAAAAAGATTATAAATTTATAAACCTATATCTGTCAAAAAATATAAAATCTTATAAGCTTTTGTTTGAAAAACGTATTCTAGAATTTTCTATCACGTCAAACATTAACTTATATAACTTTTATAAACAATAATGCTTATTATACCATTAAAAGCAACAGTAAATTTTCAAACGAAATAAAAGAAAAATCCTCGTTCGTAACTCGCTAATTAAAATTAATCCCACGTCATGATAAATCTTCGATTATGAAACTATCGCATTGGTAGCCTTACCGAGTTTCCATTACAAAATGCCGTCGATCGGCTAACGTGAATCACTTTTTTTTTTTTCTAAAATTAGATATACCCGCCCGCTATATGAAATTGAACGAAGCGTTGTAATCACCGCTCGGTGTGTTTGATTCGTAAAGTTGGAATTTTTTTTGGCATCGATGAGCTGTTCGATGCTTGTATAATTGTCTGTTGTCACGATTAGTTAACTTATCATGTGCGATTTTTTTTTTATTTGTTCAAAGCGGAGCTCCAATGGTGTAAGCGAAAATTTATGGGTTTTTTTTTTTTTTTTTTTTTTGTTGTCCTCTGAATTGAGGAAAATGTTTGACGCTATTTTTTTCTTCTTTTATTTAAGATTATGCGGGTACTTGTTAATTAATATGATTAGCATGGCGTTGGAAATAATTAATACTTTCTCAAAGTGAAAGTACGTATCAATTGAAATTATTAAAATTTTGAATTTTAAAACTTATTAGGCTGTACGAGTAATGTTTGTCAATTTTTTTTTTTTATCATCGGGGTACACTACATAATGTTCTACTTTAAAGATTTATTGGATAGAAAGTCGATTATTTTTATAGTGTAAAACAAGTCGTTATTCGTAATTAATTTACTCGCTGTTTAAAACGTAAATTGATTGAAAAATTAATTTTCCCTGTTTGTTTATTCGTGCCACTTTGAACGAACGTTAATAAAACAACTGTTTAAATATAATTGGTTTTTGATACGTTTAAAAGAGATTTAACATTTTAACTCTTATTATTTATAATTTAGAAAAATTATAGTGAATTTTAAAATTGAACAATTTGTAATTCTAAATAAATAATTTGCAGCTTTTCAGCGTCATCCGATTCTTATTGTGAAACTCGATTATTGCTTCAAGATCTATAATTCTTGCAAAAGAAATGTTCTAGCATCGACAAAAATTGTTGTCACTCGTAAAGTTACTGCTGCAAATATAATAGCTATAATTTAGATGATGTAACAATGAATTCATTAAACGATTAAAACTTCCTTATTGATGCTTCTAAAATAATTTTTCCACTTAACTAAAATAAACATTTGAAAAGAATTTGTATGTTTTTGAGATACTTAGTAATAAAAATATAGGTTTTTTTTTTTTTTTTTTTTTTTTTTTTTGGAAAATTGAAATTAGCAAATATTGTGTATATTTATATAGTAAAATAGTTTATCTACTTTTGTAATTGAATCCATTAAAACGTTTTAACGAGAAAAGGATATCTTTATAAAATAACATTAAGCGAGCGATACAAAAATTGCACATAAACGTAAATTTTCCAGGACGAAGATATAGCTAAAAAAAAAAAAAATAAAAAAATAAAAAGCACAACGAAGAGCTATGTAACAATCGAAGATCCGGTTGACTCTATTTTCTTTCCTTCTCTTACTCTCTTTGCTGAACGAATTCGCGTCGCGTTGCATCGGCTTTTATATTTATAAATCGTACCTTGCGTGTACGTAGATTTCGTTCCCGAGAAGAAAGAGAGAGAGAGAGAGAGAGAGAGAGAGAGAAGGAGGGAGAAAGATATATGTAAGAGTGGAAGGGTATATTCTTCCTCTCGTCCTTGGTAAATCGACGACAGCTCGTGAGAAACGTGTGTCGCTCAGATTTTACTTCGAGTGATCGTATTTAGAGTGAGAATTTCGCACCGATAGTGTTGAAATTCCGTTTTTTTTCTTTCTTTTTTTTTTTAGTTTTTTTACATTTATTTCGTGTAAACGGAGAACTTATGCGATATACCTTTTCGAATGTTCAATGTTTTCGTTTAGCTATTTTAAAAGTTTTATTATTTTGTTAAGAAAAAAGCAATTTAGTTACTATTCTTTATACGATAAATTTTATTACCCGAAGAAATCGTTATGAAATTGAAATTCAATGTTAACTAAATATAGAAAAAGGCTCTCATAATTTTGTTAGATAATAAAGAAAAGAAGAAAAAAAAAAAAAAATTTCAAAATTGAAAAGAAAAAATAACAACACTTTTTAAATCGCGCTCACATTCACGCACGCATATAAATACAATTACGTTTCCAATCTCGCATAATTTCGCTATAAAGATCGCTCTCCCAATGCTCTCACATTAACGTCAAAACGAAAATCCAAGCAACTTTCCATTTCCTTCGTGTAAAACAGAAAATAAAAACAAAAACAAAACAAAAAAAAAAAAGAAAGAAAATAATAGAAAAAATTAAACAAACGTTAACACGGCGCGCAGTCGTTCTCGACTCGAAGAGACGTAGCGCTTACAAGCTGCCCTTGTTCTTTCGTCCTCCATCGGGTGCCCGCGCGTATTTCCAGTAAACCTCGACGAGTCGAGTTGCCGTTGTAAACTCCGAAGTGCTCTTATACTTTCCGATAAAGCCATCTTTACCCATTCGCTTTTATATATACTCTTTGCCGTAAATTCACTCTTCGGTTGCCTCTTGTCTCCTTTTTACTTTTCTATTTCGTTTTTGATTTTTGTCCTTTATTTTTATTTTCTTATTTGT
The DNA here is from genome assembly GCA_949987625.1 of Chalcis sispes. NCBI lineage: Eukaryota > Metazoa > Arthropoda > Insecta > Hymenoptera > Chalcididae > Chalcis > Chalcis sispes. The sequence continues at coordinate 2,428,604 of OX465098.1, read as the reverse complement.
TATCCGTTTCGTTACGTACTTTTTGCGTGTACTTTCACACAAAGGAATTCCTTTCTAGATGCAATTGTTTGTCTTTTCGATATAGGCTTTTTATCTTTCGAACTCTTATTTATGAATTTATAAAGAATATCGATTAGCCGTTGCAGTCATTGATTCACTTTCGTTTGAACTTTTATGTTTAATTTTCCTTGTTTTTAATAATGTACAATCGATAAAAAATAGAAAATTTATATTGTAAGTAATTTTACAAAGTTCAATTACAAACAAATTCTATTATTGCAAGGATTTAAATTTCGTTTGTCGAATTATTTTAAAAACAAAAAAAAAAAAAGTTAAACTAAAAAAATCTATCCTTTTTCGATGCACTTGGAAAAATAGAATTAAATTGAATTCAATAGATATCATCATCGATATCGAGATATAGTCTAAGAGTACTCGAGAAAAACGAAAGGAACATCGGCAGTCAGACGTATACCGTACATTTTCTCATTATCAGCTAACATCATCGCTCAAACTACATTAAATTTATTCGAGTCAACTCGAGTCGAGATCAAAGAACTCTGTACTTGAAGAAGAAAAAAAAAAAAAAAAAAAAAAAAAAATTTCTCATTAACATAATAAGTCAAAAAAATGAACAAGTCGTTGTTAAACTTGCGGCTTTGAGAAAAGAATCGCGTACTTGCGCAAAAAAGAAGGAATAAAGAGGAAAAAAAAAATAAATAAATAAATAAATTAAAATAAAAAAAAGAAAAGAATTAAGCACTCGAAAATTGTCAGAAAATTGTGCCTATGTATAAACACAGTCAACTTTTTAAAATTCTACGCTCACATTTCGACACTACTTTTTTTTTTTTTTCTCGCTCTATCACACGCACGCGTACGTACACCAAGTTAGTTTACCGCTATCCTCAAATTTTGTCGTTATAACAACTCGAGTCTATTCTTTAGACTCGGACATAATTATGATGCACCGGCGGCTTTTAAAGACGAACAAAAATTACTCGCTACCTCCTTTTTTTTTTTTTATAAAAATCCTTCTTCTCTTTTTTTTTTTTTTTTTTTATTTCTCGTCTTGGTATCTTCTTTTTTTTTCTGCGCTATGAGATTTTCGTAATTGCGTTTGCGTCCTTGTCGGTTTCTTTTTCTTAACCCTGTACGAATTCGTGGGATAAAATTTGTTTCACAAGTATTTCATCCTTTTTTTTTTTCTTTTAAGATTATTAATTGCACTTTTTCTTCAAATGTTTATGTGTGTAATTAGACATTTTAGATTAGAAAAAAAGTTACTGTGGTCGTTGTCTGCGTATTTATTACAGTAAATCACATTGAAATTAAGTTTTCAAAAGTATTAATTGTCCCTTTTTTGTTAACATTTTTTAAGTACTTTTTTGGTTATGTACTTAAAAAAGAAAATGTTCATCCATTAATCTGTTGAATCGAGTAAGAACATTTTTAAAATTATGTTCAATAAAACAATAATCAATCTAATATCGTAATTAAAATAATTTAATAAAAGGATGTATCGATAGAACGGAAATATTTCAAACGTAATCGCATCTTTCTTTTCTTCGATTTTAAATAACTGTAATAACAAGTAAAAAGAAAGGAAAAATTCGTGAAAGAACACTCGTACAAAAAGTTGCAATTCGAAAGAATAAATCATACTTATAAATACGTAAGTGGCAATATACGAGAGATTGACATTACAGATAATACCTCACGGCGGCTTTTAAATTTCGATCTTTATCTCGAGAGTGAAGCGGCTCTCCAAAAGCCGAAGAGAGATAAATTCATACAATGTGTATATGTATATGTATGTATGTATATACACGCTGGCACATCTTCGACGAACCAAAATTCTGTCGCGGCTTATCATCGACTCGCAATTCTTTAAAAGATTCTTTGCGCAATTTTAACTTATCGCGCTAATTGAACTATTTTCGTAACCTTCCTTTCGGTCTTCATACATAAAATCGATGAAAATTACACTTAGCGTATCCTACGAGCGCACCGACGCTTTGTTCATTTCGCGCGTATGGTGAAGCGATACGCGTTTGCATGCATGTTTATACGCCTACGAAGTGTTACGGACGCGAATAATTTCTCGAAATTGGTCTTGGCGGTCTCTCCGGTTCAATAAAATCTGGGCCGACTGTGTGAAAATTTGCGTCCTGGGAACTTGCAAAATTGTTGTTACGGTACGATTTTACTTTTTAAGTAATACTGTGAGAAAATTCTATATATTACAATGTTACTTGTGACGTTTTCTTTCGTATTTTTTTTTTTAAATTTTCTATAAATATATATATATATATATATATATACATATACATACATATATAGTTCTACATTAGCTTGGTTTATAATATTGCCGTTGTACGATGTCGTAAGTACGTATGGCTTACGTAATGCTGTAATTTTGTTCTTTCTTTTTTTGATAATTTTTACTAAAATATGAAATATTCAGTAAGTAATAGTTCAATATGCTTTATTATTGTTATGTTTGTACTGCATAATTTTTTTATATTTTTTAAGTCTACAATAATGATTTCACGATCATTAAAATTGATAAATATTAGTTAAATGGTAAATAAGCATATATTTCGATAATAATAGTGGTACATATTATTTAAAAAAATTCAGACAAGCTCAACTATCATCTCAAAACAATAATAATTGTTTTTAAATACCATGCGTTATTATAAGACTTTTATAAAAATAATGAAAACAAGTATATCGTGACATTGTATACTTTTTCATTCGTTATACAAAACATTACCAATCTCGCTTTTTATTTTATTCTTTCTTAATTTAAGAAAGTGCAACAGAAAAGAAAATAATCAAACTTTTATACAATATCAGACAAAATTTTTCTCCTCGGAACAAAGAAACTTTACAAGAATTTCGTTTTGAATGTACATCAAAAAGAATACAAAATAAGAAACAATTTTAAAGTATATCGTTTTTTATTTCAAGAAGTAAATTCACATTCTTTGGAAAAATCATTCAAAGAAATAAAAATGCTCGCGCTTGTGAAACAATTAGAATCTAAAGGACTTTGGTTTAGTAAATGCACCAACGTTCAGATTTTCACCAGCGTATCAACGGCATATAAAAGCAAGGAAAGAGGATAAATAAAAGGACGAAGAAGAGCAAAACTTAAACGCGCACGCGTTTAATCGTAAAAGTTCGGTTGAAAAACAAAACAAAAACAAAAAAATAAGGATATACGGAGCGATCGCATCTCAGCTGTTGGACCGCTAGTATTGAACTGTCGTCTAAAAGAAAATTTTCCCCCTTTCCTCCCCCTCCCTCAAAAGAGTTCAGCTGACACAAAAGTCCTCCGAACGTGTAAGCACCGCTCGCGCATTGCTTGGCGCGTTTTACGACCTTAAAAATATTATAAATACACGGGTACGTGTATCTGTACGCGAGTCTAGCGAGGCAAGAGGAATTTAACGAAAGTAAGTATACACATTAGACGTTTTTATCGATGGTGCGTTTAAATCTACATATGCATGTTTAGATTTTGCAACGACGGCAACGACGACGACGACGACGACGACGTTTGAATGATTGGTTTTAGGTGTTGAGTTTTTCAACGGTATGGTTTGAAAATTTTATTTTCGTAATCTTTAATTTAACCAATGGATATCGATGTAGAGTAGCGTAACTAGAAATACGCGCTGTATGAGAGAGCATATTTACGTACTATAATATAAGTAATTTAAAAGTCTCATATCTGGAGACGTATCGAATCCACAAAAATAAGCCATACGTCTGTTTAAAGATGAAGAATGTAATTTTAATTACGTAAGAAATGAAAATTTAATTTAAAAGCTGTCAAGTTAAACAATTTTATCGCCACCGCGCCTAAGGTAATCAATTGCCATAGCTAATGAAATAACAAAGCGATCTTAACTAAGTAAGGTGTTATTTTTAAGACGTTCCACGCATTAAGATAACGGCAGCATGTCTCCGACACTTCTAATCTCTTATATTTAAAAAAAAAAAACTTAATGGTTACGTTACGACGTTGTAAAAAAAAAAAAAAAAAAAAAAAAAAAAAAGTCGTGAAAAACTATGAATTTAAATTCATTCGTAACGCATAACTTTCTTTTCAGAAATTATAATATTCAATTTTTCGAACGCGTTCCGACAAGGATAAACATATATATATATAATTAGATATTAGTTAATCATTGAACCTTGCAATTTATAAAATTAATATATTTATATACTTATTCGAAACATCGTTATTTAAAAATCTGTATTTAAAATATAGTTGCATGTATTTAAAATGGTTGATATAATCTATTGAACATCGAAGATTTGAAAAATCACTTTCTACGCGGAATTTGCGTAATTGTCAATTTCATAAACATATTTTTTTAAACGTTCTTTATAACAGACAAGTTTTCGTATAAAACTTTTTTTACTTCGCGCGTAAAACTAAGTCATTCGGGATTTTATATGTAATAGCATGAAGAAATGTTTATTTTTGAAAATAAAAGTCGCTTGTAAATATATATATATATATATATACATACATACACTCTCATGAAATTTATTAAACGCATATATTCGAGATATAAACTTTGTTCACGTATAAAAAGAAATGTCATTGGCGGAAACAGTGAGCGTTTATTTTACACAGATAAGTACTAATCGACAGTATTTAGTATGAAACTTATATTTTGTAATTCGATTTAAAAGAGCAATTCGATTTGCGGTTCTTAGTAACATTTTATTGGTCGATTAGTTAAAAAAACAATAAATAAATAAATAAATAAATTTATATTTTAAATATTCATATCAAAGTGTGCGTTTGTCGTTTTACGTTTAAGAAATAATACTTATATAAATTTTGTAAGTTGATTGATAAGGCGTGTTAATAAATGAAGAAGTTATTAAAAATTTTAAATTCAAACGATTTTAATTATTTAATTTACTCTATACTTACTTCAATGGTAATTGACATTACGTAGTGGTGAGGTATCTATTAATAAACTTCCGGGTATAATTAATTTTATAATTAGTATATGTTTTAGACGATTATATAATTTTCTTAATACATATAATAGAGTAATTTATATAGTTGAGCTACAATTAAGTATAAATTTTATTTTATTTTTATTGAATTGAATTATTTAAATTCAAAAATTCTTACGTTAAAAAATGTAAAAATTTGTAATTTTTTAATAACATTATAAAGTCATGTTTAATCGATAAAATGAAATCATTAACAAGCGATAATTTATTATCTTGCGATTGTTTAAAAAAATAGGAAAAAAATGTATATTGAGGTTAACGTAAAGAATAATGCGCGAGATTTGGAAACGCAAGAAAATATCGAATATTTCAATTTGAAATTTATAGGCATACGCGTATTGAATGCGATACCGTTTTGTAAGGATTTAAAGGACGATCGATTTTGCGCGCTTCTATTCATTGTATTTCAGAAGCTTTAGCTAAATTATTTATGTAGGCGCGTTTGTAAATTATACGTGAAATATCGAATTCTCGCTTTAGAATAATGAATCGATCGTTCGCACAATATCTTTCGTGATTTAGAATTGTATACGCAATTGTTTGGAGTTTGAATCGAGCGTTGTTTTATTAAAATTATTAGTCTTGTACACGTTTGAATTTATAATAAAAATGCACGCGTACGCTTAGTTTTTTTTTTTTTTAAACAATGCATTTCTTAAAAATATACAAGAATCTTTTTTCTTCGGTCTCACTAGAGTAAATTCCGAGACAATCGAAAGAAGCGACAAAAAAAGCGGGAAATCCAAAAACTACAAAAATATTTTGCACAAAAAACAAAAAAAAAAGGGAATAAAATTTCGCGAGGGCATCATCGTGTCTATTTTAAAATTCACGAATAAGCCCGCGTTAAAGTTTAACCACGAGAGAGAGAGAGAGAGAGAGAGAGAATTCCTACCTCGAATCTCGAACGTGTTTTTTTTTTATTTTTTTTTTATTTTTCTTTTTCTTTTCAAAGGCACATATCTTCCTTCCTCGCTGTCGTCACGCGTGAGTTTACCGCTATTATAACCATCGCATCAAGGAGACGCGCCGTTTCGTCACGATGATCGAGGAAGCGGATCGAGAGCGCAAAAAAAAGGAAATGCTACGTGTGCCTCTGTGTGTGTGTGCGTGCGTGAGAAGACGGAACGGCAAGTGGAAAGTTATTTTCGATTAATTTTTATAGCGAGTGTGTTTAATCGTTAACTTATTGAATTACGGTGATAGTAGGACGAACGAAACGGTAGTTCAAGTGTATACAACGACGTTTGTTGATGGACCGAGGATTGCAATTTTTAACTGTTGGATTTTTTTTTTTTTTTTTTTTTTTTTTTTTTTTTTTACGAAGGCATGGCATTATGTCTGTCGTAAAGTTATTCAATGTTAATAATATTGAAATTTCATTTGTAATTTAAAAATGATAATAAAAGTGTGAAATATTTCTTTTTCTTGATAAATATGCTGTTCTTATTTTATTAAAAAAAAAAAAAAAAAAAAAACATTTTCAATTTAAATTTAAAAACTTTTTTTTACAGCTTTGAATTTTTAATCCAACTACATCTACAATAAATAAATAAATAAACAATGATCATTCTCTCTTTTTTTCTCTTTTGAAAGTGCATACAAATTATTTGAAACACGCGAGGCTGGCACGGCGCATAAAAATCCCAAGAGGATTCGAAACGATATAAATCCATATTACACGATAAAATCGAATGCGTTGTAAACTGGACTTATTTTCCATTCTGATCTTCTTTCAGCCTAAATCCACACAGTATACATGTCGCGCATATGTATATATACCCACGAGTATAACGAACGAATCATATTCGCGAGAGAGAGAGAGAGAGAGAGACGCATCTCTTCTTCTCTCTTGTTCGAGCCGACCTCGCATTCCGTCACGTTTTCAACGCCGTGTCTTCGTGGGTTGCTTACGCCGCGCGGCGATTTCGCGTTTTTAGTTCTTCCCTATACCTCGAAACTGAGTATGAAAGAAAGAGAAAGAGAGATTTTTAGCATCAAGTATAGATACGAGTATGTGCGCATGGGAATTCGACAAGAGGCATCACGAACTCGACGGTATGCGAGCCCCGAATAATTGTGACAAATCGGTGCGACGGATTGATCGAAAGTGATTTAAGGTGCGGAATCGATTCGAATACTTTTAATGAGTTTGCTTTGGAATGCTTTTTTTTCTTCCTTTTTCTTTGTTTTTTTTTTTTTTTTTTTATTTTTTTTTTCTGGTGTATTTAAGAGACAACTTTACTTTTTCATATGCAAATTGATTTTCATTATTTCGCCTAATGTACATTTTTCTTTTTAAGCAAATACATACGTTTTTCGTAATTTCCGTAAAAAATAATTGACTATTGATAAAGAGAATTTCGAATTAAAAAGTATTTACTTTAAATAAAAGTTTTTATTAATCTTTCAATAAAAATACCAATGGCAAAACGTAAACAAGTTTTTCCTTAAACATCGTCAAAACTAACCGAACTTACGAGAAGCTAATTCTCTTTACCATATACACGAGTATACATCCATAGAGACTCGCATATACATACATTCGCGATAAGCGCTCAATTTATTTTCCCAGGTTTGGCGAGTAAGCGAGCAGGCAAGATACTCGAAGAGTGAAAAAAAGAAAGGTATAAAAGAAGGAAGAAACGCGAAAAGTAAGGAGTGACCGTTCGCCTATACCTATTTATGTATATACGTACATGTGTATGTACATACACGCGCGAGTGCACCTCTCGAGAATTATACAGAGCGTTGCGTAATTGCTTCTAGCTTGTGGTATTTTCGAAAAGTGAAATGTCTCCCCCCCCCCTCTCTCTCTCTCTTTCTTAAATGCGTGCTCTGCTTTCCTTTTCTCGTTAGAGTGTGTGTGTGTGTGTGTGTGTGTGTGTGTTTAGTTACTCGGACAGTTGTGCACGAGAGATCGTTCCACTTTTTGATATTTATTTTGTTTTTGTTTTAGCGTAAATCAACAACTTTTTGGATAATGAAATGCATTGAGGCTTTTTTTGTATTATCTCATTAGTAATATATTTTGCCATTGTACATCGCTCGCCTACGTAACCGTAAATAATTTTTTATTTACGATTTTTTTAAAGCAATTTATAAATTACAATCGTTTTTGTATCAATTTTATTACTTTATTATGCTTTGTAAATCTACTGTTTTTTTTTTTTTTTTTTTTTTTTTTTTTCAAATTAAAGTTAATTAAAAACATTCGGTGTTAATACAAAATTTGATTGTAGATTCGTACCTATTTTTAATGTGAATAATTAAATTTTAAATTTAAATAATTCTTTGGTTTCGATAAACTGATTAGACGCAGAAAACAATTTAAGCTAATCTCCATTAATTTGCGTCTAACACGTCAGTCAGAGCTGAAAATCTTTATAAGAGATATTATATTAAGTAAAACTTCCACGATTTAAGACTTAATTTTCTATATCTTAACATCTTTTGATGCAAAGATAAAAAACATCATTAGATCAGTGACTAGAAACTTTTTATTCGATACTTAAGCTGTAATTGAGAAACTTTTAATGGTTCAAGAATTTTTTAATTTCACTTTTAATTCCGAATGCCGAAAAAAGACATTTGACAAAGTGATTAATCAATAAGTAGAAATATACTGAATGTAATATGTTTTCGAAAAAAATCTATACTTAAAATTGTCGAGATAAAATCTCAATAATAATTGCATTACCAAAATCAATGCCTCAATCATTAAGTCAACTTTTGATTGTATATAATTATTATATATACATTTTTTCTTTTTTTACAAAAATCCATACATAGCTATTTATTTCATACGATTTTTTTCTTCAATAATATTACATATCTAATCACAATATTTAACAAACTTTATGCAGCTTAAATTAAACTTGCGATACCAAAATTTTAGTTGTGCTTGAAACAATTATTTATGACGCAAATAATTGAAGGAAGAAATTTGAATGGCAAGAATTTTGAATTACAAACTTTATTTCTTTCTACCCATATCTTTGAAAGGATTTTTGAGATATTACGAATTAATAATAGAGATTGCATTTTTTAACGTAACCTATTTGATTAATTCTTATAAGAATAACTTTATTCGTTTATGTAACGTAAATCTTAATAAGATTCTAGGATTATTAAAAATTAATAATTATTACGTATACCTGTTAATAATTCACATGTAATGTGGACATTATTGTTAATAAAATCATTAATAATTAATATTAAAATCTAATTAAATAATAAAAAATATTGTATTGACTGTATTTACTAATGATCGCTACGTAATGATTAATTTTTTCCAATGTCCTAAAATTGAAATAAATCAAATTTCAAAATAATTTCGTAATTTTTTAAAACTCAACGCTGGATTATTGCGATACAATGGAAAATGTAATTAAAACAAATCGTCGCTTAGATAATCGATTTTTAAAATTAATAAAGCATTTAGCAACCGACGATAAAGAGAATAAAGCGCAGTATCGTTCTGCCATAGAAGTAACGCGTCCTAAATTCTCGCGCGTCATTATTTTAATAAATCGATCGTTGAAAAAAAGCTCAACGAAATAACCAAGTCTTCGACTAAAAGAAGACGGAGAGTAACAATAGCAGCCTCGAAACCGGATCGAATGGCTAGCTTTTAAAACAACGCATGTCGTTTATATATGTACACACACGAGGACGAGTAGCCGTTAACTCTTCGTATGACATAATTGAAGAAATCACGGTTCAAAGGTCTCCTCGCGCGTCGACTCGTGACGCAACTCAACGGCTTTCGCCAAGTCGTTTGTTTTGAATTATCGTTTGCTTTAGTCGATAAAAATTAACGCTGAGTTTTTACGAGGGTTTTATCTTAGCGAATCGATAAGGTAATTTACGTTGTAGGCTGAGACGATGTTTTACTCGATTGGATTTCCTTCGCTGTTTGGTGAAAAGTCGGAAATCGGAATCTAAATTGATTAATTTTTGTTTTCGTATATTAATTTTTATTGTAAACGAAAATAACAATGAAAATTATAAATTTTTAAAAGCTCGTTTACAATAAAGTCGCAAAAAGAAATCGATCAAACAGCAACAATCCAAACTCTCTTACGAAATAAACAATCAAAACGAGAAAAGAACGGTAATTTTTTCATTTAACAGAAACACAGAAAGTCCGCGACCCAACCAATAATTTTCACCAGAAGTACGAACATTTTACGTTTCAACGTTTACGCTCGATTGCGAAATATCTCAAAGACCGCTTTGTCGTGTTTTTACTTGATCCATGGTAAAATTATTCTTTTTTTTTTTTTCTTTTTTGCTTTCCTCCCAGAAAAATCATTTCCGCGCGAATCGCTTTGAAAATTGTTTACGTAATAATAGTTTTTTATTCTCGATTTTTCGTGCGTTAATTTACCCTCGGAGAAAAGAAACTTTGATTGCTTACTTGTTTATAATAATTCCGTAAGATCGAAAATTAGTATTTTTTCAAGCCTATCGGCAATCGTCATTTTTACACAACCGTTTTTGGAGAGAGAGAGAGAGAGAGAGAGAGAGAGACCGTTATTAAGATTATTAATTATGCACAAGGAATGAGTGTGATTTGTCGGGTCAAGAAATTCGAAGGAGCTTTAAATAGCCGTTGTTGATATAATCGCCTCCTTTCGACGCGCGAGTTTATTATGTACCTCTGAGTAAATTATAATATGAGCTGTTTATTCCGTGCATATATGTTAACATAATAAGTCTTTAAAATTGAATTGTAAATTTTTAACTCGTCTTAATAAAAGTTTATATATTTTTATTTTACCGTTTGTAATATTTATTTTATTACGCGCAATTTTAATATTATGTTTAGACAGTATGTAAATAAAAATAGATTATTTTTAATTACATTTTTTGCTGACTCAATTTAATTGACGTATTTTTTATTAGGTAATTGAAGATTGTATAAAATGAGTTTAACGGAAAATGAGTGATAACGGAAATATTCATTTTTAATATTTTTATATAATTTTTTTATCGAACAAACGAATATTTTAATCGATAAAATTAAAATTAAAATTATATGCAAATCAGGTAACGGAAAACAAAATTTTAATTTATTCAATCAAAGAAAGGTAATAAAGTTAATTGATCAAGCGAATTTATTTTCATTCCTTTATACATTCAATGTTAAAAAAATAAAGAGTAAAAGTTATCGAGTATTCGTTTGATAATTTGTAATTAATATTGTTAATTACAAGATGCGATCCCGATTAGTTCCACGTAGTAAGATATTAGTGTAACGTTAATTATTTAACGCTTATTAATATGTTTAATTTTAATGCAATTTAATTACTTTTTTTTTAACAATATCTAGTCAAGAAACGAATGGTTTTTTTATAAAACAACGCTAGAGTATTCTATCATAAAGGGCAATTAACAATTTTTTTTTTATTTTAAAAATTTGAAGTACGATGAAGAAAAAAGTTGGTAAAAATTGAAATGTAAACGTAGCATATAAAAGTTTTCCATCTTGCATCCGAAAACATTTCAAAAATCTCGCATACCATCTCAATTTTTCCCTTATCTCTTTCAAAAGCCACGAAAATAAATAGGAATAAAGGAAGGAAATCGCACCGCAACTTGGACGAAGATACAACGAAATCGCGCATCATCAGTACGCACATGTATACACACACACACACGCGCGCGCGCGCGCAAAATGACCAGAGTGTGTCGGCATTCGAGACAAAGCATAGCCGTGCAACAGTAGCGACGTAAAATAAACGAGCGGAGAAGGGGTGGGTGTAAGGATATCACGAGGAAAAACAATGCAGCAGCCGCAGCGGCAGCAACGCTCGACGCGGTTTCTCTGTGTCTATGTATTCAAGGGAGGCGTTGCTACCGGCGAAGGAGAGCTAGCTACTCGTTCCGTGGTGAGTATATATACATATACACGGCGTGAAAAGAGAGACGTGCAAAAATTCAAGGACGCCGGGGAAATAAAAGAGAAGCCGAGCAAGAAAGAGAGAGAGAGAGAGAGAGAGAGTGAAGAAATAGAAGGGCGTATGCACACGTTTGCTTTTGTGTACGTGTGTGTTATATATATATATATATATATATATATATATATATATATATATATATATGTACGCTGAGTGTACGTGTGTGTAAAGGAAAAGGTCAAATACCAAGTCATGTAATGCATCCCTTTAACGAGGAAGATTTATTCGCGCCCGAGAAAGAAGTGACCGAACCCTCACGCTGTGATTCTCGCGCGCGTCTGTTCCAAAGCTTTTTCTTTCTCGCGCCAGTGTACTTTCGTTGACGCGATCGCCTTCGCCTTTGGTTTATCCTTTTTTTTTTTTTATTTTTTTCATTTGAGATCTTGTTTTGAAAGAGGTAACTTGTCTTATTTTACTCGTTTCTTTTCTTTTTCTTTTATTTCTTGTTGTTTTTTTTTTTTTTTTTTTTTTTTTTTTTAATGGAAAAGCGATGGAGTATCGTTTCATGTTTTAGCGTTGTTTTCATTGTTTTGATTTTGTTTATCGAGATGGGATTTCTATTATCTCGAGGAGGATCGCGATGTAACGAATTAAATAAACATGCGAAACGTTCAAAGGCGGAATGACGCATTGCGGCTTGGAAAATCGGTTTTATTTCAAACGGACGTTTTGTCTTGCTTTTAAACGAATAATATTTCTTTCAAAATTTAAAATACGCGCAATCAACGTTACGTAGAAAATGCTTGTTCTAGTATTTTTTTATCGGTGAAAATCTTCAATCTTACCGAATCGGAATTTAAATGAAAAAGCTCTTAACGCAACTTCTGATGATGCTAAACTCACCTAAAACATAAAAAGAAAAATAATTTTGGTTAATAAAGAGTAACATTGTCGCACGTAATTGAAATTAAATTAAAATTAACACTCGATTAAGACTATTTATGTTTATATCGTCGAGCATGAAAAAAAATATTTATTTCGATTTGAAACTTTTATCGTATATATTCAAGCAGATTGGTTAGAATTAAATTTTATCAATTTATTTTTATAAACGTTTTATCGGACATTCCTATTTATATATCCTATTAACGCAACCACATTGCACTTCTAATATCAATTTTCCCAACTCGTATCTTAATCGTTATTTCAATTACTCAGCGGGCTCTCGATATGTGACTATTAGTTTTCCATTACGGTCTTCATTTACTTCGTCTTCTCTCATGCTTCATCGTTCCTTTGACGCCAAGTGAAATAGAATGATAAAACTTTTAAAAAAAATTAGAGAGAAGAAACAGTGATACAGTGCATAAGGGTATTGTTTACAACTTCTCTCTTTCTAACTTGTTCATAAATCCATCGAAATTTTTCCATAGTAAAACGAGTTCATCAATTTCATAGTTGTCCCGTCGTGTGGGCATTTCTGCCCTTTTTCACTTCTCTCTCTCTCTCTCTCTCTCACACACACACATTTCCATTCTTCTTTATCCTTATTTTCTTGTCTCCTGCCGCGCGAGAGCTTATACGTGCAACTCTCATTGTTTTACTTTTGAGCTCGTGGATCGATGTAATTTTCCAAGAAGACCGAGGCGACGACTATACACTACTAGAGAGAGGATTGAATAAACAAAGGGTTTAAGACGCACGACGATGTATGGGTGTATATATACACGCGTATGCAAACTCACACATAATCCGCTCGAAACCGCGAACTACACGAGGGATTTTCAAATTTTTGCCTACGTCTCTAAGTGTACATATACATATATATATACATATACACGCATACTTGAGGAGGCTCGAACGATATAATTAATGACGCGGTGGGATTACGCGCGACACGCTGGAGATACCTCGTATAAGGTGGAATTATGAAACGAACGACGATTAATTTCAATATTTTATAAGGCTTATTGTGTCCGAGGAGGAAAAACGTGTGGGGAGGGGGAAAAGGGGAGAGGCTCGTGTTTCCTTCTTTCGTTCGACCATTTATCATCGGTGGATATTCGCGGATGCTGATGTTTCTTTTTTTTTTTTTTTTTTTTTTTTTTTTTTTTTTTTTTTTTCGCGTTAGAGAATTTTATCGCGAAGTTCGGTTTGAATTGAATGATAATGCCGGCGATTACTTTCCATTGTTTTTCGATACTCCAGCTTCGCCAGTGTCAAGTGTTTCTCTTTCTCTCTTTCTCCGTTGTTGCGGTTCAAAGCGATGTTTTATTTATTGGATTCTCGTACGAATCTCCCGATAGATTCGTCTTTATCAACTTAATCCGTTTAGATTATTTGCGGATTAATAGCTTGTCTTATTTGAATGAACGTTATATTGTCTGTAAATTTTTAAATGCGATTTTAAGTGCCGATATAGTAGGTATTAATCAATCGCTTGTTTCATTGTTAGATTGCTTGTATCAAACGTTTGTTCTGTCAGTATCGATGTTTATAGGTTTTATGCATTTTTTTTCCAATTTATAGGTTATACTATTTAAAATTATTTTTACTTTATCGTTTATAAATTTACATTGATGCATTCTCTTTTTAAACAAATTAAAATCTTTATATTCTGCCGTTTGAAAAAAAAAAAAAAAAAAAAAAGAAAAAACTTAAACAAATGACAACTTAAAAATCAAAACGAAACGCGTGTATTAAAAAAAGAATATCAAAATGCAAACGAAATCCTAAGAACATTATCATCATGATAAATTTAATGTACCGCAATGTAAGCAAAAAAAACTTTTCCCTCTTCTACGAAACCCATTCGATCAAAAGAAATTCTCCGTGGAAAAAAAAATATCCAACGGAATCGGACGCGCCTCGACATTACTTCTGACGTTTACGAAGCATCTAATGGACTTAACGAGGCATGATATTCGGTTTAATAAAATACAAGAGTAATGAGAAAAATAAAAAGTTCGTAAAAAAAAAAGATGTTGAGCGTAGGAAAGAAAAAAAATATATAACAGTTGAATCAGTAGAAACGGTCGAGAATGGGTTAGACTAACGTGTGAATAACGGGATGAAAAGTAGTAAATTTTTTTTTTTTTTTTTTTTTTCTTTTACAGTTTCGACTGGTATTTTTGTAAAGACAGATATGTATTTGCCTTGATATGATAGTACTCATTTAAATTACACATTATTATATACAAAAGAATGCTATTTTTGCATTTAGTTTTAGTAGTTAAGTCTATAGTTACTCATGTTTTCAAACGAAAACCAGTTTTTAAATTAACGTATTAAGTTTAACCAGCTTTTAATTTAAGGTATTCAGTTTTTTGCGCTCTCGCGCTTTTAGAATATTAATAATAATTAGCGTGAATAATATTTGGAATTTTCTCACGGGCAAGTGGAATTCGAATAATGCCAGTTAAATTAATCAATAAAACTCGACAAAGTTTGACGCTAGAAGAAAAAAAAAAAAATAAATAAATAATAAATAAAACGTAAAAACAAAAAGAAAAAAAGAAAATAGAAGAAAAATCACCTAAAAAGCTGCGTAATCAAAAAATTGATTTATCGCGCAGCTCGGCGCGCAATCGTTAAAAGGAATTATTGCTTTCTCCGTATATTATTCAGATTCAACGTTTTCTTGTATAGGAGCTAATGAATCTCACAACGAGCGCCAAGACGAAGAAGCGCTTTTCTCAACAAATACATGTATACTCGCGCGCGATCTTTTCAACGTGAACGGGAGAAAGGATTATTGATTTATTTTATATACATGTGCGTGTGTATGTGTGTATGTGGGTGTGTATTAGTGTACGAAACTTGTAGCCCGTGTTTACCATCGATAATTGCACACGCGGAAATAATAATAATTTTAACGTAATATCAAGCGAGATTAGTTTTGTGTATAAATGTGTAATTTGAACATGTGTCGAGAGAGAAAGAGAAGTGCCGGTATTGGTATAATGTCGATTTCGTAAGATTTTATTTCGAGTCGCAATTACAATCGTTTATACATATTTCTACCATATAATGATATATTTATATACGCTAATTGAGTTTAGAAAAAGTACAATTAATTTACTAATAATTAATGGTTATAATTTTTGTGTTTTTTTTTTTAAACTATTTAAAATACATGCATATTTAAACAAATTTGTTTATAATTTATTTTAATTATTTAGCTAATTAATACATTTATCATAACATATTATTTACGAACTCATAACTTTTAAAAACAAGCATGTTTTTTTACGCATACAAAATTATTTCGCGATTATTTATAAATAATTAAATGTTTATCAGGGATTTTACTGAATTCGCAATATCGACACAGTTTCTCAATGTTGAGAAAACAGTTTTCGAAGTTTTTTAAGCAAATTTTAAATTCTACGTCATAATGATTATAAGGAAACATTGAGATAAAGAAACTAAAGCGAATCGTTAAAAAATGTTTACGATATTTTAACGACAATGAAATATGAGTTATGGAAATAAGAAAAAGCAATTGCAATGATGCGCGAAATGTATAAGAGTCTCTCGTTAGAGCATAAAGAATAAAAAAAATAAGTAAAATTCTCACGGTGGAAAACGGAAAACGAGATAATAATCAGCGGCTCACGAGCCTCTAATAAGATTAAGAAAAGTCGCGTGGACAACGAACGTTAAACAAACAAAAACGACGCGCGTAATAAAGACGGAATCTCCGTAGCTCGACAAGGATGTTAACAAGCTCAAACGAGAAAGAGAGGGAAAGAGCAAATTTATGAAAGAATGAGAGAAAGAGAGAGTGCAGCTAGAAGAGATAATTAGAGAAAAGCCAAGAGGCCGTAATGAAAGATAAACGCGCGGGAGGCGAGATATTATAAGGCGCACGGACACACGAACACATATAAGCCGCGCGATAATGTTATTTCAGCAATCGACATTTTATACATATGTATGTATATATATACACCAACCGACATGTGTATAAATATATGTATGCATATATACATATACGTAGAGAGGTAGCCGCCTAAAACGGGCCGAGCCCAGGCGCGACTTTCACTTCTAATAAAATGCGAAGGCCTGGTATAGGCTGACTAAGGAGAACGGCGTAACCTCGCTGACTTATATACCTCCGTACACACTTGCACACAAATATATATGTATATGTATATATATATACACACGTTTATATGCATTGCTTTTGGCTCCGAGAGACTTTGAATCGCGCGGAGCACCTTCACTTTTGCGTATGTGTGTATGTGTGTGTTTGTAGAATGTGTATGCGTGGAGGTTTCGTGCTCCGCAACGGGATTGATTGTTTTGGAAAGAAAAGAGAAAAAAATTTAACGACCCGGAATGACGCTAGAGTCGATGATCGAAGATATATGTATAAAAACGCGCAAGAGTTTTTAATTGCGCGGTGTATATACAGTAATGCTGGAGTAGCTAAATAACGTATTGGAAATTAATGCTTATAATGAATAAATTTTTTTTAAAAATTAAGTTTTATTACGTTATCTTATTGTGTCTATACTATGCATAAAGCGTTAAAAGATATAAATTAAATTGATTTAAAACGAGAAAGTCATGCGCTTCCTAGAATTGTTTTCTCTTTTTGATAATACGTGATGTTATCTGAACGTTTCATACAAAGTGTAATAATAAATTATATATCGATAAAAAATTATTTGTTTATTAAGTATAAAATATTTTAAAATCAATTTTTCCATTATAAATGAATGATTTTTAATTTTAATTTTAAAAATATTTGTAATAAACTAATTAATTTATATATTTTAAATCAAATTCAATAACATTGATTCTCCGTTATGTCTTAGATTTACAAATTCGATTCAAAAATAATTATCACTTTTTCTAAAGTGAAAATTTGCAATAAAAGAAAAAGAAAGAAAAATTAAAATAATACATAATTAGCATAAAATAACTGTGTTGAAAAAGTTTTGTGAGAGTTTATACTATATGGAAATCGTCGCGATAATTCTTATATTTCTAATCTTACGAATATTACTTTTCTTTTTAACTTAATTAGATCTACGAATTTTAAAATTATCTTTTTTATTACGCATATTACTTTTATAACGCTTATTATTAATTACAGCATTGTGTAAACATTCGGTGGGATAAAAATATAACGAGTACAGCCAATTAGTAAAAAAAAAAAAATAATAATAATAATAATAATAATAATAATAATAATACTAATAATAATAATAATAATAATAATGCGACTCAAGCACAAATAAAAAGAAAAATTTTTGTAATCTCTACATCATTCCATTAAAACTATAACACGCAACGAACAAATACATCGTTTAAAATCGAACCTTAACCCAAATTACATTTCGATATAATAAATTGACGTATTTCAGATGGAAAGTGTCGGCGTTCTCACTCTCTATCCATTCATCGAACTCTCCGTCACCTTAACTAGACTAACCTTTAAAAAGCGAGATTTGAATGCTTTGCTCGACGAGTCAAGAAATTATTTTAAAGGATCCGGGTCGGTGCTATATACATATATAAATATGGGTCAATGATATGATATTTAAACCTAATCATAGTCCTTAAGTACAATCGTGACTATGCTGTATGAAAGTTTTTTGTTTTTCTCTTTATAGTTTTTTTTTTTGTTTCGTTGTTCTTAATATCGATAGCATAGCTACGTCGTCGATCGTTAATGTTTGTACACTTGCTATTGATTGACACATAAATCATCTTCTTTAAAATTCGTATGACGTTTATTATGTTTAAAGAAACTTTTTTTTTATACGCTTGTAGATTAGTAATGTTTTGAATATCGTCGTCAAGTACAATATGATATAGAAAAAAAGAAAAATGAATTTTTTGATGAGTAACTCAAAAATGACTCTTGTTTTTTAATACTTGGCATTCGTAATCATCTTCCAAACTTTTCACGCTCGCGATCGTTTGAATAATTTGGAGAAACGTGAAAGTTTTCTTTCAAATATTTGTTTTCAATAAAAATTAAAGAGAAAATATCCAACGTTTAAGAGTAAAGAATTTTC
Organism: Chalcis sispes; assembly: GCA_949987625.1. NCBI lineage: Eukaryota > Metazoa > Arthropoda > Insecta > Hymenoptera > Chalcididae > Chalcis > Chalcis sispes. Next base: position 2,409,613 of record OX465098.1, on the reverse strand, counting down.
GAACGATTTGTTTTATTTTAAATATTCTTTTAAAATTTTATTATTAAAAAGATTTTTTTTTTACATACTAAACGTTAAATATATCATAACAAATTAGCAAGGAATAATGTCAAATGCACAGAATATATAAAAAATGTTATCAAGAAAATATTTACTATTATTATTTAATTTGGTCGTAAAAAAAATGCGTCGCTTTCACTTTACCACATACATTATTAGTGTCAATTGATAATCTCGTAAAATGAATCAGATTTTATTCTTATGATTGATTGTCTTTTCACTAGAGTCACTCAATAGAAGGATCGGTGTCAATAAAAAAAATTTTTAACACATTTTAATCTTTCATTTTATCAAAAACTAATCATTTATTTGAAAAAGTAAGATTTAAGTAGAATAAAATAAACTTTATTTAATTATTTAGAATTCAAAAGTTAACCACTATGGTCTTTGTCTTATAACTGAAACATATACGTGTAAGAAAATTAATCGTAGGTATAACTATATTTTAGATAACACACAAAATCCTAAAGCGGTATTAAATCCCGTATAAATACAATAAAAATCGATAAATTTTACCGAGATAAAAATATCGTCGCCGAGATATTAAAAGACCTCGTTTAAAAAATACTCCTTTACAGCCAAATATGAAAAAATCATAACGCGACTTTTACCCGCCCGTTAATACGTAAATGACGTAAAGAAGAAAAAAACAAGACAGATATATACTATACATATTATTGTTACACATAAGTGACCGTTGGTCGAAAGTGCGTCATGGAAAACAAAAAAAAAAAAAAAAAAAAAAAAAAGAAAAAGAAGAAGAAGAAGAAACCAATAGCATCGATTCCTGGTGCACTCGATCATTAACCAACGCGTGTACACATAATTCATCTTCATCTTCATCTTCATCAAGAGAAAAAGAGAGAGAGAGAGAGAGAGACGGGACGACGCGATTTTATCGCGCGCGCTCGTAATTCGTGAGCGCACGATTTAACTTAACATTTCTTGCTTCTTCATTTTTACCTCCCGTTATTCTTTCTCTCCTTTTTTTTCTTTATATATGTATATTCGTGACCGTCGAACTATGGCGCGATGGTTTTGTGTGAGTGTGTATATGCGGTAAGAGAATTCGGGAGGTATATACAAAAACATTTTTGTTTCTTTTGGTTATCCGCTTCTATATCTCCGAATTACTTATGGATCATTTTATGTACAAAGAATTTTCAGTACGATAATGTAAATACATCTGCGTCTGTTATACTTTTACTTTGTACGAAAAATTTTAAAATATTATAAGATTGAACAAATAAAAAATTGAACTTTTACATATCTTCGAAGCTTCGTGTACTCAGCTTTTTTTTCTTTATCTTTCATATCCGATTGACGCGAAGCTTGATTAATGGGAAAATTATTCCGTGCGACTGAATTATAAAATTTTTAACTTCATAAATCTCAATAACGAAAGGTAATAATTACAAGTGATGCTTAAGGTGTAATTTTAAATTAAAGCGATTTTTTTTTTTTTTTTTTTTGTTTTTTTCGTAGAATTAAAATGCAATAAATTTTCCCGTACAACGTGATCGTATTTTTATACAGCGATCGAATTTATTATAAATGGTAGAATAAGAAATATTAGAAACCGATAAAGATTATAATTTTCTATAAATGTTCATACAAATATAGAATGAATAATATTTCAACGAATCAGCAAACGAGATTCTTTAAAATTAAAAAGATCTAATAACATCGACAATTACGTAACTCGAGATATAAAATAATAATTATATACGCGTTACTTCGATAAAAAATAGACACAAGTCTAGCACAAATCTCGCGTCGATGTCGATTTCGACATAAAAATTTCAACATCAGAAGAATCTCGATGTCGTTTTCATTATTTTTTTTTTTTTTTTCTTTTTTTTTCTCTTCTTTTTGTATACAGTCAAAGTTATCTTTTATATACAAGTCCGTGAATGTTCTGTCTCTCCCTTTCGAAGATAAAAGAAAAAAAAAAAAAAAAAAGAAAAAAATATTACATAACTGTAAAAGAACGGCCAATTAACACTTGTAATGATGATTGCAAGCGATCCCTTTCCAGCAGGAGAATCTTAGCGGCGAGTACGAGCCACCGATGATGGATGCGTCGTATACGCAGGATAAATAAGTCACTTGATCGCCAAGAATTCTCATCCGGAGATTTCGAAACGCGAGTCGCTTCCTTGATGAGTTACCTACCTACCTACCTACCTACCCACCTTCTTTTCCTTCGTTTTATCTCTCTCTCATTTTTTTTTTTTTTTTTTTTTTTTTTACGAGATTCGATGAAGAAGTACCGGTGGTGATTATTCGTACGAGGTGTCGCGATTACTCGAATTATGGAAAATTATGGACAAGAGCGTTACAATAACGTTAATCGTCGAGGCTGCTCATCGAAGATCTTTGATTTTAAATTTATGATGGCTTTTTAAGTCATTTCAGATTATGAAATTAAAACAATTTACTCGTTCGTTAATTAACATTTTATTTTTTATTGAAATTTTTTTGTAATATTTTAATAAGAGGACAATTTATTTTATTAAATTTATTTATCGCGAACATTAATATTTTTTATCGATAAAAATATAACTAAAAAAAAAAAAAAAAAAAAAAAAAAAAAAAAATTTCTGTCAATTTCAGATGAATAAGTAATTCAGATAATTAATTAAGTAGTAATAAAGTAGAAGCTTTTCTTAATTGAAAATTATTACATTTCTAATTCAATTCAAAACGATAAAAATAATCGATCGTAAATACACGATCAATTAGTAGAGTCAATTTGATACTGTGACTAATAATTGATTAGAATCAATTACTCAATGGAAAAAAAAAAAAAAAAAATACATACGCTCGTACAAACGGTACGCGCAAGTGTCGATCTTGTATTACGAGAGATTGAGAAGAGGCCGTCATCAATATATCGCCGATCGGAATATCATCGAATCTATAATATAATACAATTTGTCATTGAAAAAACAAAAGTCTCTCTTTTTTTTTTTTTCGTTAATCGTACGTGAAATCGGAGACTTTTTTCCTGCTATAGAGTACGGTTCATGTTTACATTTTTAATGTTTTTTTATTTATTAGCGACGTCAACATAAAATTCAAGTCCAGAATTAATTGTCTAATACGATGTCAAATGTGTAAACAATTTAATTTTATTTCTCGGGTATTTCAGGTAACATAAGTAAAAAAACAATAAGTAATATAGAAATTTTGAAGGAAAATAAATAATAAACTAGTTATTATTTCATAGTCATAAAAATGTGTCATCATTGAATAATTTTAACGTAACAAAAAATTACAAAATATTTGACGTTCGCTGAAAGCAACTAGTGAAACAAAAAAAAAAAAAAAAAAAAAATTTTTCATTTTTCTCTAAAAATTTCACAATTTCAATCCATCATGCGACGACGAAGAATCGCACAGCAGTTCATAATCGGCGCTCAAACTTTGATTACCATAAAAAATCAAGCCAAGTAAACAAAGTAAATTATGCACGATCACATATACGTATACATAGCTTCAGAACGATGTACGAATCAATCAACGCATATGTATATACACGTGGGCATATGTGTACATCGTCGAATTAATATCTCAATTTGTCAGATAGAACAAACAAAAACGACTCCGGCGCCGCTTCGATGGCTTCTCCTTCGTGGTATAATAATCGCGTCGCGGCATCGAAGCTCGCAACTTAGATCCTATCGGCTTCTCTGTATTTCTCTCTTTCTTTATCCGATGTCCGTACTTTCCCACAGTTGGTTGACGATGTGCGCGCTGTGTGTTCTTTCTACAGTTGTAAATATATCGTGAAAAACGACGAGGCGACGTTTTGGAAAATTTATTTTATAAATCGTTTGGAAACTTATTCTCGTCGAATTCGTCGTAATACTTTTTTAAATTTTAAGAGTTATTTTAATCTTATGCATATATTCATCGCTTATAGAATTACGTATTTGCAAATAAAGCATCGCGTCGCGTTAAACAATAATCCAATAGTTCCCAACCGACCGGCGATAGTAACAGCGGGATCGGTTGAGAATCGATAAAAAATAAACGCATCGAGCCTCGTCGTTAACGCTCTTATTTTAATTTCGCATTTCGTTTCTTCGCGACAGCGCGCCCCAACTCACGAAACGCGCGTCGCACGCCACGATATCGTACGCACATATGGTAAGCGCTCGGCGATATTTCACAAGAGAATACTCTATCCGTGTGTATCAAGTGTACATACCTTTCGTTCGCATTGTCGACTCTCTGCGCGAGATTTCTTCGCCGTTCCATTGTATTTAGCTCGCGCGCGCGCGCACGCTTATTTTTGTATGTGTTTTAAGCGAGCTGCGCCTCTAGCGCTTATCTGTTTTCCATCGCGCTATACGCGTTGTCTAATTTTCTTGCTTGGAATGCGTTTTATACAGTGTGCGTTTTATTCTATTTGCGTCTAAGTATGCGTGTGTATAGGAGATATGTAGGATATGGTTAGTCGGCGGCGGGATTGACTAATTTTATTCGGTCACGGGGTTACTCGATGGGTTTACATATGTATAACTATGTGTGTGTCTGCATAATGTACACATGATTCGGTTCACGGACGATGATTTTATTAGTGAAAGGTTTTATTTCAGGATAATTAACGTAAGCGCGCGGTGAGATTGTTTAGTTCAAATATTATACTTGGCATTTTTATAGAGTTCTGCAGTATAAAATGTACATTAAGCATTTTACTACTTTGTAAAAATTTCAACGGAGAAAATATGCATTACAAGGGAGGAGGGGGGGGGGTGACAGGAAATTTTAATTATTAAGAATTTTACACTTTACTCCATGCAAATGCTTATTAAATATCTTTCCAACGTTTAAGCCTCTCAATAAGCAAAGTCCACATAAAAAAATTATCGAATATACGCGATCCCCACTCGATCCACGACAACCCATTCGCACATCAATATCTCTCCCCGTCAAAAGAAATCTACTTTTAAACACGAAAAAGTAAAAAATAAAAAAAAAAAAAAAAAAAAATAAGAAAGAAAAAAAGAACCGCCAAGCATTCGGTTTTCAGTATCTTCTCTCTAGCGCCATTACTTCTCTATCTCTCGGTATGCGTCACCGTGACAGACGTCTCCCGCGGCGCGCACGAGAGAAAGGTATAGAGCCGATATGTGCAACAAGACAAGAAGCAAGAGACGCGTATGATGCATGAACGCGATGGGTAAAAGCGACGCGCTCGCGGTGCGCGTACTCCCACGAGAGGCGAACTTTTACTCGAGGCACGGATATAAACTATACGGGACCGAGCGCGCGTCTTCTTTCCTTCCTTTCTACGTATGCGCGAGTTCTCGCTTTCGTATTGTTTATATGTATATGTATAATCTAGCGCGTATTATACTCGCCATGATCTTGTTTTTCAGAGAATGAGAGAGAGAGAGAGAGAGAGAGAGTACGATTTCGCTGTGTTCTCTCGTGCACGACGATGCTTTTCTTATGGCTTTACGTCTCTTGGATTTTAAGAGACAGAGAGAGATTGTCTTGGATAAAATTATGCGAAATGAGGGAATAAAAATTTTGTTGCTGTTTTACATGGGGTTAGATTCTTTGTATCATATATATTTTTGGGGTTGCGAAAATGCAATATGTGCGAATTATTCATTTGATTAAATGTTTTATTCAAAATCGTATTTATTTATTAACAATTTTTTTTTTTTTTTTTTAATGCGAAGATATTTAACAAAATTGATTCGATAATATTTGACAAGGAAAAAATGCGAATTTCTAAATTTTTGCGCTAAAATTCACTAACCCTTACATTTTCACCTTTTGGGGAATCCCCTGCGAAACTCTTGACAAATTTTTAATTAAAATTTTGACGTAATTTTTAAAATGATCAACTCTTAAAATGATTAAAAAGTACTTCATTATTTTTGATCACTTACAAAAAATAAATAAGTAAAAAATTACGTGGATTATAAAATTAAGAAAATTTCAATAAAAATCGCGATTCACTCGTAAATTTTCAAATCGATCGCAATAAATAAAGTAAGAAAATAAAGACGAGCGTTTTCAATAATTTCACACAATACCAATCCAAATGCCATACCGACGATAAAACGTCAACGGTCCTCGCTCAAAGCGAATTTACGGTCACCTATAAAACCTTGACAATTGCAAGAGAGAAAGCATCTCATGCTCGAAGCGCGCGAAACGAAAATAAAAAAAATAAGAGAGATGGTTACGGACGCCCGCGAAATAAATATATTTCTACTGTCATTTTGTAAGCCCGCGACTCTTTTAAATGCTAATATGGAATCTAGGAAACAAAAACACTCCGAGAATCGAGTGTTCCGCTCAAAGACTCGATTTATGAGTGCCGATCTTCCAATGGATTTCGCGAAACCATTTTTCGACATTGCCTACGCAAAGTTAGAGATGATTAGTTTTTCGGACGATCGGTTACTTCGTCGACGTGATCCTTCGTTCTGGAAATCGTTAATATCGTCGTTTTTGTCGCGATCGTCGAATTATCCTTAATGACTGCTATGTATTCCCATGTATGTTTCAGTCACGATTATGGAATGCCGGTTACGAGAGTTTTCCTCCTTGAATCATTGCGATCGTTATGCCGTAGTTTGTTGGATCGTTCAAGTTTTACTTCAAAGGATGTACAGAATTTTCTCGTGGGTGTATACTTCTATATGGTTCGCGTCATCTTTCTTCATTTTTTTTGCGATATCGTACAGGCATATATATTTTCTGTTTTTTTATCTTTAAAATATTTTAGAATTAATTTCGGATACTGAAGCTTATCGAATTAGTTGTGACGAAAAATTTTAGAATAAAATTTAGATACATTAAAATTTATTGACAACTTCTTCAATACAGAAATACAATATTGCAAACTTTCAGTAATATTTCTATGCAAATATTTAAATTCAAATATTACATAAATATTTTATAAATATTTTTTTATAATTACTCGATGACTTTTTGCGGCAATTAATTTAATAATAAAAAAGTACACACAGAAGCCGATTGCACTTTAGATATAAGTAATAAAAAAAGAATTGCGGATCAGAAATAGTTTTTACTATTTTTATATAATGTCATCTAATTTCTTACAACCTTCGCCTTAATATCTCAAGTGATTATGCTCCTCGCGTCAATTGCTTTAAAAGGAAATGCGTATGAAATGCAAGTTTTTTTTTTTTTTTTTTTTTTTTTTTTATGTCTAACGGAATGGTTTATGTAACTGACTTAATTATTTTCAGCGCAACATAATGTAAAAATAAAAAGATTTCTAATTGCAGTATTTTATAAGAAAATAGTAAGATAATAAATTTTTTAATAAACAGATGAATTATTTGCCGGTTAATAACAAAATTATAATCTTCATAAAACGCGACGTCAACAATAAAATATCAATCAGGTGGGCGCATAAATATCGCATAAAATTTAAATTACACAACGTGCAAAATGTCAATTTGCTCTCGAGCTCCAATAGCAATCAATAGTCCCAATTACCGGTTAAACGACCAAACTATTCAATCCTCGATAACAATTAATCGCCGATGCAATTTATAACGAGACAATTTTAATCATATCTTTCTTAAACTATCTCTTACGCACGTATACCCTGAACAACCAACAAAGATTCGATATAGGATTAGACGGACTATTATAAATCGGTAACAGCCACGCGATCCTCCACCGAAATTTTCGATCACAGCCTTAGGCACGAGCGTCTATAATATATACATATGCCTATAGAGAAAGAGAAAGAGAGAAAGAGAGAGAGAGAGAGAGAGCCAAAGGTATATATGGCAATAAAATTTCTCCGCGTCCAGCTGCGGCGGGATGTAAAAACGACACCGACGGTGGCTTCTCTCCTCTGGCGCCTTGATTTACGCGACTGGGACTTTATATACCGCGCGACGTATACACGTATACGTCGTGCATTGTATACCCGATCTCGTTTTCTCGCTTTATTCTACCTCTTAAATTTCTCCCGTCTTTTGCCTCTCGTTTTGTATTAGAACGCTCTTTCGTTCTTTCGGGCCGATCGATTCTTTGTTGCTTTTATACTTTCTCGAGACCGCCTCGAGAGTTTTTAATTGAACGATTCGAAATTTATCGTTACTTTGAGCATCGAGAGTGTTGGGTATATCAAAGTCGTCCGTGATAAACTATGCAGGTTATATATTCACACTTTTTTTTACAAATACACATGTGAATATAATAATTCAAACTTAATGAAATAGTAGCGGTGAATATGTTTATACGTAATTATCAATGTCGATTACTAACATTAAATTAAAATTGCAACTTAAAAAGCAGCTTTTTTCGGTTCGCATAAAAATTTTGCGAATAATTGATTATTATTAACACTCAGTTTCCTTCGTTATAAACTTGAGAATTATATTAGGAGAATGAGAAATAAAGATGAGTTTTAATTAATTCGAAGTTCTAATCTTGAATACGAGTATCGCGTTACATCGCGCGCGGATAAACATCCGAAAAAGAAGGTGCAAGGAAAAAATAAGAAGCGAAAAAGTTTGCAAAAGTCACACAGGAGAAGCCGCAAAGGTTAAAGTTACCTCGAACTCTGGCAACGCGAGTAAAGTAAGGATTTACTAGCCGATATACAAGCCGGTTTTTACTTCACACGTATCTTTGCGTTTACGAATCGGTACGTCAGCCGCGTCTTTGTAAATCTTCCGATCTATTGCCACACCCAACGCACTTGGTGTCTTAAAATGTCCCCGCTTTGAATTAGTTAATGAGTTAAGAAAGAGATGAAGAGAGAGAGAGAGAGAGAGAGAGATAAGCACATGGAGATGCGACTTTTCAACTCGTCGCCGTGGGAGTCGCTGGATTTATACCCGCGAATCGGCAATTCATTGTGCGCTTTAGGAGACGCGTCGCTCGCTTCTTCTTCCTATTCGTCGCTCGGATGGAATTACGGTAAATGTACACACGGGGTTGTGAGACTCTACTATAAATGTAATGGAAGATTTAATATTTTTTTTTTTAAGGATGTACGGAGAAACTTTTATCGCAAAAGTTAGAAAGGTAATATTGCAGCCAATAAACATACTAACTTTCTTCGCAAAATTATTATGATTTTCTTAATTAGTATGAATACATAAATGAATTTAGCATAGAGATTATAAATATTAAGCATATTCAAAACGATTATTACCAATACTACGAGAATTAACATATAATTTGTACAATATAAAAAAAAAAAAAAAAAAAAAAATTAAATAAATGTACCATCACACCTACTTCGAGCTAAATAAACACTCGAGTAATGAAGTTTTCACAAGCATATAACCTCGATAGAACTTCCCGTCGACCGGAAGCTTTCTCCCACCAATAAGACGCGGGGACTTTGAAATTCCGGAGGCGAAAATCGTACGCGACGCGCGATCGCATCGAGAAGCTATTGTGTGACCCTTAGTACCTATACTTTTTTATTTTCTCATTATCTTTTTCTTCGATATTTTTTACGCATTCGTCGCACGCCGGCGCTTGAGAGGCTTTCGGACGTGATGTCCTCCTTTGTCAAAGGTGTGCGTTCGCCGCCGATGACAGAATGAATTATAATATGTCTCGCCCCGTTTCATTCGTATATACATATATGAATTAGCTTAGTTGTTTTCTTTTATTCGATATTTTTTTTTTTTAATTTTTTTTTTTTTTTTACTGCACTCTTTTGTGGTCTAATGTCGATATCAAAGGCTCAATGAAGAATTTATGCATGCGATGTGTGCCTTTGTTTTTTCTTTCCATCGAAAGTATAGAAATTGTTACATTGGTTAGAGTGAAAAGATACGTTTATTTTTAACACAGGAATTTTTTCAACTTTTATTAAATTTATATGGGCGTTTTTATGTTTTTATGAAATATACAAATTAATGACTCTAACAATCTAATAATTATAATCTAAAATACAATCAAATTATACAAATATCAAGAAAAAATTTGTTGATAATTGAATGAAAAATAAAAAAAATTATTTGTACGCGTAAAAGTTTAATCTGACTATTTAATAATTGATAAAATTTCTTCCTAACTCTATGATAAATAGATTTTAAAATATACCAAATCATTTATTTTAAAATGTGTCAAATTTATTAATTCATTATCAAGAAACTTAAATCATAAATTAAAAAATTTTGTAACAGTAATCAATCTGATTATATAAGTTTTAAGATTTATGCAATAAGTAATCATCTAACAAATCATTTCCCTCTTGTTTCTTTATCTAACTTAATAAGCAATTCTTAAAAAAAAAGAAACAATGAAAAGATGGACAATAGCTACGATTCATCGACACCTAATTCAATAGAAAAAAAAAAAAAAAAAAAAGAAAAAAAAAGTTAATGTTTCTTGAGCGCACTTTCAAACGAATCGTATATAGAAACGGTAAAATTTTTTCAGCGTGAAAAATCGGTCTCGCGCATACACACACACACACACACATATGTATAATACGCAGATAACATACGATTGCGAGAACGGGACAGCGACACAACGTCATTAAGCTTCATTATCCGAATAATAAGCCAGCGATCGAAGCGGTAACTTGAGAAAAAAAAAAAAAAAAAAAAATAAGAAAAAAGAAATAGAAAAAACTCGCGGGTGTAACATTCAATTACTTCGGCTCTCGCGCTTCCTCACCTTATTTTTTCCATCGTCATTTTCTATCAGCTACCGTTACATCCATATCTCACCACCCGCCGAGTATGGAAAACTCCCGAAGATCCTACCGAGGAAGAAGAGCAGGTGGTACATTCGGATACATTTACCGCTAGGCGCGCACTCCGAACCGACCCATTGAGCAACAGTCCCTTCTTAATTTCTCATTCAGCTAGATCGCTTGCGCGTGGAAAACATTAAGCGTAGCGGTATGTTACACGCACCTTTGTATACATACATATACGTGTAGGAGTGAATGACGTTTAGAAAAAGAGTTAAGGAACGAATTAAAGGTACTTTGAGAGCTACTGTGCTCGCGCTGTTTTAGCTTTATTTTTGTGGGAATAATGCACGTGTCTTGTTCCCCTTTATTTTTTCATTCTCCTTCTAGTCGTGTGGGTAAACAATTGATTTTCTTAGAGAGCTCGACTTATACCACGTGCGTATTATGTAGTTTTAATGAATGATAATACACTACTTTTCTTCATTCTTTTTTTTTTTTTTTTTTCTTTTTTGTTCTTTTTGTTTTCTCTCGTAATTTTCGTTCTTGTATTGTTTGAAAAATATTCAAGAAGTTATTGTACAGTGAATGGAAGTCTGTTATTACATTGTACTTGGTTAAGTTTATAATTATGTTGCCATAGTTTCATAATTTTACAATAGCTGTAGTTTTGATTTGTTTCTTTGCTTTATTTGATTAAAATTTCATCAATTTAAAAATTTTGAAACGAAATACTGAAAGAAAAAAATTCTGAAAATATAATAATTGAAAACGATACACGAGTAAATAAAAAAAAAAGAGAAAAAAAAAAATTATGAAAAAAATTAAGCAACGCACAATTCGGTCTGCAAACGAATCAAGAAAACAAGATCGGCAAAAAGTCCCACGGCTCGGCCTCAACCTATACTCGCTCTGAAAAACTATTTTCATCTTCTCTCTCTCTCTCTCTCTCTCTTTTATTCTCTGGGAAAGACAGAAGGTGGATAGTTTCATCTCGTTCGCCTAAATAGCGATCGACGTCAATTATCGAGTATAAGCTTAACGATCGCGTATTCCATTCTTATCCCGGAGTTATCGGGATAATTAGCTTGCCCGATCGATTTGTGATTTCCTCTCCGTTTGTTCGCGATTTTGCGCCGAGACACGGATTTTTTTTTTTTTTTTTTTTTTTCATTCCCTCTTATTCTTTTGTAAGTCTTGTCTGCCTGGACAGGGAAATAATTGTCGAGCGCGAGCACATTGGGTGAACTTAATGAACGCGTGATTTATGAAATTTATCGAAATCTTTGTTCAGCGATTGCGTTCCTGTACTTTGATTAGATCGTTGCGTTGGTTTATTTCGATAATAAATTGAAGGATTTATTAAATTTGCATTGCGCGCTTAAGCTAGCGTAATGTAAAAACGTAGCGTTGGTACGTAATTCTGTATAATAAAACTAGACTAACTACATTTTTTAAATCATTGAAAAACATGCAACATTTTTATATACAAAGTATAATTTGTTTAAAAAATAGAAAAGATAATATCGGAATAAAATTTTTAATGTACTTATAAAAGAAAATGTTTAGAATAGCCTAATTAATTTTTTAGTTGTACTTTCTGTCCGAGTTACAACGATAATTAGCTCTTGATATCTATCGATTTGACTTATCTCTGTGAGACGAGAAAAAATGTGTAAGATTTTATCTATATCTATATAAATAAAATCCTTAAAAAACTATTGCTCTCAATTATTTAAGATTTCAGATAATATTTTTATAAAAATGCACTAGTTTTTAACAATATTAATTGATTTTTCAAATAATAAATTTAATAACATTATTAAATAAGGTAGTTAGAATTAATAAAAATGGTTGGAAAATTAATATTTCTATTTTAAATGAAATATAATTTTAATGCGTCAGTTTGTTTGATTTATCGATGTGTAATAATCTTTTATACTTGACTTAAATGGAAAAAGTGTTTTTTTATTTATTTATTTATTTTTTTTTTTCTGCAGATGTGACACAATTAATTACCGTGAGACAACAATCTTTAAAAATATATCTTTTCCTCTTCGATTAGTCGTTAAATTCATAAAAAAAAAAATTATATATCGATTACTCGTGAGAAAAGTTTAAAGATTCAACTTTAATATAGGAAACATTATTTCAATCCTTTAAAGGTAAATAGAACAATGTCATAAGTATGACGAATCGTTAAAAATTCATTAGAAACTTCTTATTCTATACAAACGTTACACGATTTTTTAAATTTTTTATTTCAAAATGAATTAATCGTTTAATAAGTCTAATGACAAAAATTAAATATAAATTAAAATAAAATACGAGTATAATTATTACGTTAATTGTTCGTGTTGATTCTCCTTTTCATTAAAATAAGTTCGACTGGAAGGTACCGCAGTTTTCATATTAAAATAAATTTGTAAACGATTGAAGAAAAAGAATAAGAAACGTTAAGCGCAACAATTACGAGGTAAGAGTGAACCAAGTATAAATTGCGTACGACGAATTTTATTTCCATCGATGCAACGTTTCTACGTTCATCGCTCTTAAATGTCATTAGCGTTCGGTTGGCATATTTCGTAAATATCGAGGGTCGAATCTCTTGCGCTGTGTTTACGCGTTTTCTTAATACCCAAAGGAAGATGGGACCGCTTTAGAGACCGAGGCTATAAGAAGTAACAAGAATTATATACGAAATGTAATTTTTCATCGCGAAAAAGAAATCCATTCGGTCGATGCAGCTTTTTTTTATACTCATCCCTATTATAACATTTAAGCTTTAAAAACTAGCACGAGTACACAGCGCACGCATCTCGTAAGCGATCTAAAGCTCACACAAATTTATATGTACGTATGCACCCGAGCGCTGCAGTTATACATGTATATATTTCAAAACATCTATCTCGCATCGCGCGGAGACTTTCGTAAGTGTATATGCACGCGCGCGTGCGCCCGAGATACCCGAGAGTAACGCTTTACACGCTCCCGTATATATATATATATATATATATATTTATATGTGTGTGTGTGTATATATAAATATAAATATATATCTTTGTGCACACCAGGTGATGCAAAGTGGAGCATGACAAGAAAGAGTAGAAGCGCCGATGTGCGAGTATATAAGTTCCTAGCGTGACTTTTACATACGCTTTTTACCGCTCATCTCTCGTGGATTGTAAGCGCGCACACTTTTATATATAGTACTATATATATATATATATATATATATATATACTCACTATAAGCACACGTGAATCGAGAAGAAGAGTTGTGAAAAAGGATGAGCTATCCGCGGTATGAAGACACTCGACTCGAGAGGTTTTATGTTTTGGTATTATGGAAGTTCACGCAATCGTCTCCGTTATTTTTTTTTTTCCCTTCATTCGCGCGGTTAAGTTTGAGATTGTAAAAAGATTCAAGAAATAACGAATTTTATTCGAAGGGATGTTTGAAATTCAACGCGGAGATGTGATTTTCCTGCGTAAACTTGCACGAGTTGATGACAATCTGAGTGTGCATATTATTATATGCTTTGAATTGTATATATATAAAATAATCGTAAGGATAACAGATATGAGACGTATGAATAAATAATCGCAAGGATATTGATATGCTCGTTGAATAATGAGCGGGAGAAAGGATGGAATCTAAAAGGGAAAGAGAAAATAAGAAAGTATATATGCGAAGTAGACTGAAACAAAATGAAAACTTCATTATTCAAATAATATTAGAGTAAGAAAGTTATAAATAGTGCAAGCAATGGAAATTATAATTAAAGAAAACATTCAGAAAAGTAAAATGAATAAATAAGTAAATGAAAATTAACGGTAAAAAATTTATAAGACGTTGTATAAAGTTTGTTTTACAACGCATGAACAAAAAAAAAAAAAAAAAAAAAAAAAAAAAAAAAAAAAGCGTAAACTTACTTAAATTATATTAGCCAAAGTTAACGAAAAATTTACATCTTTTTAATACAATATAAAAGAAACAATGTAGAGAAGAAGATGCGATTTAATCGATATCATTACCTAAATGAAAATTCATTATTCAAAACCTTCGAAGTTGATAAATTACAAAAGAAACAAGATTACCTTTGCCCATGAATATATGTATAACATTACCGAATAATCGACGAAACGCACAAAGTGCAGTTATCGAGGACAAGCGTACAATTAGCCAAAGAAAAAAGATACGAGAGAAAGAGAGAGAGAGAGAGAGAGATGACGTTTTTGCGCGAGTAAAAGGAAAAAGGGGAGAGTGGGGGAGAAAAGATCGTTCACGAGTGAAAAGCAGAGAGAAAAGAGACTCGCGCCGCTTTCGAAATGATTAGACATAATCGAACGTTGCGGCATCGCTATATATATATATATATAATATATATCTACGTCTACGCACACGTGTGCGGTGAATAACATAACAACGAGAAAGTAAAAAAAAAAAAAAAAAAAAAAACACTTCGCAAAGAGGCAAACTACGGCTCGTTAGGGTATCTCTTATACAGATGAGCCATTTGAGAATTTTTCATTTGTTATTGCGGAAAGGGATCAACGCGTGCAACGATCAACGATTGTGCGCGAGAGAAGCTCGTATAATGTGCGGCCGACTTTGGTTAATCGTGTAACGTTGCCGTTTGAATGCGTCGGAATAGTACATTGCACAACTAGGGTCGAAAGTCTAACTTCTCTCTCTGCGCGTTGTGGAAAGCAGGAAGGGAAGTGACACTCTCTCATCCCGTGTTGTGTATACTATTTTTCTTCGCGTCTGCTCGAAAGTGCGCGCGCGCGCGGGATGCTCGACGTTTCAACTGCGTCGCATTAACGCTTGTTGTTATAAATGTATCCTGTACGTGTTCACAATGAACGTAAATCAAAACGTCATTAAATTTTCGAGTACGATATCCCGGTAAGAGAAAATCAATCGACGCGTGACTTCGAAGTGGTCACAAACCATCGAGTTAAACCATTTTCGCTTTAACCGCAACAACAATAAAGAAAGGTAATAAAGGTATATAGATATATACAACAATGCAGATTATTTAACCCCCTTCCGTAAACGATCGAACATAGAGAAATCGTTACACGATTGGCGTATATAACACCGCACGCGTCTACGTGTAGACACGAATGCGGAAACTCCAACGTCGCTTTACTCCAACGACTATATAACGAACTTTGCGATTTTATAAAAAGTCCGTTAAAAAAAAAAAGAAAAAAAAAAAAAAAATAATAAGAAAAGAAAAGAAAAATTTCGCTCGAACGCTTCATTACGTTATTAACGAGTGAAAAGGTGTTGGCGCGTTTACACGTTACTTTTTCATAACCTTCCGCTTTCTTTCATTTTATGGGTGTAAAATTGGTAATGGATTAGGATTGAATCGTTCGTGCGCTCTTAAAGCGAGTTTTATTTTACATCTGCCGGAAGCAGAAAATTTTGAAAGCGTTATACATTTTCTTTTAATCGGCGTTGTATTTCGCTTATCGATTATTAAGTTGTTATATATGCGCGCTTTTATAGTTACGTATCGGTGTACCCGATATATATATATATATATATATATATATATATATATATATATATAGGTCGCTGATTTTATTTTGTACTTTTTTCAGATTATATATTTATTTGATTTGAAGCCATAAAATATGAAAAAGTGAAATATTTATGTCTTCTTTTATTTTGAGTATTGTATAGTTGTTTCATAAAATCGTAATTGGCTTATATATCTTATATAATACTTTTATAGTGTTTGCTAATGTAGACATAAAAATCATTCGATTTTTAACATATACCATAAAATAACTTACATAATGTAGGTAAATTTGTAGCAATCGTCTTACCTGAAACAAAAAGGAAAATAAAATTGTTAATATTGTTTACTATATTATTGAGACAAATGATTGTAAGTAATTTTGAGGAAATACATTTCAACATATAAACATTTTGAAAATTATTTTTCCGACATTATTATATTCAATCATATATTTTTAAACTTTATCACGAGAAAATTTCAAGATAAAATTTGTCTGTATAAAAATACGTAAAAGATATGCAATAACTTACGCGTCGTTAAGTAAAAATTTTGTCGCAATCAAAGAAAAAAAACAATCGCAGGTCAATAAAAGCAAAAAGCAAAAGGATAAAGTGGACTCGTATTTTTTCTGGCGAATATCGGGGAAAAGATAAAGAAAAAAAAAAAAAAACAAAAAAACAAAAATAAATAAATAAATAAACAAGAAATAAGCAAAAGTCAATTACATAAACGAGGCCGATAATGGAAGTCTCGGTACATAAACAACTCGAACATACGCGCGCGAGATCGATAAGTCCGATAAAAAAGGAAGAGTCCTCGAAGGGTCCTATCGCGAGCGTATGCAAATATTATTCACTCGACGAGGGAGGAACGGTAAGGATTTCCACTTTCTTATATATACTCTTCTTCAAAAGCGACGATATTTTCGTTTATTTATTTATTTATTTATTGATTTTTTTTTTTTTTTTCACGACGAAAAAGGTCCGAGGAGCGTTGGCCGCTTGTAAATTATCGATAATCGATCCCGGAAACGATCGATCATACATATAAATATCTATAGGTAAGTATGTATGAACGGTTGTATAAATAAGTAAGCGCATTTCCGACTTCCTCGGGTATAAAGTTACACGGTTTGTACCGCGTGTAAGTGTTTGCATATGTACGTATGCTTATACTCTTAGTGCGTTCCTTTTTCAACGTCGCGGTTTGCGAATTCGATACTTTTCAGTTTATTTCAGCGGTATGTTGCATTAGGATTTTAATATCAGAAAAAGGTTGTTATTAGAGGGATGAGACGATGATACTTTATGTCGCTGTTTATGAATGTTTCTTATCCGCTTTTATCTTTTGTTTCTGTCTTCAACCGTTTTTAATGGTTGAAAATCGAGAGAAAGTATGGCATTCGATTGATGATTGACGGTGACAGGATGTTTATGTTGCATTTAATTGTATTTTTATTAATCACAATCTCCGCCTATGTTAATTTATAATTTGCAAATAATTATTTTAATATTTTGATATACATTATAATTTTTGATTACTATATTAAACATTACATGATTGATTTGTCAGATATAACGAAACAGTCGTGAATTCAATTCAATTGTATTCTAAACTAATTCGTTCTTCAAATACCTTAAAAAAAAAAAAAAAAAAAAAAAAAAAAAAACATAAATCATTAAAAAGGTAATACGGTGAAAGTAAACATCAAAACAATCGACGAAATAATAACGCGAGTTTTATAATATTCTATACAATTGCCGAAAGGCAACGCGTGCATCTAAGATACGAGCCTCGATTATATTACCTCGGCACATTTAAGTGCTGTATATCCTTTCGATGCCCGGGCGAATCTGCTCGTTTACTTTAAAAGAAGAGAGGAAAAAAGGGATTACATTTAACTGATAAAAATCGATAACGTTTTAAGAGAGAGAGAGAGAATGCGAACGGCATTGTTTACAAACGCTGCGCGGAGAAAAGAGAAAATTACGGAATCGTGACACTCCTCTTTGTTGAAAAGCGAGATTCGATCGTCGAGTTCGGCCGAAGTGTTGCCAATCAAATGCATTTCGTGCCTTGTCCGCTCTTATCGCTAATACACCCCGGAGGTTAATGCACTCGGTTGGAATTGTTTTTTTTTTTTTTTTTTCTTCTTTCTTTATTTATGTATACGTCTTAACACGTTACAAGAATACGCCCTAACTCTGCGTTCGCACAATAATTCAAAATCCAAATCGTTAATCGTCTTTTTAAACGACGACGATGTTTTTTATCCAGCGATTGTTTTCGCTGAATTGTTGTTATCTTTAACGAATTGTGCGGCTGTAAGCATGAGATGCGAATGAATGGCAAAGGGGTGTGAGATTCGAGTTTTTTTTTCTTTTTTTTTTTTTTTTTTTTTTTTTTAACCGATCGATACATCAATAACCGTAATGATAAGCATATCGATTCGAGTTCAATCAAAATTTACCTTTCCATTGTGCTTTTGTTTATCGTTCCGCGCCGTTATGTACATTAATTGTTAATGCTTTAAATAAATCGCCGGCTGAAATAGAATTTTCGTGAGAAATTAATCGATATGTGTAATCGTTCGTAATTTTATGTATGCGTATCGCTGTTTTTTACTTATTTCTTTTGTTTTTTCTTCTACTTTCAAATGTACGCATTTGTAAATAAATACACCAAAAAATGATAGATATTAGTAGGGCATCGCTGGAGAAATTTTATAATTTTCCAATTATACGCAATCTCTCGTGCAATGTTTTAATATACAACTCCGATAATTAGCCTTTAAAAGGAAAATTAGTTTTACAACGATATTTTTTGCGGTATTAAAATGGAAACACCAAAGTCTATCGATGCAGCCTACTTTTGCGCAAGGTAATGAGTATCACAATAATCGTGAATTTCTACGATTATATTTATAATTTTAAAAAAGTTATGCGTGATTTAAACTTAATTTTTTTTTTTTTAACATTTTTTGAAATTGAAGATAAACAAAATATAAAAGTAATTGCTTCTTGGTAACGATGCAGTTACTTTCTTTATCGTTATACAAAATTTTAAATTATGTTTCATAATTTATTATTTTTCAATCCTTGGTTAATTATAACGTAATTAAAAATATTTATCAACTCTAAAAAAAAAAAAAAAAAAAAAAAAAAAAAGATTCACCATCTTATATCCAAAATAAAGCCCAAAGCATGAGCAAATCTCACTTGAAAAGTATCTAAAAAAAATTGTCATCCGTTATAAAATCGCGATGCATCTAAGTCAACGCCGATAATCGAGCAAATTAAACGTTCGAGCAACTTATTAAAACGTATAAATCACGCAGCCCGATTAAAACGCCCAAATCATTATATCAAATAATCTAAAGGGTTAAGAGTAATAACCAACGCGTTTCAGCCTAAGCATTTTTCGAGTCCTAGTATACATAGGGACTACTATCAGATATGTACACGTACACATAAAAAAACGGTTCGGTTAATAAAAGGCTGTACACAAGCGCTATCGGCTTACTCGAGTATATGAGATAGACAGAAAGCGATACTCTTCTCGCGGATTCCAATTCGTAATATAACGCATGTATGTACTCGTTGATACACACTCTGGCGAACGAGAACGAATAAAAAAGAGAGAAATACAGAGAGAGAGAGAGAGAGAGAGAGAGAGGGAATAAAAGATATAGGTATGCCGAACGTTCGCTTTCACCGCGCGCATTTCAATGCGAACGCAGGTAGAGAAAAGTTGTCTATCTTATCCCATATGTGTGTGGATACGTATGCGCGCGAAAGGAATAATTCGCGCGTTTGCCGTCGAGCGCATTGTATGCCCCGCGCCTGTATATTTACGGGCCCATTGAGGTACCTTTACTCCCTATCGGTTGCTCTTATCGCGCCGGTTACGTACACGTACACGTGTATTTTTACACTTTGTGTGCGTCTATCTTTTTTTTTTGTTTTCTTTTTTAGTATAACAGAAAGTGCAAGCCGGTTGAGCAGTTGTGCGCGGGTTTTCAGTTTATTTATTTTTTCAGAGCCTTTTACGGTGATTTTTATTATTTTTCTCCCTTCCTTTCGAGATTTTTTACGTGCACTGGATTGAATGCTCGTGTATGAGAAAAGTTTATGGTTAAAGTTGGTTATAAGAGTGTATTGTTCAAAGGAGAGAAGGACGATATACGTGTGCGCGACAAATGAATTTGTAAGATAAGGTTTATTCTATGGTTTTTTTTTAACTGCTATAGGTGTGGTCTTATAAATTTAAATATTTACAAATATTTTACGTATACCGAGTGTCCCTAAAATAGGTATGTACTCTGGTTATTTCATCGTTAGAAAGGTTTTGGTAACATAAATATTCTGAAAAGTTTCCTCAACGAAACAAGGGTACATTCTTGCTTTTCGAAGATTTTTATAACGAGAGGATCATTTTTACGTTATACAATTAAAGAACCAAAACTAGACGATTGCAAAAAAGAAATGAATAAGAAGATGAAACGAGCGTTAAAAAAAATATGACCCTAAAGTAGGTGATTTTATACGCAATTTTAATGCGTCATAGAACTAAAAGACAAGTCAACAAATAAAGTTATAAATTTTTTAAATAACATAATTTTTAAAAAAGAAAAGCATTACTTCTCTTCAAATGATACCTATACGTACGTATCAATAAAGAAAGAAACATCCTGCATCGACGCAAAACAGGTGATAAAGCGTACGTTAATCCCATTACCGTAAAATCCAACTCATACACCTCTCGAAGTTTTCCTTTTTCGCGACACAGATTTTCCTTTCCACGACGAGGTGGCGTAGACTCCCGCCAAGTGGCACACATCTATACAAACCCGTAAGTTCAAGGTCGCGTCGCGATTGAGATTTCACCGGCGGGTAAAGGAGAGAAGCGGCATCGAGAAAAGAGTCGAGACTTTCACCAGGAGTGTCCGCCAGGCAAATTGCCAGCTATATAAACTCTCGAGGTGTGGCTACCGTTGCCGATGCTGTTCTCTCTCTCTCTCTCTCTCTCTCTCACTTGGTGCTTTATAAGACGAGATGCGCCACAGCAGAGAGAACAACCAGGCCAAAGTCGACCGGACTCGAGTTTGTGTAAAGGGACTCTCTCGGCTATGGCTCGGCTTATTTTTCTTCACCTCGTCGTCTCTCGCTATTGCGTTGACGTTTGGCTTTTCTTTAGGACGCGATTCTCTTTCCCTTTCTTTCTTTCCTCGTTTGTTGGTAGGTTTCAAATGAGACTTGTTGCGTTTTGCTATTAAGGAGTTGCCGGTTATTTTTGAGAAAAATCAGTTTATTGTTTCGAATGATATTGTTCGGCGCGTTTTGTTTTATTGTTTTTAGTAAATGCTGACGTAGCCGTATTTTTATCTATAAATTTTTTAGTATCTTACGTAACTTACAAACTTTTATTATTAAAATTGAGCTATAATAAACACAATTTTATTCTTGAAATAAAATAAAAGATATCAATAAACTTTGATTTATATTAAAAGCAAAATGCATTCGATCGTTCCTGTAACAAGTAATTTATAATTTATAATCTTTCTCATATTACAAATAAAATATATTTTCTTGAGAAATAAAAAAAGAAATTGAATATAAATTTAGAATTATAAAATTGAATAATAACATTTTTTTATTATCATTATTCACTATTTATAAAAAAATAGCTTGAGTAATCGTTGTAATTTTATCATCGATAAAAAAAAAAAAAAAAAAAAAATAAGAAGAATTACATTTAAAATGTCTTATAAATTTTAAAGTAAATTTCAAGCGCTAATATTTTCACAAAACATGATCATATCTAAGCCACTTAAGCGATTATTTTAATGCAAGCCGTATTAAATCTTAAGGATAAGGGACGAGGAAAAATCCAAAAGCTTTGAAGAAACGCCGCGTCCGTAATTTATGTACTCGCTGAATGATGCGGCATTCTCGCGAAATTAATTAACGATGTGAAACATGCGCTTCGGCACGGGAACGAAATTAATCACGACAAAGGTATTCTTGTCGCACGAGCGTTTGAAATTTAACAAAATTCTAATATATTATCGTTAACTAAGGAACAAAATCAACACTGCCCTTTATTAAATAAATACAATGATCGAGTTAAAATATATGACATTGCGATGAGAATCGTGTAATTTATCGATATTTTTATGAACACGCCGTTAATTATACAAACGGTGTAATGCACTCAATGGTTAAACATGTATGTATGTATGTATGTACGTATGTATGTATGTATATATGTCGACACAACAAGTCGCTAAAGTACCAACGTGTCCACGTCGCGAGCGGTAAGAAAAATAAAAGAAAACAATATATACAAACGTATCGCACCCACGTTGGTTCTCCGCTTCGCGATAAGACTCTTCTCTCTCTATCTCTTTCCAGTTTCTCTCTCTCTCTCTCTCTCTCTCTCTCTCTCTTTCTTATACAGATGCGAGGATTTATTACGTTATTTTGTACAGCTCGCTTTATTAGCTGACAAGCGGGCGCGTGTAAGGGAGCGAGCGAATCAGAACGATACACTTTCTAAAACGCGGCCAAATAGGGCTTGCTCATTCGCGAAAAATTATTGATCTATGTACGTATACACAACTCGATATAATGACGCATATATAGCTAATCTATATGTACAATGGGAAAGTGCTTTAAAATTTAACGGACAACGGGATTTTACCTCGTATGGAAATTTTTCATTATTGATCAATATTTCGCTTTATGTAAAAAGATTTGGAAAATATTGGTAAAAAATGATAGTAGCGCGAAGAAGAAAAACTAGCGATACGTTTGCGTAAAAAAGTAGAAAGTAATCGGCACAAAAATGCATTTCAAATATCGTCTTTATGATTCGGTTGAATTTTTCATCAAATGTATCGTCATCGAATCGAAGAAATATTCGGGTTAAATAAAAACATCTTATAAATTATATATAATTTACAAAGGAATTTTTTTTTGAATTTATCGGTTATAAAATAATTATTTGAAAATTAATATTACGTAAAAAGTTTATTAACTTAATAAAGAAAGTTAAAAAAAAAAAAAATCATTGCTACATTTATTACGGTAATCAACGTTGAATTTTCAAAATTGTTCGCCGTTACGAAGAATGCGCAGGTGGATTAAAAAATCCATTATGGCGATTATAATTCGCTTCTCAGCCTATAATTTAATTTATTATCTCACTCGTAATTTAATATTAGTGTACGTAGTGGTGTCAATAATAAAAATATCATTAAAAATCGATAATATACCCGATAGAACGGTACGTCACTTTACACGCTATCTTACAATAACTATCGCGGGAACATTTATTTTTTCTTTTTTTTTTTTCGTTTTCAATATTCAACCAAAAGATATATACATATTACAATGCTAGATGAAATTTTTATGTCGTTCATATACGTATATAACCGAAATGTATAACGGACTTGTCGATAATGCAACCGCCGTTACGTAATAGAACTAAACAATACCGAGAAAAAAAAAAGGGGGGATATAAATGAAAAACTAACCGACGCGATAAAACGATGAAAATTTCGTCAACTGAGCAACAAAGCAAGCTTCGTAAGTTACATCTCGTAGGCATGCCCTTTGAAAACTACATTATTATATTCAAATTTTATTATCCATAAATGTTATAAAATAAATCGGCGTAATCCGCCGGAGCGAATTATTAAAAATAAAACGAGCGCGCATATGAGATGAACGTAAGAATCGAAAAGCAATGGGAGGAGTTAAATTTCGCAACGTTTCTCGAGCGTGTTATTACGCGCGCGCTAACACGGCGTTTATTGTTTCTTGTTATATCTCGTTATGTATACACACATACACACACACACACACACACACACACACACACACAATTCGGATCCGATAGTCGCTCGCGCGATTATTTTAAGTGCGCGAACTTAATCGTTAGCGATTAAGTATATATCTCGTTCTTGAGGAATGTTATTTATCTAATTCCCCCGTCTGTTCGCGCGGACTTTTTTTTTTTTTGTTTTTTTCACAATTGTTATCGGAGAGTCCGCGGAGTTATTCACTGAGTCACACGCTGTGAAATTGGATTTATTAATTGCGAAATGCAGCCGACGAAATTTCTAGTTGCGGATTAATGAACGTCGACTTTAATGGGATATTAGTCGTTAAAATTGCGGTTCAGAAATCGATTGTTCGAATGTACGAATATAACGTATAAAATAAATTTTTCAAATTTTTATTCGTTTAAGCATTCTAACGAGTTTTTTTGCATTGTTTATAAATTATATTTTGAGTATCCTTATGAATATTTATAAAGATTAAGTGTGGCAAGCGGCATATCTTTAAATAATAAGTAGAATAAGTCAGGCATGACAAGATTTACATATATATCCAATTAAAATACATTCGATTTTTTCATACGCGTCATATGCATTTAAAAAGAAAAATTAGTGTAAAATCGATCGTTTGAGCCTTCTTCAAAACATTTAGAGAGGAAATATTTTTACAAAATAACTTTTGAGAAACATAAAACAATATTCTTTATGGAACTAGTTCCTTGAAAAAAAAAAAAAAAAAAAAAAAAATTAGTACATGTCAAATACCACACCCATCTCGTACGCACACATATCAACAATCTTAAATTTCGCAATGTTACAAGAAAGCGTATACGCTTCCTTTTCTGTCGAATTCTTTCCCATAGATCTCTTTCTCTCCCGACCAAACTCTAACAAGCCCACGCGCAAGACAATTCACCCATGGGCGATGTATAGTAAATAATACACGCGTGTAAGTGTATTAAAGATACGGCAAAGGTATCTCTAATTGTTTGCGCGTGCGCGTCGTGGCTACCGCTGGGCGCTGCCGAATTGAATTTTGTTCGAACGCGGGCTATTGTTACGAAATCACTGAGTATTTTTTTTTGCGCCTCCGGGGCGTTTGATATGTTTATTTGGTGCTTTCAGCGGTAATCTAATGGTATAAGTATAGGAGTAATTTGTGGATGTTTATTTCGATCTACGGACGATGGATTTTAAAGCTACAACGTTAAATGAATTATACCAAATTCTACTCGATTGTTTTAACGCCTATAAATTTTCTATTTGATCTTTTCAAGATACGACATTGTGTACGGATTTCACTGTTCGCGCGTAGCTAATCCATGAGCTGATTCGTTTATAAAAAAAAAAAAAAATAAAACAAAAATCGTTTACCTTGGGTACACGTACGGTGCGGTTCGACGTCAAAGGCGAAATAATCGCCGTCAAATACGCAGCGCGCACACAAACACACATACACTTATGCACAAGTTGAACGTCCTCGTCGTCGCACACCGCGGCATCAAACGCGGAAGGAAGGAAAGATTTAAGCTCTCGAGAGTAATAACTCTCGAGGTGAGATACTCGGGTCGTGGTTGCTTCTTCGATGTAAGAATGAGTTCCGTCTCATGCGATCCTCGGGAAGGTTTCGTCGGGGGGGTTAAGTTCTACACGACGGTGTTATATATTGTTATATACTGTTATGCCTCGCGTTATTAGTATGCCGACGTGTGCGCGCGCAAGCGCAAGCGCTTTATTTAATAACGGTTCGTCACATTTCTTTTTGGCCCGATGCAGCTCTCGCCCACGTGCCTTGTCGGCGATTCTTTCGTGAGAGAGAGAGAGAGAGAGAGAGAATGAGAAAACAGTAGGTGGGTACAATTGATTTTAAATGATATTTATATGTGCTTTGCGGAAGAGTGGGAGTAAAGCGACATTTATTTTTTTGAAAAATTAAATCAAAGCCAACAGTTTTCATGATTTATTATTGTTTTACTTATTCATTATGTTAATGTTCAATTAAGTTGATAACGATAAAAATGACGATTCAATTTTAAAACGCCAACAAATCTTTTAATCACTCAATTAAATTTCTCTCGATTAACAAAATTTTCAATTTTTTAAGTGTACTGTACATCGTTTTTCTTATTTTTTTTTTTTATTTTCTTCACATTTCGTATTTTGCGGTCACGTATGCGCCTCGATTTTTATGCCCTTAGTTTATCGTTCGTCGTTCCTCGTAAATAGGCTCGAATTTTATGGAGTGGTTAATGTTTCCAAGACAATGCGTTTTTGTTTGACGTTTGACAAAACGTGTACTTTTCATGAATTATGGGCACATATGTGATCAACTCAATGATAATTTTTAAAGCCTCAATCCTCGCATTTATTTTTGGAAGTAGAATTTTATTAGTTATTTGAAAAGACTACGACATTAAATTGTTCAAAATCTTAATAAAAATAGTTTCTCTATCATAATATATTAATTTTTTTTAGATTCGAAACCAATAAATATACATTTATTGTTTGTTAAACCAGCATACAAATTTTTCAAATAGCTTTTCATTTACAAATATTTCTATTTTTTCTAACATATTTTTAATTTTTTTTTTTTTTATTTTTTTGTTATAAACAAAATTCTAAAAAAGTACATAATTTCGAATATTAATATATTGTTCACTTTATTTGTTATTTACTATGATATAACGTAGTTTGTTTTATTAGTTATTTAAATTTTTGATAGCTTCATTAATATCTACACGAGTGGAGCATTAAGATAATTTGAATTTTGGAGATCAAATAAAATTACTCGATGGTCAATATTTTTAAAATAGTAACATTACAACAATTCCTTTGTACGATTCCTTTGTTCATTGAAATAAATAATACATTGTTTAAATTTTATGAAATTTTATGAAAAGATTATTAAGAATTGAAATTGGTATGAAAATTCTATTTCAAGTATGGTATATACTAACATTCAATCGAATATCGATACTTCGTATTAAAAATATTCAAAGAAAATCGTCACCGAAACAATTAACATATATAAGAAGACGTATCAAAAAAGGTCAGTCCAACATTTCGTTGAATCTCTACAACGCTAGCGAAAAAGGATTCGAGCTATCGGGGAAGAATAACACGACCGACAATAAGAGAACCGTTAGCTGCAATTAACCCGAACAATCGAGCTTACTGTAATTATGTTTGGATGTATATATATATTTGTACCCAGCAAGACCACAAACGACGCGTGTAGAAGTCGCTGTTCAATTGTATTTCCGTACTCGATTTTGCAGTCTGCATAAAGCAATTTAACACTCGCGTTAGATGATCCGAATAGCTGCCGATTTTTTCATAAAAAAAGAAGACGCATCGTCCTTCCTATTTTCGAACGAAAGGCTTTTTACTTTCTGTCGTTGGTTATTGTTATTTATTTATTTATTTTTTCTTTAATTTCGATCTTTCGATGAAATCGATCTACGCTTGATATTGTATAATTCGTTAATTTTCTTGTTAAATTGGTTGCCTGTGTGTAAAATTTAATACGAAGATAATTGCTTTAAAATGAATTGTAAACGATGTAGTCTGTCACAACGATAATATACTGGATGGAAATATACAATGAAATTTTATTTGTTTATTCTCAAGGCGTGTAAATTATTAAAGTAATAATTTATCGACAGTTAGCAAGAATAAAAGAAAAATGAGACTTTGTTTTTTTTTTAAATTAGTAATGCACCCATCATAATGTATTGAAGGATTTTTTTAATATACCGCGAATACGCGTATACATATAATTATATTTTTAATTATTTAAAATATTCATATAATAATTAATATGACGTAATAAAATTCAGTGTAAATACAATCTTATATAGAATTAATAATTATACGTTTACATATATATATGCAAATAAAATGTATAATGAAGCTTCTTGTTAAAAAAGTGTAATGTAAAATCAATTAAATGGTACGATAATAAAAATTAAATATTATTCTAGAAATACTTTATTTTTAGACAATAAACGATACCAAGAAAGTATTTTAATGAATAAGTTAAGAATATAACAGGACTAAATTATTATTATTATTATTATTATTTTTTTATTTCGACTAAGTATATCACATTTATCAGCTTTTAAAATTTATTGAATTTCAAGATTAAATATTCGACAAGGTTAAATGTACGCGCATTTGTTACCTATCAATTTAACACTTCTTTTATATAATACAGTATAAAAATGATTTTTAAATTTATCTTAATCGCTATTTAAATTTTACGATATGTAATACTTGTAAAATCGTTAAATAGTAATAATAACGCAGAAAATAGTTAAATAATAATTGTCATTTAAATTTTGGGGAAAAAAAAGAGAATAAAACTTTACAACACTTTTAAACGAGCATATTTTCAGCTAAAGAAAACACTAATAAAAAAAAAAAAAAAAAAACAGCGAAACGACGCGTCAATTTAAATCAGTAATTTAGAATAGCTTTAAACCACAAAATGTCGTCTCCAAAAAACCCACAAGACAGCTGCAAAGAGACTTGTTAAAATTTCGCGGCAACCCCTCGAAGAAGTACATTAACCATTCGCGCATAAGCCGAGCTCGACAAACAAATCGTTCGTTGCTTGCGTCCACCATTCGTAAAAGAAACATCCTCTTTCTTCTTCTTCATAAAAAAAAAAAAAAACAAAAAACGAAAAACAAAAAAAAAAAAAAAAATTCTTTCTTCGTCGTCGCACTCAAAGTAAAAATAAAAGAATGAAAGAACAAGGGATAGAGAGCGAAAATAATGCAGCCGCGGGCACACGCAGAAAGAAAGGAAGAAAGCGAGAAGCGGACAAAAAGAAAAAGAGGAGATAGAAGGAGTCAAGGAACGACCGCGAACCGAGCGCGTCATCGTACTGGAATGACTCTCTTCTCTTCTATCTCTCTCTCTCTCTCTCTCTCGGTCTCCTTTTTAATCCAACGGGTGCGGGCGAACTCTAACGCGCGTTTGAATTTTAATATGGGTAGACAAGTGTGTGCGCAGTCAGGTGTGACGTGTCGCTCGTTAAAATTAGAACCGAGAAAATGATAGACAATGGTTCGGAGGCTTTGTGTGCTTCTTTTATTATTATTATTATTATTTTTTTTTTTTTTTTTTTTTTTTGGATGGGCGAAATTTATGGACTCGGGGAGAGCCACTTCTACGCTCATCGCTTTATTAGTCACGTCATCTTTCTTTATCCATTTATATTTCATTCTTTCGAGGGTTTACTTTGGACCTGGAAGAGACTCCGAGAACTTTGCTTTGGCTTTGAGGGTTGACCGAACTCATATTTTGCTTGATTTTTAACTTTGACGATGGATTTTAGGTATGTTTTTTTTTTTTTTTTTTTTTTTTCGGTAAATTTAAGCATCGAATATATTATGTTGTGTATAAGGAACTTGAAAAATAAGAATTTAAGGATTAAAAATGATACGACTGAGTAACATTTATTAGCTTAAAAAAGAAATGACCAAATCATTATCCGCAGTTTTGCGATAAGATTATTTTATAAAAAAATTTAAAAAAACTTAACTTTTAAAATTTAAATAATTATAACTATTATAACGACGAATAAAAATATTAAAAGATTTCGTTTAAATTTAAGAAAACTCAAAGCGGAGCTCGATGTGTTTTACATAACGTCGTATACAATATAAAATTAACGCAAGTTTTTAGTACACTAAAACGAAGAGAAAGTCTATGATTTGATTTATGAAATTTCGCGTTTCAATTTGAAGGTAGCGTGCGGAGAAAAAAAAATAACGTAAGAACCGTGTGTTAAACGAGATTTTAATTACGTTAAATAAAAGTTAACTATATTAAATTAAAAAGGGGTAATTTTTTTCTTTGCAAAACCATCATTTTCCAAAGATGCGCAACTAACGAATATTATGCATTTATTTTCTCCTCAACGAGGATATAATTTTAAATTTTACGTAATAATTTTAATCCTGTAATTTATTTATATACTCGAGTTATGCCTCGTACGAGATGTAAAAATTGTTTACGAACCGCAACGTCGACAAAAAAAAAAAAAAAAAAAAAAAAAAAAACATGTAAATAAACAATAAAGATTTTCGTTTCATTTATTTAGCCAAAGCTGTATTAAATTTCAAGTCAAACGACTCCCCCTTAAAATAAAAACGAATATATCCACTCATTATCCTCCCCGCAAAATAACCGGTGGATATTCATTAAGAATCGAGTCTTAGTCATCGTTCGAACTCGATTTATATATATATATATATATATATATATATATGAGGTTTGAGTTTATTCGTCGACATTGAAATTCCACGCGCGCATATTTCAAACCCTACTAATGCGAGAAAGGAAAAAATTCCGCAAGAATCTTACTTTGCGCGCGTATATACACACACATATATATGTATGTGAGTGTTTGCAAGCGAAAGAAACAACGTGTTTACAAAGACACGATTTTCTCTCCGAAAAAGTCCGTTGAACTTGACCTCTTGAAAAAAAAAAAAAACAGAAAAGAATGCGTGCATAAACGTGTATATGCGAAAAACGAAAAGGGAATCCTTTTTCGGCCGAATTATCGCACACGCATGTTTACAACGCAATTGCAATCCTTACTCCCTCTTTCTTTATCTCTCTTCGGAAGTAGCGGTCGTTTGTAAAATGGATTATACAGAGGGGATCACTCGCTCGAGTAATTTCACGCGTGTATCTCGTTGAGGTGCCCTTTAATTCCCGCTACGTGGCTACTTAACGAAGCGATTAAAGAGTTACCGCGCGCTTACCGACTGAATTAAGTAGAGTCGATGGATGTATTTATCGGCGGAAGTTTTGCTTTATTATTGCGCTTCTTTCCTCTTTTATTTTTGTTTTCTTTCTTTTTTTTTTTTTTTTTTTTTTCGAATGAGAACGAGACGCGCGTTAACTCCCTCGTTTCATTATCTGCGACAGGTGCTGGGATTTCGAAGAGAAGCTTTTCCACTCGATTTTTTTGAATAAATTATCGGTGTCGAGATCGTAATGGAGCTTTTGATATCTTGTAGTTACTATCCGTTGACGGTTTAATGAAACTTTTCTTTGTCAAATAATAGTAACTACGAAAAGCAACTTGTTTACAATAATAATATATAAAATCGAAAGTTTAAACAAATTAATATATTTATAAAATAAATGTTTTAACATTTCGAGTGAAAAAGCAGAAACAAACTATGAAATTTCATGAAACATATACGAGTACATATACATATATATATATATGTGTGTGTATGCAACGTTTACCTACGCTTATATAAACTACTTTGAGAAAAGAGATACGATCGGCTTAACTTGCACAAAAGACATTTGGTTCAACATTTGAAGTTCTGCTTCACTCTGTGCGCTTTTTATTTAGCTGTCTCCACCGGTACTTTACTCTCGGTTATTTTCTCAAGGTTTCGGTATTATTTATTGTATGTTTTTGAAAGGTTACGCAATTTATATACTTCGGGCCTCGAAGCTTATAAGATATATATTGTCTTTTACTTCGTTTTAGAATTAAATTATACGTTTTGGTTAAGTAATGCGACAACGAGTTAACGCGAGTTAGTTTTATTTAACGTTTATTTTTAGAATGGAATTTATTTCGTTTGTGTGGGCCAATAAATTTGCAATGCAAATATAAAAAAAAAAAGTTTTCAAAAATATTTTCAATTAAATATACTTAAAATAGTATTATCATATGTTCAACATAAAATTACCAAGAACATAAGAAAAAATTTGAATAAAAATGTATTAAACAAAAGCATTACGTACATCAGAAAATTGATTAATGGTGAAGGAACTTGAAAAAATTTTTTATAAAAATAAAACAGCTAATGGTAAGTCACAATTTGATTAACTCATTCTCAAGGAATAATAATTAAGCGTAATTTATAACCAGTGACATTGAAAATAATAAAGGCGAAAAAAAAGCTACTTTTACAATTTTTTAAATTTCTAGAAACTCGAGTCAATGGTTTTATTCTCATTTTTATTCTAGTAGACATTGATATAAAATATAAATTACAAGTAAATTCGTTATTTAGTTAAAAAACAAAAAAAAAAAAAAAAAAAAAAAAAAACTACACTTTACGTAATACGAGTGTAGTAAAAATTGAAAAAAAATGAAACAAAAAAAAAAAAAAAAAACTAAGTATAAGGTGCGCTAGTCCTTACCCACACGTATAGTAACAAAGATTTTTCTGATCTTGAAATTGCTTTCGCGTGTAAACAAAACCGAAAGAACATAAATCCTCTTAGCTTTCATTTCACATGTCAAACGCGAGTTTTACCAAGCGGACTAAACACTATCATCTCGCGGCAACCGGTAATATTCTCAAAACTCAACACAACATTAAAGTGTGCGCGTAAAGCGAATAAGTTATACCGACGTACGTCTACTCTCTCTCTCTCTCTCTCTCTCTCTCTCTCTCTTTCTCTCTATTAAAGCAGGCTAGAAGAAAGATGAATAATAAAGAAAAGCGGGCCAATTGCGCGATTATTCCTCCCACCTTAATCGCTAAGACGGCGAAGCTAACCGACAGATTCCAATTACCCGTAAGAATTCGTGTAACGTCGGCTCGTTTTAATTCGACCGAATATTGAGGTCTACGTTTACGTATACATATGCAGATACGATCAGAGCGAGTGGATTTTTCACTCTCGCGAGGAGAGAAAGGACTCGGTGGCTGGGTGTTTTCGATTTGCGTACACAGCGGCTTTCTAGCGCTGTCGACGGATTAACCCGTGCGTGAAGGATACGGTATAATGGAAATTTGCGCTCGTATCTCGCGCGTGTCCGTTTGTTTACGTTCCGTGGGGAAGTGTTCGTGTGTCGAGGGTTTTCGTTTTGATTTCTCATTTCTTTATTTTATTCACTTTTTTTTCTTCCCTTTTCTCTTCATTTTGTTTCGTATAAGCAAAGCCGCTCATAAAATTAATGTGCATTAGATTACGTTTCGCTCGATCGTATAAAGTTTAATTGTTGCGAACGTTAAGTTTATTTTATACAATAATTTGTATCATTATTATATAATAAATGCCAGTATTGTAAAACTTGGAAATCAAACGTTTAACGATTAAAGTTTTAATAATACCGCATACACGTTGGAAATTAAACTTATTTAACGATAGGTTTATGTATAGAAACGCATATAAATAGGATTAATAAGACTGCGAAATTGATTAAGAAGACAATAGAGTAAGTAAACATCGGCACCTTCCTTGCATCATATCCTACGGATGAAAGAAAAACACTTATTATACGTTAACAACGCCATAATTCAGCGTTTCACCGAATAATAACTCGAAGAGCTTCCCGATCGCGTCATCGCGCCGGTAAAATAAAGCACCGTCATAGTCGGGTCTAAGAAAACTAACGGGTATAAAGTATCCGGTGAGAATAAATAAGTCAATATATTCCACGGTAGCTCGTAGTCTATCCCTCGAGCGATATTTATTCATTCGCGGGCGCGAGGGTAATTGATAAATTATAACCGTTTGATAATGCAAATCTAACCCAATAACCAAGCACTGTGTGTCGTCATCGGCTTGAATAAGGCTATTGAGTCGAGCTTTACCGAGAGACGATCGAATAATAGGTATTAGCGATGAAATGCAAAAGTCTTTAACTTTCTCACTCTCACGGTCTCTTACTTATTTGCTTTCATTGTATTTTTATTTTTTTTTTATTTTTTTATTTTTTTTTTATTTTTAACGGCTGTGCTATTTAATACGAGATAATTCGAAGATCTATTTCTGTAGCTCTTGGCTTGGCCAAGATTTTTGGCAATAGAAAATTTTATATTCCCTATTGCGGTTGCTATCCTTAAAGAAGGATTAGCAAAACATCCGTAAAAACATCGTACGATAAACAATGAGTGAATCATCGATTTTAATTTAGTTTTTAAAATAAAGGAATTGTAAAATATTTAAAATCATTAAAAAAAAAAAAAAAAAAATGGATAAATAACGAAATTTTAATTCGAAAAAATTCAAAGTATATTTATTATATCATTGAAGAAAAAAGAGAAAAAAACAAAAAAAAAAAAAATTCGAATAATTTCTCAAATATCTCAAAAATTTATTCGGAATTTAAAAAAATCCAGATGGGAAACAGGGGTTGAAAGAACAATCAACGAGAGCCAGCTAACGAAACCCGTTTTCACACGCGTGGGCGTCGACTAAACTTCGACTACATATTCTCTCTCTTTCTCTCTTTCTCTCTCAATAGCCAGTCCCGCATAATTATGCGCGCACGTAGTTAGGTTAAGGCGTATACACACGCAAATACGTTATCGCGCATCCGGAAAAATGAGGCCGAGTGTGAACGAGAAGGTTTATTCCGAGCTCGCGCGCGCGCGCGCGCGCGCATGCGCTTTAAACGATACGTACACACACATACAAATATCGCGTGCGCAAGCGCAGGGTGAAACTCTTTTATTTTAAAATCCGAGGCCGCGATTCTCAACGAGCGCGCGCTCGGGGATGAATTTTAAACAGTCGCTCAGCACGGACGCATAATTTCGATTACTGTTAGGCTTTCTCATTAGCGCCCGACGGACTGAACGAATACGGCTTGCGTTTACGGCTTTGACGTTTTCGTAACTATTGCGCTGGACTTGGTAAGCGTGTTTTAATGCTGCTCTAATGGCATTGCACGGAGTATAATTTAGATTAATTTTCATTTGAGCCGATAACGCGTGTTTGTTGATAATTTTAAATTATCGCGCGATACGTATATTTGGATTTTGTATATTGTCTTTTAAGGAAATCAAGGAGGTTGTTGTCTAATTGATCTCGGCGTGTATCTACTTGTATGCATTGACATTCCTCGAACTTATTCAAATTTATTCAAAGAATCCAACTCATTGTTTCAAGTTTAACAATAAACCATAAAATTTATATTTTTCATTCTAATAATTAATATAATTATTGTAATTTTAGCTAGTCTAGAAAGAAGCTTATTTAATTTCAGAATTCATAGAATGCGCTTTCAAAATTAGTACAACAAATAGTTTTGATAAACTTTCTAATAATTTTGTATTTTATTAAAGTAAGATATAAATTGGGCAAATATTTAATATGTGAGTTTAATTATTGCTTGCGTCATTTTAATATTTAACATAACTGCGAGAAAATAAAAATGTATTTTAAAAACCATAATTATAAACTAATCAAAAATTATTTTTGACGTTATCGTAACAATAAATACTTTGTAATAAAATAAATAACATAAATGTTGAATTAAAATAATCGTCGCTAAAACATTTCTCCACTTAAACAATAAATATCGATATTCCAATAAAATCTCGTATTTGCGATCTTACTTGGCGCATTCTTTAACTCTGAAAATTCCAAAACCAAAATATACGAGAATCCTTCTAAAAATATACCTTTTCCTTATCAGCCTTACATTAAAACGATTGATTCACGCTGCTCGTATATATAGTCAAACAAATCAAAGCCATAATAAAATATAAACAAAATTTTGGTATTTCATCAAAAAAAAAAAAAAAAAAAAAAAATTCAATGATTCACATCTGATAAACGGCGACGCAAATTCCAAAAATGGTATTTTTCAAGCAAATTACGCGTAAGAAGGTGTGCAATCTTCTTCTTTTTTTTTTTTTTTTTTTTTAAGTGAAATCACACGGAACAAGCCCGTCCCGTATTTTATCTCGCGGTAAAGGATCGAAACAACGGCGGATGCAAAATAACGAAAATAAAATAAAAGTTTAAGGCGCCTTTCATTTTATGCGTTTCCACATTATTGTAAGCTTCGTGCATCGAAAGTCAACTATCATCGATTCTGCTATAAATAGCTAAGCTCTTTTCTCTCGTATTCTTTTCTTTTTTTTTTCCTCCCTTCATATCCGCGCGTTTTCTTATCTTTTTGCATCTGTATAGCTAACTCTTTTACTCGGACGAGCGAGAAAAATAAACGGTTCACGTGGTTCTCTTATTTTTTTTTTTTTCTGTCAAGTTATTTTTTTTATTTTTAAAGTTTCGATCGGTGTTCAAAAGAGATTTTCATAGGATGTTTAATAGCTCGCGAGGAGATTAGAATTTAATTTTTGTCCCTCGTAAACTCGTTTGCGTTATCCGCAAGTACACGCACAGAACACATTGGGATTCACACTTTTTAATCGCTATATCGTTGATAGATAAATTTCCAACGGTTATGGATACTTAGCGGTGCATCCGTTGAGCTAAATTTGCATTGATTATTATGCGCTCATGATTAAGGATACATGTTTTTGATAGTGTAGCTAATAGATTATCGTTGGATCTAATCGGATTGATTTTTTAATTTTCTTGGGAACATTATCCACCTTTCTTTGCTCATATTTACTTAGTTTTTTGGGTGAAGATATCTATGGTATTGCTACTTTTGTTACAATAATTAGCTGTGCTTGTGACTTCGTTTGCGTGGAAAACATTAAGCAAATATTAAAATTGGGAATTAATTACTTAACGATGTTTTTCTAATATAACGATGTTTTTATTTTAATTTAGATTTAATATGTTAACACAATTTAATGCCCGATAAATAATCATACATTTGTATCTAATTTTGTAAAACGTACATGGCGTTTGGATTAATGAATTATTTAAAAATTTTATTATAAAATTTAACTTTGTAATCTAACAATAAAATACACGTCATGATAAATACAATTTTCAAAGAGAATATTCTTAAAACTGAAGTCAAACACTATTTACAAAATATTCCAATGCAGATCGTTGCTCCAACGCAACGTTTGCTCGTCTCCTGGCTACAGTTTCTTTGATAAAGGCGTCAATTGACGAAAAATTGACAAAACCTATACTTAAATGCCTTCGTGTCCAAGGCGTCAAAACGAGCCCTAAAATTACCGCGCGTATCTTCAACAAAGCGTCGCAATCAAGCGCAAACGTCTTAATTTTCAAAATTTCAAAAAAATTCGTCTTGCGTGCGTATATATATATATATATACTTATATACAGATAGCGAACGGTAAGAGGAAGAGAAGAAAGAAACGAGTATCGCCAGTCTCTGACTCACCTCGGCTTATATATAAACATATATATATATATATATATATATATGTTTGAGAGAGAGAAAAAAAAAAGACACTCGCGGAGAATTGAAGGAGCATACGAAATCGCCGGGTTTAATGAATTTTAATGCCTCTTCCTCTCCACACACGCAACGAATACGGAGACCTCGAAGAGAAAAAGAGAGAAGTTTGGATATACGTAGGTATACGTGCAGGTCTTATCGAAACGGAAGGTTGCTCGTCATTATACCGCGTGGAAAATTCACCGCCATAGGATAACGTGCACGGTTTCTTTTGCGAATTTCTATTTCATTTTTTTTTTTTTTTTTTTTTTTTTTTCTCTTTTTTCTCGACCTTTGCGCTCGCTTGTTTCTTTATACGTAATGAATCGCAGCCAAAAAATTATCGTCGTGTCTTGCGTTGATTTATTCCTTCTCTCGTTGAGAATGGAATAACTGTGTTTTTTTTTTTTTTTTCTTTTTGTTTTCGGTTTGTTTTTCGACGATAAAAATCTCAAAAACCACGTAAAAAAAAAAAAAAAAATATGATAATTTTGATTAATTTTTTTTTCCTTTTCTGCTTCAACGGTTTAGATTACTTTGTGCGATAGTTTTAAATTTTCACATGGCTCGCCGAAGATGAAACTTTACATTTATAACAAACATTTTCACAATTCATGTCAGTCGGTATATTGAAAATGAACAAAAAGTTTTATTTAAAATTAAACAAACATCTAAATCACAAATTTCCATAGCGAAATTCCACAATTTTTTTTTTTTCTCGTACACTTTTACGTGTATCATCTAAATTTATTTTTCGTCACATTATTATAATGTATTCGCGTAGTCGTACAATTTTTCACGTAGGCGCGTGTTCAAACTTTTGAGTGTACTACCGTCTGCTACACGAGACCGTTGTTTCATTATTTTTTTCTCTTCATTTTCTTTGAAGCAGAAAAAAAAAAAAACAAGAAGAAAAGACAAATCTCGTATGCGTATCGGAGGTTCGAAGGAGAGGAAAGAAAAAACGATACGGAGGAGAGAAACATAGGTATATCCGAGGAGCGATTACTCGACTTTAGATTTAATATGACGAGACGGCGTTACTCGTTTATAATCAACATTTTGCATTTTTCATGAGCGATTCGTACCCGCATAACCGAACATCTCGAAAAAAAAAGAAAAAAAAAAAAAGAAAAAAAAGAAAAAGCTTCTTTATGTCCGAGACTTTGTGCGCGTATCTTTTATTATTTGATAGCATAACGATTGCATAATAAATTTCGGGATAAAAACGCGCGTCGAGGATTTACAGATTCGTTTTTACATTATACCTAACGAGAAATAATTTACGCATCGATTACGCACGAACATCCATTCAAATTTATTGCATATTAATTTCTTACTCATTTATATAAAATTTTACAAAGCGCCGGTTTTGTTGAAAAATATATTAATAATTTGTAACAATATTTAATAGATATGTTTTTTTTTTTTTTTTTTTTTTATTTACTATGGATATAATTTTGCATAAACTTTATTCTAGTCAATTGAATAAATAAATTAAAAATCGCGAAATATAATATAATCAACGTATAATTTCTTGTTTATTTAATTCAAAAGAGGACTGTTTATCCATAAATTGTGAAAAAAATAAGCAATTTTTTATATACTTTGATTAAAATGACATTACGATTGAATTCTTATACAGCATAAAATAATTTGAATAACTTTATTTCTTTTAAATTTATTCCATGCGCGTGAGAATTTTAATCGCAGTACAATTACATTATTGAAAAATATCCATTGGTAAGTATCTAAAAAAAAACGGCGTGAAGAAAATGTTGTAATATTTTCGGAATCTCGTTAATATTCAAGATATATTGGCAAAGTTAAAAATATTTCTCCTTGGGCATGTTTTTCCCCACCTTGTTAAAATAGTTTATTACTATTTGAAGAGGGAAAAAAGAAAAGAGATTGTTGCGAAAATGAGAAATAATTAAACAACTCGGAGACAATGTCAAACTCAAAATATTTTACGTGTTTTCGAATAATAATCGATGCCGCGATGCCGGCCATTCGGCTACGGACGTTTTGAAATGCTTTTTAAATGCGCGTCCGTTGCGAAATACGATTCGCTTTAAAATACATATATGTATATAAACGAAGAAGGAAAGTGTAATAAAAACGACGAAGGTCATCGTTTCGGAAAGTTTAAAAACGCGACAAAGTGAAAGAATGAGAGAAAATAAAAAAAAAAAAAAAAGAAATGTATTTCTCATATTTTCAGGTATCTCCGGAATTTATTTATCATATTATATTTAATCCTTTCGTACATCTGACATCATAGAACGAAAATAGTACAACGCGTGCGCGCTTATAGAGAAAAAAAGGAAAAAGTAAAAGCTTGAGATGCTTCGTCGTTTTCGTTCGTCCAGAAAATAAGGAAAAATGTATCCGCGTTGCGTGTATACTTTATGATGTATACGCCGGATAAATTTTCTCCTCGCTTTAGCTTTTGTATGCAAAATATTTTGAAAAGAAGAAAAATGATAATTTTAAGCTCGATTCGAGAACGACGATTTATCATACCTTAAAGATAGGCTTTACGAAAACGAGACTTTGAAGGTGAAGGAAATATCGCGTTCAGAGTTAAGTTAAAGACAAGAGGGGAGGACTTAAGTACAAAAAAAAAAAAAAAAGTAAAAAGGTCGAGGCGTTGAAAATTTTTTACGGCTTTTGATATTTTTATAAAATGTGACTTTGAAAACAAGGAATAACGATTTGATTTTTTTTTTCGTCAATGCGAACCGGTTTTTAAAAAACACGTAACTTTAACGCGACGATTATGTGTTCGATGCTTACGAAAAGGATGGTTTATTTTGTACTAAAAGAATTTTTTCGATCAAAAAAAAAAATAAAAAATGCATGTCGTAAGCTTCGATTAATAAATGTGAAACGGCAAATATGTACATCAACGATTAGTCAAGTGATATTTGACGGGCGGTGTAACGAATGAATGAATATCTTCGATCGATTGCGTTTTTTGAGAAAGTTCGACGCGTACTCGACATTTATCACATACGCATAAATACCGCACAATGTCTATCCGAATCGTTACGTAACGAGCAACAAAGGTGAATTCGTTGAATTTATTGTCATGCTAACGAAAAAAAGTTCGTAGTCTTGGACACGCGCGTATTAAATTTAATCGAATATACACAACGGTAGGATATACACATATTGCTTCACGTTAATAACGAATGATATTCCATCGTTTCGTATTTCGTTACGTAGAAGCGACTTATGTAAAACGAATACTTGAAATTGCATACATTGGATATGTAATGTCGAACGAAAAATAAAGGAGCGCAACGATTTTAATCGGTTATAACGCTGAATGTAAACATCTAAATTGCCGAGGATCGATAAGTAAGGTGATTTTATTTACTTTTTTATTTATTTATTTTTTTTTTTTTTTTTTTTTTCTAATTTGAAATGGCGAATATCATTTTTTTTTTTTAATTTTTATTCACGTTTACGCGTAGAGATATTAATGGAACAATGACCCTATCGGTTTTGTTTATCACATGTTAGTTTCATAATTATTCGCATAAATATATTTACGCGTACGAGCGGAAAAAAAATTTAATAAATTAACGATTTTAAAAGAAAAGAAAAAAATGAAAAATTCAAGTCGTTACATACAGGACGCTCGGCCCAATATAAAACAACAATATAATGTAATCACTGTACGAAATCTAACCTATAACAAGAGTTTAATAATCCTATAAAACATATCTTATCTTAATGACTCGCAAGTGTATACGAAAATAGAAGTTTCAAATGCGAGTTAAAAGAGCGTTTATATCGGAAATTAAGTGCAAATTATTCAGCGCTTTATACCCCGTTCGATATTTATGATTCTGGAAAGGTATCAAAAGCCCTAAGGAAGAATTATGGCTTTCGTGTGCAAGAAAATTACCAGTTTCACTTTTCTTTGGTTAATATCCATTAACCGATGTCCAAGAGAAGAGAGATAAGGGGCAGGGGAGGGAGGGGGTAAGGAGAGAGAGAGAGAGAGCATCGCCTAATTAAGCGATTTATACGCGCACATTACCGAGAAATTACACCTGCAACAAATAACTCGTCTTCTTATAGTAGTCTACGATTGAGTGCATCATTTTGTCTTTTTACAAAAATAAAATGTATAAAAGAGAGGCGCGCTCTCGATATAGCGCTTAACTTTATTCTCCCCTCTTTTTTCGTATAATTGCATACCGCATTAATTCAGTATAACCGCTAAAGCGAAAATCTCGATGAAATAGACCGTTTCGTTGACCCGCCGCTCGCAATAGCTCAGTAGTTCGCGTCTCTCGTGGTAAGGAAAGCGAATCTTGAAAAGCCGTATATGTGAGCGTCCTTAGCAAGATCTCCCCCCTCGAGCTAGAAAAGGAGAGCTGGTGAATAAGAGAGAGATAGAGAAAGAGAGAGAGAGAGAGAGAGAGTATAGAAATAAAGAGGAGAAAGAGAATAAAGGAGAAGTAGAAAAAAAGAAGGAAGAAAGGAGAAGGAGGAGGGAATTCCCTTGCGGTAAGCGCGAGTGACCTTCGTCGGCCTTGCGTCCCTCTCTCTCTCTCTCTCTCTCTCTCTTTCTCACTCCCTCTCTCTTCTATACATCCAACAAGGATTTCCCCTTCATTATGTACGTATATACGTATAGCTTCCGAACGCGTTCGGTCTCTTTTCTCTCGGTTGGAGCGTCTTTCTCTATACGCAAGCGCTACGTACAAAGGAGGAGCTGGCGATTTTTTTTTCATCCGATTCCCTTCGCGCGGCTGATTTACGAGGGTCATTATTTCTCAACCTCCTCGCGCGCGTTTACACAAAAGCTCCGCTGCTATTTTCGGAACCGGAGTTAATTAGTCATAAAATCGCGAATCATTGTAATTTTGCG
The DNA here is from genome assembly GCA_949987625.1 of Chalcis sispes. Lineage (NCBI taxonomy): Eukaryota > Metazoa > Arthropoda > Insecta > Hymenoptera > Chalcididae > Chalcis > Chalcis sispes. Next base: position 2,367,485 of record OX465098.1, on the reverse strand, counting down.
TTGTATACTACTGCTTACAACTATGGGCGCGCGCATGTACGCGTGTACGAGTGTACGCGTGAACATTCGAAACGCGTATAGCAGAGGAGTCGGAATTCAAAAACGCACTACCGAGTAAAATATGCAAGGTTCTCGAATAAAGAAGAAGAGGCCGTAAAGAGAGAAATAGAGATAGAGAGAGACAGAGAGAGAGAGAGAGAGAGAAAGAGTAAAAAGGTACGAAGAAGAAGAAGAAGAAGTATTGTACGCTTATATACGTGTACGAGCGAGCTTTTATGGCTTTTCCATCTTTCCTTTTTGCGATCTTTTTCTCGCTCGATGTCGTTGAACACGAGAGCCGGAGGTAAAAGTTTTTTTTCCTTCGACCCCGTTTACTCTATTAACCTAGTGCTCGCTATTTCGCGAGGAATTTTTTTTTTTTCCTTATTTTTATTGTCTCTTACACCTCTTTCTTTAGCGTACATATATATCTATATATATGAAAAGCCCTTTGTCATGAAAATGCAAATAAATTATCCGGCTTTTGTATTAATATATTATTACGACGGTGGCTGCAGGTCTAATGGACTCGGCTTTTTATGGATTTGTGCTTTTGTAATGGATATTGGCTCTCGTTACCCGTACGTTGCAGCTCGCGTATTATAAAATGTAACGCGGCGGGAGCATTAAAATTAATTTTTTTCCTTCTCCTTTATTTTTTTCTTTCTTTTTTATTGTTATCTTTTTGTTTTCGTTCCGAATAACCGAGCCAAGATGACTTTGCGTTAATTAAGAAATTTAATGCTGATCCTCTATGTAAAATTGTTATAAATTCTTTGTGCATATATAGAGCATCATTAATATTTTTTAATAAAATAATGAGTTTGGAGTATTTTAAAATCTCGATTACATGTTTAATGCGACGGTGGACTAATAATAGGACAAAACTTACGCTCGTACATGCATTTCGACATAATTTTCATTGCGTGGCTTTATCATAAAGCTTTGAATTTTACTGCGTAGCTTTTGTACTGTGTGACTCACCTGAAACAAAAAAAGGGGCAAGGAATTAATAAATTTTTCGTAAAAGAAGTATATTCCTTATAAAAATAAAAATTTTACATAATATGTAAAATGGAAAATTTCATATTCGTTCGATCAAAAATTTATTAATATTATAAACAACTGAAGTCACTTTCTAATTCGAAAGTTACTTTAATTAACAAAAAAAAAAAAAAAAAAAAAATCATGATATTTCTTTCCTAATAATAAAGTACATAAATACATCTTAAAATCTCTTGCCTTTAATATAAACCTACAGCTACACTCGTCCTGGTGAATTTATAATCTCATGACGCCTAACGCAATTTAGTTGTTCTTTGCCGACACTATTAACCAAATTAACCAAAAATCTTTTTTGCTTAAGAAAGAATCTTACTTCTAAAAAATTGATACATTTCTTTTATTTTTATAAGCGACGCGAGCATCGATAATTCGTCGATTCTTCGTTTTTCCAGCGTCTCGATTTGTTTTGATGATTTAATTTTGCCCGGACTTTGGATTTAGATTGGAAACAATGAGTGCAAACATTTTAAAACATGGATAATTTAAAAAATTTTAAAATTCAAAAGTGCAGCTGGCCACATAATATTAATCGTTGAAGATTAAAAATTTAATAACAGCAATACGAGTAAATAAAGCGAAAATACAAGTAAATAATGTTTCACGAAAAAATTTTCGCTAATTACGCAATTAATGAAAAAATAGTAATGTACTAATAGAAACTGTGTAAAATGTATCGGCGTAACAATTTCATAGCAGGTGATTAGTTTTTCTTTTAACCTATATTTTATGATCCGGCGTATGGAAATTACGATTAAATTAATATTTACTACCGGCTGAATTATAAATTTTCGATAAGTACTGCTGCTACTGGAACTTATAGCGATCGTTAATTTAATCCCTACGTTATTATCGCTAATAATTGCTACCAGTAATTACTAATGCAACCCTTAATACGGCAAAAGGTAGCAGCGATAAATTTTAAGGAAGATGTTTATAAAATTTTCAAACTACCTATTTGATATTATATTTGCAATGGGTCCTCGACTTAATTCCATTAAGTATCGCATTGATACATTTTCAATTTTGCGATCTGAATTTTAATTATAATAATTCGCGATTAGAAAGTTATTAGCGGCTGGAATTGATTATCGCATGCATCTGCAGATAAAATGACATTAATTTTTATTGATGAACCAATTATGAATTTCCATGATTGCTTGTTGTTAATACAATGAAGCTATAGCATTTAATTACTCATCATATCGAGACAGTACACGTCGAGAACATTATCCGTATAAAAATAATAAAAGATATTATTTTAGATTAGCTCGAAACTTTTCTAATTTTATAAATTTTGAATATTTCTAGGTCTATTATATTACATGTCAAAACGATAAAATAACTTGAAAATTTTGTTACTCGTATGATTAAATTTTCTGTAACTATAATTAGCGACTAAAGGATATCATAATTTCAAACGAATAATTCGCTGTATAAATTCTTGATTTTTAATATCTATAAATATACATTTATATAAAATCAAAAGCAGATATTGTAGAATCAAATAAATATACATTTTTTTTTTTTTAAACGATCAAAATTATTTTTAAAAAATGAAAATGATCATAATCTGGAAATTTTAATCTGATGCGATCGAAACAAAATCATCCAGTCAATATTATGTTAACGTCGATCATCGCGTTAAATTAAATAAATAAAACACAATAAAAATTTATTTCTTTTATAATTGTCTTTTATCAATTAATATAGTTTATTTATGATTTTTCGGTATTCTTTTCTTGAGAATTTTCATCAGACCGAATTATAATTTTGTTTGTTAAACAAGTTTAACAAATCATCTAAGTAAACTTCCAGCAAAGGAAATACCAATTACTCGAAAATTTTTTTCTACGCTGTTATGCACATCACAATCGTAGAATGTCATAAAAATAAACGACGGTAAGGAGAAAAATGTGCACGGATTTACAAAAATGTAACCGTAAAAGCGTAACATCGTGTAAAACAAAACACCAAATCGAAAGAGGACGAATCATTGAGATTGAAAAAAAAAAAAAAAAAACCGACGCACAGCCGCTTATATAAAAATGAGCTCGCGCAATACGCGCAGAGAGTAAATGCCGATCGGCATTTTTGCGCTTCGCGTTTCCGGTTAGTCCGGTTTCTTTCTCTCGACTCGACTCGTACTTCGTTGCTTCTTTAATTCTTTCTCTCTTCCTCGCGCATTATACACGATAGGCGCATTACACCGCTGGCATATATCGCGGCAGTAATAGTCCGAGCATCCGGAAACACTCAGATAAGCGTAATACGCAACGCCCGCGCCCCTTTTATAATATATACCGAGTGGACACGTGCGTTGCGCAACCCATTTAATAAAGAAAAATGATAAAGATAACGAAGCGTATATGTGCCTTTCTCATACCTATCGAAAATAAGATTTCGAGGTGTTATACAGACCGGAGATTCAGGACCTCGAGATTTTTCGGTCGGACACTCGCGCGGTCGGCGAGCGAACGAGGATTTACTTATTATTTGTTGTGAATTTTTCGAGGTAATTGGAAGCGAATTGTAAGCGGTCTCGGATTGTCTTAATCTGAATCAGTGAGAAAAACCGCTGGCAAGTGGTTTACGAGAATCCCGTTCCATTAAATCGACGGTTACGCTGATAACCAATTTCTGCGGTTTTTCTCACTGATTTAATTTTGAAAGTTCGTTCGCAACAATTTTTTTTTTGTATCGTTTTTATGCAAGATTACTTTTTTTTTATCATATTTTTGATATAACGCTTTTTTGTCGATTCTAATCGCGTTTTAAATAATTGAAATTAACGATTAAAATAACAGCTACGAACTTCCAGTTTATATGTAACCGTGTACTATATGTAACACCAGTTTACTATCGGAAAAATCAAATGTAAACCGTTACAAATTTGTTTATTTTCTCAAAATAATCGTATCTAAAAAAAATCGATTGTCTTCGATCCGTAATTCACAAAATACTTAAAAAAGTCTCAAAGACACTTTTAACGCGCGGTGATAAAAAAAAAAAAAAAAAAAAAAAAAAAAAAAAAAAAAAATAAATAAATAAACGACAAAGACTTTTAAACGATTTTAAATTTCTCAGCCAAGCAGAACCAATGACTACACTCCTACACGTGCTTGTTACGGTATCGTTCGAGCGAGAGAAAATCTCCTTATTCGAAGTTCGCTTTAGTTGGTGTTGGCTTTATGCAGTCACCACTCCCTTACAATTGCCCGAGATAGCGCCGATAAGAAATTGGTAAAGAAAGCCGCAAAGCAAGCGGTTCTCCTTCTTCGCGCTTCTGTAAGGATAAACGCGCGTAATGTACCCGCACGTGTGCCCTGCATTCGCGTGGGTGTGTGTGTGTGTGTGTGAGAGAGAGAGAGAGAGAGAGAGAGAGAGAGAGGAAGAAAAAGATGCACGTACGCACAGCTTCCCGTCGCATCGTTTCATCTCCGCAACGTTTCGCCGACTGCGCCTTTATTTTTTGTGATACGAGTACATCGCGACGACGTTTAACGAGCCGACTCTCTTCCTTCCGATATTGTTAGCGTGATTCGTATTTGCCTAAGGTAGCGCGACCTTGTGTGTTTTGCTACTCGAATTTATTATGCTCGATCTCGTACGGTACGCGATACGCGTAAGGTATCTTGTTGTTATATCTTTTAATCGACACGCCAGGTGCGCGTATTATTTAAACGAAATAGATTTAATCATATTTGAATTTGTTTTTATTACATTAAATTTACTTCGTCGTCTTTATGCTCGTACTTTTTTTAAAAGCCGGACTTCAACGCGTAATGTAAATGTAAATTTTTTATCGCTTATTCTTTTAATGAAATATAATATTCCATGGTTACTTTTTCTTTTTTTTTTTTTTTTTTCATAATTCACAAGAGACGTATAATGTGTATAATTGAACGAGTGAATCGAATAAATTTAAAATTTCATCAATACTGCCTATTAGTCTGGTATAATATTATTATATTATATCTATATGATTCGATCGGCGTGGATTGTACCAATCGCGCTCCGTTCTTATTTATTTTTTTAAAATTTAAGAATTTATTTCAGCTATTATACGTACGCGTTTAAGATTAACTATTATAAAGCGATAAATGAATAACGAAAACCGTTTTGTATATTATACATATACACGTGAACTTATATACACATACATTCGGTTTGCATGAAAACTTCCTTCGATTCTCACAAGCTTCCCATGCTGAAAGCTGGTGCTGTTGCGATATTAAAATTTTATACGCTTAAATTCTTTAAAGCAAGTTTAATATAATGATTTTATTTTACATTCATAATGAATAATGGGAAACTCTCCACCGATGAAAGTAGACTCGTTTAATGGAGTGCTCTCGCAATCGATAAAGTTAAAATTTTACGGTTTAAAACCTAGCCCATATAACAATTCGAGAAATTATCAATGTGGGAAACGTTAACGGAGAGATATAAACTGTGCAGTTGATTAAATTTTTTAACACTTGATTTTGTTAGTTAATTAAAACATTGAAAATAAAATTTTTTTTTTTTTTTTTTTGTTCAATTAATTTTTATTGTTTATCAAAAGAATTTTTTAAATATTATGATAATTGTGAATTTTATTTTTCAAAATCGATAAAAAAAATTTTTTACAATAAAAATTCAAATAGCATTAGAAATGAGATTGTGATAAAAAAAGAAATTTATTTAATCATTCTTGAAAATACTATGAAAATATTATAGCAATAAGTATACTACTGTATAATGTATAATACTTAGAAAGTTTTCACATTGTGTGTGCGAGTGTAAAATAATTCGCTCAAATTCTTCACAAAAGAATTTTCGCTATAGTCCATCAATTTTTTCCCTTCGAAATTGCATCCGAGAATTTTTCGATTATCATCCTGAACATTTTTAAAACTAACTCTCGCGTCTCGTCACACTCGTATTTTTCTACTTATTACGCACAACAAGTATGCACATATACGCGATACTTATTTTCAAATAAAAACTATGCACAGAAGTATCTCAGCTTCTAAATATAAGATCAGGTATTCGCGGTATGAGTTTTCTTTTTATCCCCGCTAGTCAACTTGCAGTCCTCGGGCGCTAGCTTATATGAGTTACAAATAGCGGCGTAAACGTAAAAGCCACCTCTCGTTTAAGAACGAACCGCCGCCGTTGCCGCAGTCGAGTCTAACCCACTTCTCGTCCTTGATTTCGCAACGATCTCGTGGCTTTCCGCGCGGCTCACGACTCTCCCATCTACTTACATGTGTATACACTAACACATACACACACACACACACATATATATATATATATACATATCCATCCAATTTTTTTATCTTTCTTTTTGCTCCGTAGACGCGAGAGACACTTTCGCGTACGGTATAGAAAGAGATGCACGTATATATATATATATATATATATATATAAGAATTCTCGGGTGAACGTGTGCTACTCGCACTTATATACATGTGTAGATATAACGTACGCGCCCATAGAGAATATAATTCGAAACAATGCACCGCGCCGACGTTTTATAGACGTTACGTGTGCGCGCTCGCGCCCGATCTTTTTATTTTTCGAATTCGCCGAGCTCCCGCCGTGCCACGAACGCGCGAGTTTCTTCTCGTGTTTTTTGTCTTTAATTTTCACTTTTTTGTTTTGTTTTGTTTTTTTTTTTTTTGTTTTTTTTTTTGTTTTTTTTTAGTTTTTCCTTAAATTTCTGCATCTTTTACTTTTCTCTATCTTTTACATTTTGGACTCTATCTCTCTCTCTCTCTCTCTCTCCCACTATTCTTCGCGCGTTTTTTCTATCTTGGTTACGCGAGTGAAAAGTTGCATTTTACTTTTGTTACCGTGGCAAAACTTGATTACGGTTATATTAAACAATGTTTTACGATACGAATATTATTGTGCAGCTCTCGTGTGTGGAGTGCCGTAAATTTAAGGCTGAGATTTTGAGGAGAAAAAGAGAAGAAAAATAATATTATAAATAAATAAAATAAAAATGTAAATGAAATGTTAACGCGTTATCTCGGCGTGGATAGGCGTGTTCCAGATGCGAGGGAACATTTTATTGATATTGCCGTACGTTGTTGAGAGTTTTTGCGAGAGTCGATTTTAACGCAAATCGTGGAGTATTAAAACTCGAGACGCGGTGTAGGCTTTTTATATATGAAAGACAGTCTGCGATTGCAAAAATCAATGAAAATGATAATGTTTTAAGCAAATAGTGAAATTTATTAGAAAATATGCTTATTTTTTTTTTTTTTTATAATTAACAAAAACTGTAAAAAGGATTTTAACTATAAGAAAATTCAATTATTTTTCAATTTGAAATAAGAAATAAATAAAACGTCTAAAACTATGACGTAACATTTGAAAGTTAAAAATAATTATTTTTCATTCATGCATAATGATCCTTTCGCATTTTTAAAGTCACTTTCATTAGCAAATTAACCTATATAATAAAGAAAAAATGCCAAAGGTGTTCGTAAGAATGATAATTTTTTTTTTTTTTTTTTTCTTTAAGCTTGGCGTAGATTGTATGCAAGAAATGCAGTTAATGTCATTCAATGAGCTTTTTCATCTGGAACATTAGCCTAAGTTTATTCATAAAATATTTTGCACCTATGATCTCATTGAACCAAAAGAATTTCTATATAATTAACTTTTTATTTTAATATTTTCCTTAATTAATAATAAGTATTTCTATTAAGATGGCGACAATTTTTCTTTTTTTCTTTTTTTTTTTTTTTAAGATATTATGAAACGTTTAGTGAAAATTAGTTCTATTTGCCAATAAAAACTATACAATTCTCGATGCGTTCATAAACGGTGTAACTTAATTTAAGAAATTAGATTAAAAAAGATTTTAATCAAAGAGCATTAATCACCAATTCTAAAGTACACATTAGGCAAAATCACTTGAATCTCAAATGAAACAACGTTCACGAAAAGTTATTAAATTCAAAACAAGAAAATCCGTAAACAATTTTAAATTTGTTCCCACACTCTGAAGCTAAAGCACACAGCGAAATAATTATCGGTACATAAAAACACACGTGTCGGTGCTCGTTTCTATAATCGCCCGAAGACATATATATATCGCAACGATACTTTTCATTTTTAGCTGCCAACGAAATAAATAAACAAAAAAAAAAAAAAAAAAAAAAAAAGAAAGAAAACAAAAAAAACATAAAAAAAGAATAAATAGACGAACTAACAAACAAACTCCTTTCGCATTTTCATCGCTCAATTACGACGAAGCTAAGGCTTTTTATGTAATCCGAGCGCAGTTCCACGCGCGCAGTGTGAGAAGGAGAGAAAGGACGCGCGAAGAGAAAGAGAGAGAGAGAGAGAGAGAGAGAGAGAGAGAGAAAAGTTTCATAACTCTCGTTCATTCGTCCAGGGTTACGATACACGCCAATGAGAAGAGTATTTTTTCCTCTGCTTTTTTTTATTAGAAGCGGAGAGTAGCAGCCGGTAGCGAACTTCTTTTTTTCTTATAATTTTTTTTTTTTTTTTTTTTTCTTTTTGTATTTGGAAATGTATAGGATTAGCGGCTTGAAATCAATAACGATACTATACATGTTGATATTTTTCTTTTTTTCATTTTCAAAAGATTCGCCAAATTGGTAATGTCTTTTTCAGATTTAAAGAACAATATTATAAAATTTTTTAAATTGACTTTTTTTCGGTAAAAAAAAAAACTGCTTCGATCTAATTATCGAATAAATATGTAATAAATTTTTATAAACTTGTAATTTTTTTTCTCCAATGCTGTATGTATGCTTGCTAAATTTTCAACAATTAATTATTACGTTAATTTACGCATTTTTATAAAACGATCGCATTATTATCACTCAAAGTTCGTAAGGAATTTACCTATAACGATTGTAAGAATTGAATAAATTCTCACGAGCGCACAGCATAACGATACATCTCGTACATTTAACTAAAAGTCATCTTAGACCGAAGCAAAAAAACGACTTTTATTCAAACGAACGGACGGTCGAAAGGTATAAGCCCAATAAAATAAGGTAGGCGCGAGGTTGGTGCGAGATTAAAGCGCACGGAAAAAGGATAACTTTTATGGCGGGGCCATAATAATCAAGGGATTATAATACGACGTCTCGCGAGTTTCTCGTTTTATTATTTTAATTTTTTTCAACACCGGGAGAGAATCTTCCCTCGGCAGGACGAGTCAAGAGGCTTTACATGGGAATATGCGTTTGTATTCGTTGAAAATATCTCGCGGCGAATTTCGACGTGTCACCGCGTAATCGTTTAGTCGGTATTCGAGTAACGCGATTACGTGGGACTCGTCCGCGAAGTGGACGTCGATGATACGAGTGGATTGATATAATAGGGATTCGCTTCTTTTTTTTTTTTTTTCGCGGTGTCGGACGAACACGTTTTAATACGCTTGACGAAGATTACGCTTGCACGATTTCGAGATAAGGGTGTATATCGTTTTAACGAGATTATTGTGTTTGCGTTATATTCGAATTTCGTTTTATTCAAAAAATGAAATTGTTTTTTTTTCCTTTTTTTTTTTTTTTTTGCTTTTCGAAAGCCGATGCTTTTAGATTGATATTGAGATAAGAAGTACGCTGTCGTTGAATAATTAAATGAATTTTAAAATTTAGATTTTATTTACCGAATCTTATTGATTATAATATTGCGCTTGAGGATTTACTTACAGGAATAAAATTCAATCGCCATTGTTCGTCAAATATAAATAAATGTTTATGTTAATTCGCATAAAAATTTAATATATTGACAATTAAATCAAACAACCAATATTCCGTTTATCAATATCCAAAATTCATATACACGATGTGAATCATAAAAACATAATTTCGACTTCAGCGGCAAAATTCCACGCAAAAGCGAGCACGTCATTAAGATCCTAACCCGAGGAGACAACGACGAAGCGCACGGCGCTTACATCAGAAAACAGCGATTGCGCGCGATTCGCGCAACCACGACGAGAAAGATAGAGAGAAAAAGAAAAAAAAACTATCTGTCTCTCTCTCTCTCTTTCTCTCTATCTCTCACTCACTCACTCTTACACGCCGCGTAACCGCACCACTTTCTTTTCGCGCGACGCGGCGCGCGTACACGACGCTCTCGATTTCGTCGCGCCGGAATGAGAAAGCGCCCGAAAATAAAGGAGAGAGAGAGAGAGAGAGAGAGGAAGGCACAAAAAATAGCAGAGATGAAAAAAAAAAAAAAAAAAGAAACGTAATGGAAAGAATTCTTTGCGTTCGGTCGTATACGCAACCATCGATATCGAAGGGATTTCATAATCGTAAAAATTATGAGCGAAAAAAGTGAGAAGGTTTTATCGCGATATCGCGGCTACATTGTCGCGGTGTTGCTTCGCGAGGTCGCGCGCTTATAAGAAACGCGAGCGAAATTTTTTATATTGCGTTCCACGCGGAAATGTATTCCTATCGGAAATATCGATGATTTGTTATTATTATTATATTTTTTTTTCTCAATTGTTTCGAAAGAAATCAATTATGCTGCGATATTCAATAATATATAATTTGTCAATAATATATAATTTGTCAAAAATAGTTAATCTTTTATATTTCAATATTGTTTTCAGTAAGCTCTTTAAAAAATAATTAAAAATAAAACTAAAAAAAAAAAAATATTTCAATTTTATTGTGAAACGTTAAGAAAGTCCAATTAAATTTCGTGACGTAAAATGTGCTCGGCTTAAGTAGATGCGTGCCGAGTTTAACAAGACGCCGAGTCGTTACGTGAACATTAGCTTAGCTCCTATACACGACTAATACCGTGTACCGCTAATTTTAACAATTTTCTTTTTTTTTCTTTCTTTCTTTTTTTTTTTTTTTTTTTTTTCAATGGTACGACACGAGTGGTAAGCTCGAGATGTTTATTTTATACGCAGCTTTTATCTCGTTTACTCGAATCGATAACATTTCCGTATCGAATAGTACTCGATTACTCGACTCGTCACTCCGTCGCATCGTAATGCTCGCGCTTTAACGATATTTATCTTTCCAGATTGATTTCCCTATCCACGAGGAAACGACGACAGCGGATATTCGAGAGCGTTTATAGAGAGGAACAAGCCGATTGTGTAACCAAAGAGTGATATTACCCACAAAGCTCTCGGACTCTCTCTCTCTCTCTCTCTCGCGCGCGCGCGTACACGCAAGCCTCGAGACGTTAAAAGAGGATGGCTTGGTTTATGCTACCTTTCCTCGATAACGACGATCGGACGTTGGGTCTACAAGATCTGGATACACATTTCGATAAAATGCGGTTATTTCAAGGTTAAGATGCAGGTGATCTTTTGAACATCCGAGATGAATCACTTGCGAACGACGCGCGTACGTGATGCAGAAATTGCGCAATTGGGAATTCCCCCCAGGAAAATGTAGGTTGGCTTTATTCCGGTTTTCGATTTCGATGGTGAAATTCAGGTTGAAACATACTTTTGCGTATTAATAGGCATTGACGATTAGAATTGTTTTAAATGAATCGATTGTGTGAATAATTTTGTCCAAGATTCAATTTGAAATAATTAATTTAAAAATCAAAAAATTGTTCAGATAGTGAAGGGAATAATATGCGTTTTTTTTTTTTTTTTTTTTTAATTTTTATTTGAAACAAAAATTTAAACTTGAATGTAGAAATGTTACTTAATAAAGCGTCGAAATTAACCAAGACAACAATATTATTTAAAAGTAGAGCGTGAAAGTTGTTTTAAAATAACATTTAGACGCTAAACCTGACTGTAATTTTTATCATCTATTGAATGAAAAATATCGAAAAAATAAAAAGAATCTAATAGCAAATTTTATTTTTCAAGTGAAAGTATTTGTATTATATATTATCGACTAATTATCAATCCGTCAACTTTTCATAAATTTTTGTAAATTTGATCTCAAAGTGTAAAACCGGCTATCCAATGATTATTTTTGAGTATTTTTTACCAATTACAATGTAACGAAACTAGTTAAATTTTAATAAAATCAACACTTTCAACTCGTTTAATGCGCTCCTAATAAACATTCTCAATTTAATATCGATTTGCCGAACATGTCGAAATGTAAAAATAATCAATCAGTATGAAAAACTAATTATACGAGATAATCGTTCGTTTCAAAATTCAATTATGGGTCAGATATATCGCTAAATAAATACGTCATCCAGCGAAATAAAAATTTTTACTTTCAAGTCATACAACATTCACGACCGTTTACTAATTAATGCGCTGAATTGAAAAAAAAAAAAAAAAAAAAAATAATATGTATTTAATTTTAATACATATCCTTTCATTTTTCCATGAATACTTTTCAATGCGATCGTCCTTAAGTCTTGTCTGGTAGGTCATCTTCTTGGCCTATTTTCTCTTCTAGTTCACAATGGATTATCAAACGGCTCGATCGGTATTTATGACATCTAGATGTCTAGGAGATTCGAAAAGGGACTGTGGAAATATTTTAATAAGATTGTCATAAATTTTCATAAATTAATAGCGTTTCGTATTACAATGAAACATTTTTATTCTTAATGACAGAAAATTTTATAAATCTTAATGTTTGATCTATATGATTTAAATCGCTTATTAAAATATAAAAACATCATTACGGTAAATCCATTTTTAAATATAACTAGCAGCATTAATAAACATTAGGAATTGTTACAATGAATCAAACTAGTCTATCAACGTTAAATAATAAGTAATAATCCTAAATGAATAATTCACATATTATTAAACTACTATTTTCGGTAGCCGATTTAATTAGAAAATACGTAAAAGGCAAATTATCCTTGAACGATGGTTAATCTCATCTTATAATGAAAGCTGCCATTATGTGAGTAATAAAATGACGCAGAGAGCAGGAAGGAAGGCGAACGCGATCGCATCCGCTAGTAAAGGAGAAAAAAAAAGATAAGCAATAACATCGCAAGGTCTCTTTCTCTTTTGCAAGAGTTTTGAGAAATTGACAGCTCATCAAACATGATCGTGATAATGTCCCAATTAGCGCGTGCGAAATTTCTTTAATCATTCCATCGATTTTACAGCCGCATAGATTTCACTTTGAAAAATCATGGCGTACGCCGCGCTGATATGGTTGCGATTTAGTTTATTTTTCTTTTTCTCTTTTCCTTAAATATATCGCATATACATATTTTTCTCTCGATTTCGAAAGCACGAAAAGAAAATTACAGAATTATTAGTAAAACCTTAAATTAGTCCGCCGTTGCATACGATGGCCCTTCCTTTTTCTATAATTAGAAAGATTCATGAGAACTTTCATTTAAATGCCTGTAATTTTTGAAAATACTGTTTTTCCACAACCATAATCAACGATTTCACATTGTTATATATTCATTTTGGAATTTGGAGAGCACGGCTTTATTTTAATTACCGTTACCATTTTCATCGAGATGTACAATTTCATAGTTCAAAATTAACGATATCATCGCGTCATTTTATAAGTTACGTTTATTTACGTACTTTTACTTTATTTTCTTTTTAAAATAATTCAAAATTAATTCCGACGAAATTATACATACACATTCATCGATCACGAAAAATAAAGTAATCGCGAATTCAATCTTATACGCGTTAAAAGAATAATTTAGTCAACGTACAACATACCATTAACTTAAAGATCTTCCTTAACATTCATAAAAATTAAAGTACCGACTCGAATTTATTTTCACATTCACCGATCACGCGAACGACGCATGTACAATCGCTGCATGTATATTCTCCGTCATTTTTATTTTCCTTTTTCATTTCATCTTCGTTGTATATTATATACATTTATCGTTTGATTTTTTTTTTTTTTTTTTTTTTTGTTTTTTTATCGACACTGACCGCGAATATCTCGCGACAATGAGTCAAAATTAGGACGGAAGTATGTCGCATTATTCGCCGTCGTAGAAAAATCTGTATACTTAACGATTATTTCTCACGCAGGAAGATATAGTTTTGGAAATCGGTTATTAAAATTCTCGACGTTCTTTTGAAAAATGTTCATGGCATATGAAACCCCAGCGAATTAGTTTTATATTTTGCGATTGTTTTTTTTTTTTTTTTTTTTTTTAAAGAAAAAAAAAGAAAAAATTTTATATCGCCCAAATGTTAGTCAAATATGTTTAAAAAATGCAAAGATTACGTCGGTCGTTTGTGTCAACGATAAATGCACCTTTTTTTTTTCTTGCATATGTGCATTCTCACGTTTTTTCTTCGAGATAAATATAAAATTTTCTCGGACTTCTGATTAACAACCGATAGAAATATATATCAAAGTCGAAAGATTTTAATTAATTTATTCTGGAAAAATCAATCCGGAATATGATGCAATGCCGATGCAATATTTTTCAATATAATTATAAATTAATATTTAAAAACGTTCTCTTTTTTTTTCTAATATACAGCAATATTGCTCAACTCGATCAGAAATTAATAATAAAAACTCGTCGAGTGACTTATCTTTTATAGACATTTTTATAACCTGCATGTGTGTAGATAAAAATATTTTCGTGCGCTTCAATAAAAAATCTATATTACAAGTTTATAAATTTTATAAAATTTTCGATGAACGTTTCTCACATATTAAATTATTTTCGAAAGCGTTATTTATTTAGATAGATTAAAGAGAAAAAAATAATAACAATCCCGCACACGTTCAAATATATACATTTTCAATTAATTCAGTTAATTACGAATGCGCAATTTAAGTGATACCGTTTTAAAATTTTTTTTAATAATTCTCTCGGCGTAAAATTATGTAAGTCTCGATAAAACCTGCGCGCATATCAATGATCTGCGGATATTTAAATATAACTATATAATTTTCTAGGAAGGTGTGATGTAATGTTGATACGGCAAGTTTTTATAAACTTGTTAAATATTACTTAATAATGATTTTTTGTTGTTTAACAACTAGCTTTAAGCGCAGTTTTATTTTATTAATGCATATTCATGATGTATTATTTATCATGAAATTTTTCACGAGTAATGTCTCAGATAAAATTCTGTACTATATTTATAAAAATTTAATATTTTGAAATATGCATATCGTTTAAATAGCCAAAATAAAAAAAAAAATTAAACAATTTCAAAAAATAATGTAAATCAATTGAAGATTTGGCATAAAGTAACCAAGTATTTGGAAATAAACTAATAATTTTACTTAATTTCTAATAACTTTATAATTTATACCGCGTTGATCGTATACATTTAATTGACAAGCAAACGTTAATTAAATATTCGTTCTTAAAATCATACAAAAACAAAAGAATTATAAAAAAAAAAAATAAGAAAAAATCCAGCGACACACTTGACTTCCAAGTTTCTTTGCACGAAAAGTAAAACAACGTTTCATACTTTACTTTCACCCAACCAATATTTTTACGATTAAAACTTCAAAAGGAAAAACCATCTCTCGTCCATAATAAAAAAAAAAAAAAAAAAAACAGAAGAATCAACCCGAAAACAACGTCGCATCCTCTTGGCTTAAAAATCCGCGATCAAAGTACGAATCCAGTTGGAAGATATCCGAAAAAATAATTACCAACAGTTTGGTATATAGTAATAATCGAGGTGAGATCGAGGCGAGATACGCTCGAGCACGATAAAAGGAGAGTGCGAGAACTCGCGTATGCACGTACTTATAAGTACTAACGCGTGTGTGTGTGTGTATATATATATATATATATATATATAGTTACATAGGCGCATGCACGTATCCACGCGCGCTCGACTTTCTTCGCAGGAACGCGCGACGCGCTCTTGCTGCAACGTATGACTCGTACGGATTGCGCTCACGCATGCTCGCTTGTGTCCGTGTGTCCGTGTGTGCGTAGCAGCTGCGCCGTGACGTTTCTTTATACTTTGTACGATTATATGTATATATATATATATATATATATATGTATACGCGAGCGAAATCGAAGGAGTTTGTGGATTGGTTTTTCATCGGATACTGGTGGATTTTTTTTTTTTTTTTTTTTTTTTTTTTTTTTTTTTTGCCTCGTTGCGTTTTCGGCTGACGTAATTTTCTAATTCTTGCCGCGAAATGCGACGTTCGCTAAAAATAATGTTCGATGCTTCGTTAAATTCGCAAAATTTAATTTCAATAAACGTTCGATATAAAGTTAAAAAATTAACATCAAATTGAAAGCATTGTAAAAGCTTATCGTTGCGTCTAGGAATATCGAGTCAATTTTTTAAACGAGCTCGCGTATACTCATCGTGTAGTATGCAATCGATCAGAACTATTCGAAATATCTACTTCGCTAATTACCTCATTAGTACCATAAAACTACGAAATAACTACCGTTTGAATTGATATTTTTAACTAAATTTAGAATAAAAAAAAAAAACGAGAGAAAAAAGAAACGTCGACTTTTAAAGTATTTATCAATTAACGTATTTTCAAATTTTTACGCTATATACAGATTAATTAATACATTATTTTCCACAGTAAACTCATAAACCTCGACTTAAAATAACGAGTGTCCAAAGTACACCGACAGAAATTAGCGAAATATTAAACATTTTAAAACGCAAAGATATTTAATGCAAAAAGAAAATATAGGCTTTAAATGTGTAAAAAATAATTTTAAATAATAAATTGGACATTTTAAAATCATAAAAAAAAAAAAAAAAAAAAACATTTACAACGCCTAAATAATTTTATAATAACGTTATGTTATCTAAAAATTGTAGGAATAGTATTTTTATTAATTGTTGTTTGATTGGCTTACAGTATCGTGATTATAATGAAATAGGTATCAGTTAATCGGAAGTTTTTTTTAGATTTTACATACGGCAGCTAATTACGTGCAACTTTCATGCAGGTGTCAAATTTTAAACATAATTTTTATTTGAATCTTTAATAAAAATACGTCTCTTTTGTCTTTTATTTTACGTTACCAAAT
Source organism: Chalcis sispes (assembly GCA_949987625.1). NCBI lineage: Eukaryota > Metazoa > Arthropoda > Insecta > Hymenoptera > Chalcididae > Chalcis > Chalcis sispes. The sequence continues at coordinate 2,350,448 of OX465098.1, read as the reverse complement.
TTGAGGAATTGCGGCAACAAAAAATTTTATTCACTCGTTATCGACACGTATATGAATTTTAGAAAATTCACAATCGTCTGTCGATAAGTTTTTCGTTTCACGATTTTAAATTTGAATTATTAATTTATTTTTCGATTTACACTTTGGAATTTTAAATTCAAATCAATCATTTATGAAAGAATTTTAATTTACGGTATGAATACGTACCTCACTTGAAATTCTAATCTTTGACATATTTAAATTATGTCAAATTGATCGATAGGATAGTTTCTCACAAAATAATTCAAAACTATCGAGAGAAACTAACAACTTGCAGCGTAAAAAAACAACAACGATCGTTTACATAATATTTTCAAATAAACACTTCGAGTCAAATTTGCGAAAAATTTCTATCCCGCGTTATCATAATAAGAATAATAAAAAAAAAACGAGCATTACGCAACGTCAACAATTACAACAAATGCAAAGTTGATTCGCCCGTCGACTATAAGTCATCAGTGCGAATTATAAAAAGCAAACATCGTCGTATGTGTATATATAAGACTCCTTCTTGGCTTCGTAAATTTATCTTCACCGCTCCTTTAACCTGTTCGACGAGACAAATAGCTCCTTTCCTTTTTTTTTTTTTTTTTTTTTTTTCATATAGTGTAACCACAAAAAAAAAAAAAAAATAAGAAAAAAAGAATTTAGCATTTATACGTATTTAAACGTACTCAAACCGTAAAAATCTTTAGAATGCGGCGCTGCATCTCTTTTAACCAAAAGCTGATGATAATGAAAAAAGTGAAAATCTGTCATTACGTTCTCGTCGAAATGAATGTATGTGACGAATTCCGTCTTAAATCGTGTAAGATTAAGTCAACGTACACGCGGTATATACCTTGCGTTAAGCGACCTCCATTAACATACGCATTATATTATAATACACTCGCGTACACATACAATGTTTCCCACTCTATCTTTGTATTTTTTTTAATCTACGACCAAGTGTATATCACGTAGGTATATATATATATGTATATATATATATATATACACACACACATTTGTCTCTACGAGTCGATCACGAAATCGAGTCGTGAGTGAGCAAAGAGACACGCGCATACGAGAGAGAAAAATAGAAAAAAAAGAGAAAGAGAGAGAGAGAGAGAGAGAGAGAGAAGGGGATGGAGAGAGAAGGAGAGTAGCGCGGATGGAGGCCGCTGTTTATTTTTTTTTCTGGCTTTTTTTTTTCATTCTCGTCTTTCTTTTTAACCGATCCCGCGCTCTCGTTCGCCTCGGGAGGAAAAGAGAGAGAGAGAGAGAGAGAGAGAGAGAGAGAGAAAGAGAGAGAGACAGAGAGACAGAGTGCGCGCGAGAATCGCGAGACTTTCCCTTTTGGCTCGCACCAACGCTGCCTCATGACTTCGGTGAGCCAGTTGCGAACGCAAGGAAAATTAAATGAAAAGACTTTATATGTGTGTGTGTGTGTGTAAGGGTAATGCCGATTAAAGTCCTTTTTTTGTCTTTCCGTATGGCTATTTCGTTCATTAAGCGAAAGCTTTTCGATGTACTTGCGATCATGTTTTTAAATTTTATTTTTAAAAATATTTATTTCCCTCAATAATAATGTTTATTTTACAGGTAAGGTATTAAATTCTTGATTAAACTACATGCATTTTAAAATTCCAAAAACCAACAAAAATTTCTCATCTATTTCGTTAGCTTTTACAGCCGCAGAAAGAGAGAGTGAGAGAGATAGAGCAAGAGAGACAAAAAAAAAAAAAGAAAAAATAACGGTAAGAAAGGAGAAGAATTCAAAGGATAGAGGCGAGTTTTATAGTCGATTTTGAATATTTTATTCCAAGTTCTTACCCGTGTGAGTGTGGAGCGAAAGGAAGGCGAAGAGAAAAAGAGAGAGGTTGGGCAAGGACGATGTCGCGCCGCGAGTCTCTTTCAATATTTAATATAAAGTATTCTTTAAAAATATGTCGTTTTTTTTTTTTCCCCTAAACATTCCATATCGATGTTCGCGCATACTTGTGCGTAATTTAATATTTGTAATTATTTAATATTAATTCAATATGTTTTTCGATTTATTTTCAAATGATCAATAATGAATATATATATATTATTGATTGAAAAGATAAACATTAAAAATGTATTAATGCTTATATGCCACATAAATTTTGTCTTTAAAAATGTTCAAAAATTTTTATTACAAAAATCGACGCTTTCCAATTTTATTTATAAAATAGATAATAATAACAAACGTATAATACGTCGATATAAAAATATGTACCAAAGACAACGAAAATTTACTCGGTTATTAAATAAGCAAAAAATTTCTTTGCATTATTGTTAATCGAAAGGCCGGTAAGCCGTTGCAATAATTCAATAATGCAAACATCGCGAATCCAGTTGTTCGCAGGCTATTTTGAGAGAAGCCGAGAGACTTTCCCTTTTAAATCAAGTGCAACTAACCGAGACAGAATCAGGTATAGAGCGAGAGAGAATAAGATGAAGAGATAGAGAAAGGCGAAGAAAGAGAGAGCAAGAACCGGGCAAGGACGTCGTTTCGAACCTTTGAGTATAGGCTATTGCAAACAATATAAATTTTTTTAAATATTAATTTTTTATCGTTTCGTTAATTTTAATTTTTAATCGAATTTCTAATTTCAAAACTTTTTTGTAAGTTATGGTAAAAGCATGATTTTATATACTTTTGAATATACAAAATAAGTCATTCAAAAGTTTTTACTTTAATCTTAAAACGAAATGAAAACCGTATTTTTCGATCGACAAGATAGATTCAAACAATCATTGTCTGCGTATAAATTTCATTTAAAAAATAAGCCTTTACTTATGAAAACTTTATACAATAATTTTTCGTGGCGAAAGTAGGACACACATACATCTAAATCTTACCGTACGGAACGTTGAAAAATCGCGACCCAATTACCATTGATAACATACGCATAATAATAATCATAATAATAATAGTAACAGCCAAGATGAAAATAAAACGAAAAAAAATAGAAAACGAGAGAGTAAAGAAGTAAACGCGATCGTTAAGAAAGAAAAGGACAGGACGGCATAACGTATGTATGTACACGTAAATATCCCTGCAAATTTTCACTCGGCGCGCAGTTCCATAACGACCGCTCCACATTGTACCTCCCGTGTACGCGCGCGTGCGCATACGGACGCGGGCTGGCGCTAAAAGTAAAGAGACATAAGAGAGGGGAGAGGGGCCTCCGCCGTTGGAAGAGAGGGAATAAGAGGGGCCTTATCTGAATGGCGATATCGAAAAATAGGCGAGGTCCCGCTTACTTCGCGAGCTATTACCGAGCGAAAGGAAGGTCGTCTCGTTTCTTTTCTCTCTCTCTCTCTCTCTCTATCTCTCTCTCTCTCTTTCTCTTTCTCTTTCTTTTCCCCTCCACCGCTAGTTTCGCGTTGCGCTTTTCGGGCCCCGTTTTTTCCCTTTCTTTCGCTGCTACTTCTCAGAGGTTGTCCTGAATATAATTTTTTCTTTTTGCTTTATTCTTTTTTTTTCGTATACACATGCGTGCAATTTTATGGAAAAGACGAGACGATGCACAGTTTTTTTTTTTTTTTTCATTTTTTGTTTTTCGAGATCGATTTTGTCATTTTTAAGTAGATGAGTTGCGTAACTTTTGAAAACTAATATAATTTTGAGTTGAGTACAGAATGATTTTGAAAGCGAATCTTAAGAATCGAGAATGAAGTTATCGATGAGCTCATTGTGAGGCGTTACGAGGCAAAAAAAAAACAAAACAACGTTGGCTTTCAATTTCAATACATAAGTTATATTTAAAATGAACTCGTTTTAAAGTGTAACTTAACGCAATATAATGATTTATTTTCAATTTGATTAAGATACGGAATTCTTATTTAAAAGTGAAGATTTTTAAAATGCGAATTAAATATGTTCTTGTAGTAACAGGTTTTTAGAGAATAAATTTGGAGCGAAGGGAAAAAGTTATTTTGAAAAAAATTGTAATAAAAATATTGCAAAATAAAAAAGGAAAAAATTATAATTTAAAAAAAATGAAAGTTAAATCGATTTCAAAAGCAAACATTATTTTGCACTTAATTTTTTGAGCAAATAAAATTAAATCGAACACTTGTTTTACAATGTTACTGTTTTATTTTGAATAACCACAAAAATTGCAATATACATTATAAACATTTTACACGCACTATTTATTTGAGACTAAATGAACTTTACACGCCAATTATTCTACAAAGACATTTAAGAATTTTAATTTTTCAATGTTTTAAACTAAACAAAATTATTGCTTTTACTTTCCAATTTTTAACGTGCCACTTTCTAAAATTTTTATTTTAAGATTCCTCATTGTTAAAAGGAGTATCAAATATAAAATTTACCGTGTATTTTCTAAATTGAATAAATTTTTAAAAGCTGAATTAATTTAATTTACAATTTTTTTTTTTTTTTTTTAATAGTATTTAAGATTATAAAAATGTAGTAAAATAAACTAGACAAAATAAAATATATTATTTAGTTACAAGTAACGCAATATAATAATTAAAAGTATAAACATTTTACTCACGTTAGTATATCAAACAGAAATTGAAAATCTGACGATGTTTGAAACTCACCTGAAACATATTAAAAATATTAAAATTAGACATAGAATAAATAAAATACTGTTTCATAAATTTCAAAGATTTTCGGAATAAATTAAAAAAAAAAACAACAACAAAAAAAGGATTCAAAAGTAAATAAAATATTTTGCTTTCAAATACAACATAGTTTTCACCAACTAATTAATTCGATTTCCAATTAATAATTAAAAGAAATTAACTACTTTATCGAACACTTTGCATTTTAATATTCGATCGATAAAACATCGAGCGCTTATATTTAACGAATAAAAAGTTTCTTGTAAACATGCAAAGCTAATTTTATTACGTACACAGAGAAAGCGAGACCGTAGAAGTGAATTTTCGGCCTTCCGAATAACCAAAATGGATGTCTTTAAAGTTTTAAACTGACGTTTTCGTTTGAATAACGTAAAGAATGAGAAAGGTTACTTAATTATACTACTCTCGCGTATGTATACCGAGGCGATATAAAAATGTGAAATCTTGTGTCGTTTTCTCTTTATAGCAGTCAAATTAATTTAACACGGAATAATTTCTAGTTGAAGAAGTGTTTGTGATAAAATCAATTTAATAAAGTTATATATATATATATATATATATATATAATGAAATTCAAATTGTTTCTGTAAGTAATTTAAAATTGGATCGTATCGTAAAGCATTTGAAAAAAGCCCGTCATCAATTCGTACATACAAAACGCAGAAAGTGCAAAACATTCCCACAGCCCAGTTTCGAAATGAAAATTTAACCAAATGTAAAACTGTAACTGTACGCAACTTGCAAAAAAAAAAAAGGGGGTGAGGGGGGGGGAGGAGGAAATCATCCGACGATACAATAAAGAATCCCCAGTTCCTTCGTTTCTTTTTCAGCATTGTTAAGTTATTTAATAACAACGGTATACAATGCGTCCGGAGAAATTGATCGTCGGCGATAAACTCGCTCCTATACATATATACACACACACGTCCATCTTATTCTATCGTTAAACTATGCCATCGTCCCGTCAAAACTCGCATACGTTTATTTTACGATTTAGCCGCTTGAAAATGCGATAAAATTTAATCGCTGTTCTCCTATCGAAACTAACCATAAATCGCCATCTCATTACTCGTACTTACTTTTTTTATTCTCCGCTTCCCATCCCAAGCACAACAATGTATCGCGAAATCTGCGATAACTTCAAGAAGAACTTTTCGAATTTCGAATTAATAATATTCGAAAGGTAAAAATAATAAAGAAAAATAAAGATATTCGAAAGCGAGAGTTAATGTCGTTCGCTCTTTTTTTCCGCTTCAAAAATTTTCGAACTTGTGTAACGGCGAGAATGATAGATTATCTGGCGCAACGTCGTTTATGAAAAAGAGAGAGAGAGAGACAGAGAGACAGAGAGAGAGAAAGAGAGAAATTGATATAAGTGCTTCTCCATTGTCATGATAATTTAGCTTCGGTCAAGTATACGAATATATACGAGGTGTGATTGATAGAAATTCTATGCAAACGTACGACGGGACTTACCAATTATTTACCTGCGTTGAGTGTGTATATTTAAACGTCTGTGTATTGAGAAAGATTGAAAGAATATTTTATAAGCATCGTGGATCGAATGTGTCTACCCATAAGTATATATATATATTTTCCTTCTACAGAATAAAAAATAATTGATTGAGCGAGCGAAGCATTAGATTCATATTCTTATTGGCGTTATTTGCATAAATCCCGTTGTTTGAGACCGAGAAAATTTCACCTGAATTTCTCGCTATACCTTCGACTTTCCGTCTATGTAATTTGTGCCTTTTGTTTTAACTTGAAAGTCATCGAGATAAATTAATCCGTTAAGGTGTATAATGGCTTTGGAATTAATTGGGCTACTTTTTTTTTTACCCAGCTAAGTTAACGAATATCGTTTATTTTAATGTTTTCGACGATAAATTAAGGTGTCATTAACCGAAACTTTGATAATAATTACGTCTAATTCGCTTTTTTTGATTGTGGTAATTGAGATCAATTTACATATATAAACATTTTTTTTTCCTTTCTATATATTTGCAGTAAATATAATTATACTACTAAATTAGTTCAAAACAAAAAAAAAAAAAAAAAAGGTATCTTGAGAATCCTTTTAAAGGCCAATAACAAATTTAAAGCAGTACTTTAAAAAGTAGACCATTAATAATGAATAAGAACAAATAAAATATAGCATCAGATATAAAAAAATACAATTTAAATGCAAATTCAAAATATAACCTCCAATGATTGAGTTTTATTTATTGACACCAATTAATTATGCGCAAACAACCGAGCGAAGAATTTGATTTTTTCGATAGTTGTATATACGTGACGAACCATTTTTCAGTCAATAACAATGAATGAAAGTTTTGTAACTACATTTTAAAGTTAATTTTATTCGTTCTATCGTATTATTGTCTGTGTTCGTTTTAATTAAAGTCTATTCTTCATTGTAAGACATCGGCACTCGATAAAAATTTGTATGCTTCTGCTTTATTAGAGTTAGTCTAGTTTTACGAATAAATTTATTAGAAACTTATTTTACTATTCAAGTATTTTTACGTGAATTAATTTGACTTTGTAAACGTAAAATCGAGAACATTATTATGAATAAGTCATTACATGCATCGGTTAAACAAGTATATCTTATAACAAACAATTTATGTAAATATTAAATACCATTTCAATTCAAAATTTTTGCATAATAAATAAAATAAACAACGTTTTCAACAAAAATATTCTTTAATTTTAATTTTTTTTTTTCTATTATCCAAATATCAAATGCATTCAAATGTCAGCAAAAAAAAAAAAAAAAAAAAATAAAAAAGGAAACAAAAAAGAAGCAAATCCGGAAGCATGCAACCCTCGTGCCCGAACGTTAAATCTAAGGCAAACTTCATAATCTCGTAAGAAGAAAAGACAACGGAATGACGTTTGCATCGCGCGACTGTGTACGTATGTACACATGCATATGTACGTATATATAAATAAAGGACATGGCAAACGTTGTGAATCTGGCTCCCAGAATTTCCCTGATATCGCTTGCTTTCACTTCGGCAAAGAATGCGAAGGCTGTATGTGTGTGTGTGTGTGTCTTACGCTCCCATCTATGAGCTCCGCGCGCATAGGCTACAGCTTCTGTATCGACGACAACCGAGTCTGTTTAATATTTCATGTTTTCTTTCTCTCTCTCTCTCTCTCTCTCTTTATTTTATGGTTGTTGCTCGCGCTATAGTTCTATATACGAGTACTTTGATATTTGGGTTTGAGTTGTTGGAACGTTTTCGTTTTTTTTTCGGACGGATTTTTATCGTTTGCAATGTTTATCGTTAACGTTTATGTTGATCGTGAGCTTCTCGCTCCATTTCGCTTTGAAATCAGTGAATTGTGAAGGAATGTAATATGAAAATTTATTATGAAAAATTTTATGGACGATCTTGCATTCTAAAATTATAAATTCGTTACAATCGAAGAGATACTTTACAGATACCTTACTACCATTGAGGTACAATACGTTTTGATTAATAGACGCTACGGTAAATCTGTCTTGTCTCATTTTGGTTACATGACATTCGATGCTTGATTAATTAATATAATGTTTACAAAACATTTGCCGTATTCAACGAGACAAATTAACTTCGTTAAAATAATGATAAGAAAAAAAAAAGGAAAGTGAAAATAATTTTTCTAAAACTGATAAGATAAACATCTGATATTTTAGAACACGCATTATTTTATTACAACAGACTCAACGAGTAATTAGGATTACATAAGAGTGTAAACACTTTAAAAAGCATGTTGAGTAGCTTTTTTTACTTTTAAAATTAAATCCCGTTGCATAATTAAATTTATATACATATACAGAAATGCTTCATTAAAATACGTTTTCATTTCGTTACCGAACCTATTTCCAAATACCGCATAGCTCACATTTTTTTTTTTTTTTTTTTTTTCGTATCGAACCTTCTTGCGTTTGTACGTAATTTTAAACAACTGTTCGGTGTAGTTTGGACAAGATAGATACCAATAATAATTTTAAGTAAACTGAGAAATAATCTGCAATTATGAATTAGAGTAAAATATTTGAGCGATTATCTGATTATAAGTTTACTCGGTAAAATTAATTTTTAAGATCTTTATAGAGTTTTAGGTGCGAAATAGAGTGTAATTACTTATTACTTAAAATAAATTAAATAAAGTAAAATTTTCGCAAGTTCTTGTCGATATTAATATGAAATAAGTTTAAAAAAAAGAGGAGAAATGGTAATTTAAATTGACAAACGAAATAGATTAACGACGCTCATTAATTTAAAATTCAAATTATGATGTATTTCAAGTTTTGCGTTAATAAAAATAATCTAAATATAAGCTTAACGTCGAACAAATATATTTCAATTACAACTCGTTTTCACAGAATCAACTTTCGAATTATGAACCAATTCCTTAAAACAAGTAAAAACAAAAAAAAAAAAAAAAAAGAAAAAAAACAATTCTATATATAATATATCAAACGTTCCGCATCGTAATGAAAGAGTAATTCGAATAATCGTGCGAAAAAACAAGCGCAAATTGGTATATTAAATGCCCTATCGCACGAAAAAAATTTAAAGCAACGTTCGCTTGCGTACCCGCATATCTTTCTCATTTACACCATCGCCGTCAACTATCTCTCTCTCTCTCTCTCTCTCTCTCTCTTTCTCTCTCTCTTTTTCTCTCACACATACACACACACACATACATGCAATAAAGCGCAATCTCAAACAGACTAGTCCGTCTTCATTGGTAAATTTTTTTTTTTCATTTCTTTTTCACCTGATGAAATAAAAGAAAAGAAGAAGAACCGTGCGATTTAAATACGAGCCGCTTAATTGGAGCAAGGAGACGAACAAAGGCTTTGATTGTGACGGGTCAAGTATGGCGCGCTGCTGAGAATTAGCTCTTGATGAACATTGCCATCATCGGTCAAAGAAAATAAATAAAATGAACGACGGCAATTAAGACTCCGCTCGACAAGCAATTGCTTATGCATAATTAAGTAAGTTTACATGTTAAGTAGACTGTACGTATAAATTGCGTCGACAATTATTTCGTATCAAATTCAAATAATTTATTAAAATTAACAAGAAATTATAACGTTACCTTAAAATTTAATTCACCTATATAGAAGTTTGTACACGATCAATTGAGTATGATTTACATATATATATGTATATATATATATATATGGTATACACAATGCTAACCGCTCATTATTACTAATGAGCTCTTAAGAAAAAAAAAAAAAGAATAAAAAAAAATAAAGAAATATGCCTCTCGGTATGTAGGTAGCAATGTTTTGATAGATCGACCAAAACTATACGATCGCACGCGTATTAATTATTTAAAACGATGTACAAAAGATATATACATATATACGCGTATGTATAAATCGCGCAGAGTTAGAAAGTAACTCATCCGTCACGATTACGTAAAATTTCGCTACAGAGCGAGAATTGGATTTGACTTTTGGTAATGGTAAAGTAACAATTTTATATATCTATACTTTACTTAGAGGGACGCGACCACGCGGCGGGCTTTTAAATTTAACCGACGTCTGAGATAGAGAGAGAGAGAGAGAGACAGAGACAGCGTTCGATAAATGCTTTCGGGCTGTTTGGGAATCTTTGAATTTAATTGACACGTTGAGAGCACTTTGCGAACTGATTTGTGGATTCGGTTATCGAAATGTAGGTTGAATAAAGATTTCACACGTTTTTAGGTGGAAAGTAAGTATTTATGTTTTCTAACGGTTTTTAAAGTGCTTTTAAAGTTAAATAACAGCCGTAAATACATTTAAAAAAAATTATTTAACTTAAAAAAATTGTTATATTTAGTACTGAAATTATATTCATTTATTTATAGCTCGCTGTTAATGTCTTTTGTATTCTCATTTACTTCAACAAAGTAAATTTTGCATTTTAAATCCGTCTATTCTCTGTCTTAATTTATCCGTTTATAATCGACACCTTGAACCAGTTTCAAATGTTCATTCGAATTTCTCTAAAATTCTGTAACAGTCAAAAAATTACGCAAACGGAAACGGGCAGATTTATCCCAAAAATAAAGAAGCAACTTGAAGTCTCGATAACTGTCAAATTGAACGAAAAGACTTTAAAAAAAGAAGAACAAAGAAAAATGAGCATCGAGAGTCATAGGCAAATAATAAATAATATACAATATAAACGAAGGCCGTAACTCTCGTCATAGAGAGAAAGAAGTGAGTTGAACGAGTGGCGCGTAGGCGCACTTTTAACCTCCTCCCTTCTCTCGTTTCTAAAACACAACAGGCATCGCTAGCGCGTGCGCGACGATGCACCGCTTATACATACATACGTACACGCGCCACCCACGAATATTTTCCTGTCCTTCCCCCTCCCTCTCCTCATTAATCCTCCTTTCTCTCGGCGGTAAGCATTTGCGTAACGCGCGCGCGCGCGCGAAAAAGGCGCGAGCGAGCATTGCTCATCGATCGAACGAGGAAAATCTTTGGCTCGCTCGCTCGTTCGCTCGCGCGCGCACGCACGCCTGCATGCGAGGAAAAAGGACGCGCAAAGGAAAGGATGAGTAAGAGACGATGGACGTTACTTCCGTTGATGTATCGAGTGACGCGGCATTTCCTTTTGCTTGGATGTAGTTCGAACCGATCGTCGAACGAGGATAATACTTTTTATGCCGATTGTTGCCGCTTGGCGTTGCTTTAGAATTTAAAGATACGATAAATTCTAATCTGATGAATTTCGGGCGATGCGAATATTAAAATATCGATTGCCGATGATTTTTTAGAATTTTTTTATAGCGTTTAAGTCTTACGATTATTTTTAAAATAATTTTATCGTAATAATATTAAAGACAGCGGTTTAAAGGGAATAATACGAGTAACAAATTAATTTAATTAAAGTATAATCGTGCATTATCAATCTATAATGTTAACATTGCAAGCGAAGAACTTTTAATGTCGAACGAATTATGCCTTAAATGTTTCCACGAAGAAGACAATAACTGTGAAGTTAAAAACTCACGGTTAAATCTGCTTTGAGTGATTACCAGCGCGGTAAATTGATATTCGATAATAGCGGTAACGTCGAATGATTATCTTATATATAAAGTTTTATTACATGAAATTTTTTTTTTTTTTTTTTTTTTTTCTATACTGTTTTAACGAATAAATTAGTTTGCGTAAATAATAAATACAAAATGTGGCAATGGTTCATGAAATTATTTTCAATTTTGAATACAATTATGCGAACGGTGTATCGCGTAATATCGTTTAAACAAACATTATAATTAATATACATTTAAACTTAAACGCTCGCTCGTCTGTATTTACATAATTTTTTTTTGTTTGTTTTTTTTTTTTCTTTTTTTTTTTTTCGCTTACATTCCAAGCTATAAGACCGCGCGATACACGCGTTTTAAAAATTAATACGATCGACTGAAAATAAGTTAAGCCATTGCTCTCGTGAAAGTTAACTCCGAAGCCATAACTTCGAACAACAAATCTTTACGCAACGCAAATTTTCTCAATCAAAATTGCACATAGGAATTCATGGAAATTTTGTCTCGGCTGAGCTAATATTTAATCTCGGAAAAGTTCGCGTGCACTTTCCAAGTTATTTATTGCACAGCGATAAAAAAAGAAAAAAAAAAAAAAAAAAAAGAAAAGAAAAAAAAGAGAACCGCAAGCAGCGCCTTGGCAAACTCGATGTATGCGAGTGTGTATGTGTGTACGATAATTAATTACAAAGCAATTACAATACCGCATAACAGAGCGGCGGAACTCGCGCGCGAACGCCTAATCGCCGAGGTATTAAAATAACTTTAAACGCATGTACGATTTATGAAAAATTCATCCCGCGAATAATAATTAACTCGCTGAATCTTCTTAAAAATTCATAACGCGTGCGGGCGATTTTATAAAAAATTGTTATAAAATCACTTATAGCCGAGTATAGAATGTATGTATATAATGTATATATATATATATATATAGAGTCACTTTGAAATCATTCATAACGAGTATTTCGTATATAATTTACGGCTGTAATTTTGCAAAATAAATCTTTGCGATTAAGACAATCGATCGCTATATACGTTTGCGAATCTTTCGTTGGTACGAATTTTCGCGAGAAAAATCTCAAAATCTCCCGAACGTATTTTTTTTTTTGTTTTTTTTTTGTTTTTTTTTCACGCGAGAAAGTCACAGTTCGTGAAATAGGAAAGAACTGGTTTTGCGAATGATTTCCATATTAATGTGTGTGTGTGTGTATGTGTGTATATATATATACAACCGAGTAGAATCATAAGAAAAGAGACGTGAGATTCTTTCTTCCTGATTCGGAGAATAACTGTATATTCTTTCTCTCTGCTCCTTTGGGCGGCCGCACTTATTTTTGTCGGCTTTGTGGAATACACGCGGCTAGGGAAATAAAAAAAAATCATCGCGGATGATTCACTTGAAATTTTGCTCGTTATTTAAGATACGTCGTTATCGTCTCGATGCTGCCTCTCCTTTTATTTTGAATAGCTCCAGTCCAATAGTGTAATTATAAAAATTAAATATTTTAACAATATTATGGTGTAAGTTGTTTATAAAAAAATCATCGTAATAAAAATAGCTTTCATAAATAGCAATAAACAAGTGAGAAGCAAAATAAAAAAAAATAAAAAAAAAAAAACTTAAGCTATATATTTCATTCCTCATCTCCATCCATTAACGATACGTGCAAGCGCCTCTTTAAAATATTCATCCCCCGGAGAGAATAAGCGCGCGCGATATAAATACACATATATCTTTAAAGAATCTCGTCGGATCGGCGCACAGGATCGCGATGCAGGTATGCGTGCGCCAGTTTAACCAAATAACCCATAGACTTATTATCCGCGTATATAGCCGAAGAGAGGGAGAGAGAGAAAAAGAGAGAGAGAGAGAAGTACAACCCGCGAGATGATCATCGCGCTCGAATGCCTTTTTCCCTTTCTCTCTCTCTCTCTCTCTCTCTCTCTCTCTCTCTTTTATTATCCCTTCTCCCTCTATCTCTCTTCTTCCTTTTTCACGCTCGCTTTGTACGGCATGCGTATGCACCGCATGCGCGGTACCTTTACGTGTCCTCGACGACGTTGCTTCTATCAATCTCGCGTTTTTCTTTTCGTATATTTTTTTTTTTTTTTTTTGCTTCTTCGCTTTAACCGGCTGAAAAAGATTCTGGATAATTTTTAGATCGAAATTCGATCGTTCGCTCGGGGAATGTTTATTTTTCGTTATTTGTGTTTGTGGCGTTAAAAATTTTGCCGGGGTGAAAACTTGGTGTCGCTGTGTGTGTGTGTAAGTTATTAATGGCCTAAGAAATGCTTGAAAATTTTCTTTAGATCGGCCGTCTGATTGAATTTTGAAAAATTAATGTAATATATTTTGAATTATTATGTATTGCATATTAAAATATCTGATGTAAAGAGCATAATATTTTATAATTAAGTTTGTATTTATAAGAAGTATTTAATGTTTTAAATATAAATTTTAATAATCTATTAATAAAAATGTATATATTTTGTATTTAAATCAACTTATGTATTTATAATAAAATTAAATATGTATTTTTAAAAATTATACATGTCAATGTCAATTATTACAAACGTGATATAATCGTAAACAATATTTAATTTAAATAATTAATTTTTGAACAAAATATTGGTATAAAATTTTACCATATCCTTTGTTCCATCATATCTATTGTACTTAAACATCAAAAGTAAAAAAAAATCATAGCTTCAAGGATTCCGACAAAAAGATCATACACGCAGTCAATAACAATGGAGATCAAAAGAAGCAAAGAATCAACTATATATTTCAATCGTTTCTCTCTTTCTCTCTCTCTCTCTCTCTCTCTCTCTCTCTTTCCTTCTCATACCTTTTCATTTACGTTGGACACTTTCGTTCTTCGGCAGGCGGAGAATAGATAAGGAAAAAACGACGGAGAAGAAAGAGAAGACGATATGCGAGGAGAGAGATCTCGTAAAGTATTCGAGAACTGTGAGATTGTCGTCGATAATGAAAGTGTAGCGAGAATGTGAATCGAAAGTAATTTAACGTAGAGAAGTGCATTTCGAAATTCATTTATTTTTTTTTTTTTTTATAAACTTTTTATCTAAAAATTTTTTTTAAATTAAATGTATTGTTATTTTTTTCTAAAATGTGCGACAATATAAAAAAAAAAACATCACTTTAATAATTTTCGTTTAAAAATTACAGCACTTGGACCAAGTTTCAAAAGATCATCGTAAATTCGAGCTTTCTCTTTCTTTCTCGCTAGATACTCGTGCAAAGGAGAAACGATGGGTCCGCTTAAGGATAATCGAGTAATCCATGATAATCGCCAACGACGCAAACGACGCATCGAGTAATGCGCGTAATTCGTCATGCAACTCTCGCACTCGCGTGTGTGCGAAAAAAAAAAAAAAATAAGTAAATAATCACGACCTGCTGACGGCACCGGATTTACAATTTCTTAGATCCGGTGTTGAGGTGATTATTTTTGTTTCCGTTTGCGAGGTGTCGTGAATCGTTAAGCGAGGACATGTACGTGGGATGACTCTTCTTTTTATTGTTGATGGAATGAAAGAGTTAAATAATTATTTAAGGAAGATTAACAATTATTTTTTATTCTTCATATTAATCTTTAATTTTCTTAGATTTTATATTCGGAATTCTTTACAAAAAAGTACAACGAACTTTTGAAAGAACATACAAGAGACTTTAAAAGAAAACAAAAGATCTCGCAAAGAAATTCCTTCCAGCAACAATCATATCGAAAAGTCATCCTCCAAAAAAAGAAAAAAAAAGAAAAAAAAAGAAAAATAAATAAATAAAAGAAAGAAAGGTGATCGTCGCTTTTAAAAAGGCGCATTCCGAGAAACCAATGATAAAAGAGCGGGGAATCCGACGTTTGCAATGTACACCATCTATCGAGCGAGAGCAAATATAGGGACGGCGAAAGATTGCCGTTTCAAAGACGATCCTTTTCATTGTGTTCGCGTGCGCGCGCGAAAAAAAAAAAAGATACCTCGCACTTATTATTATACGGTCGCGCAATAAGGGAGAGAAGATAAAAATTTCACGCCGCTCTTCGTCTCTCGGCTGTCACCGTACGAGTTTGATTCTCGTTCGAGATGGGCTTTGCATCGAGTCCTTATTTTTGTTTTTTTTTTTTTTTTTTTTTTTTTGATGTTTTAAATATAACGCACAAAAATGTGGATAGAGAACGCGGTTGCGTTTCATTTTTTTTCTTGAATTATTATTTTGTTTATTTTTAATTTTTCGCTGTAAGCGTTAATACTACAATTGCGAATCCAGAAGTAATAATTAAAGTAAATTTGCCTCACTGTTAAAAAATAAATCGCTTGATTCGGATTATTTTCGGATTATCGTATAAATCCTTATAATCTTAATTTCCTAAAATTTAGAAAGCAAAAATATATATATATATTTTTTTTTTCAAGTTTTGCTAAGAATAAATTACGCGCGCTTCATTCACAATTATGAAGATGATAATTGTGCAAATTCTTTTTATAGATTATGAATCATTCACTGAATTTCACTCCATCGATATATTGCCGCAATAAAGATTTTTATTTCGAAATAATTAAGTCCAGTTTCAGTTGAGCTAAATGGCATTTTGCTGGTTCAAGTAAATTTTTTTAAATCTAAGATCAAAACTAAGAAAAATTAAAAGAAAAATTTTATAGATTATTTCAACTCGTTCAAGTTCAAATTCTCCCACGAATAAGACAAAGGTTTATTGAGTTTGAAAACTTTCGCAATTTCGTTTTTTTTTTTTTCTTTTTTTTTTTTCTACATCTCAGTTTCATCTGCACACGTATCACTTTGAATAATCTTACTCCATTTTCACGAGCCTTGGCAATCTTTTAAAAATTGAATAATCTCATAAGCCCCCGACAAAATTTCCCACCACTTTCATAACCCGCCCGCGCGCTCGCTCGCTTGCTCGCGCACGTAATATACCGCAATGTCGCAACGTGCACACGTCAACTTATACTCCTTGTTCCGAAAACCTACCGTTTTTCACACAATTTTTATTCGCTTTTTAACGCCGCGTATTTTTTTTTTTTTATTATTATTTCTTTACTTCGTCGAGAAAACAAAATAAAAAAACTTAAAAATAATAGTATAAAACCGTCGAAATTTCCAAAGCTTATATATAGATAGCAATTTTTTTCTCATACTCAAGCGTTAGAAGCGAAACCCGCTCGTTTGGAATTTCGCTCGCACAATCGCGCGAAAGGCAAGCGCAACGTCAACTTCGACACACATACACACACACACACACGCGTACACATAAACGTATATATTATATATATATATATATATATATGTGTATATAAAAGTATACGCGGCATGGGCGCACACAAGATTACGTGCTCGACATGAAAAACGCACCTGTTAAAGTTCCTTTCCTCAAATACCGCCTCCTCCGCCGCCGCCTCTTCTTCGTGTTTCTCGTTTTACTTCTTTCGGATACGCCAAAGAGTCGTCCTCTCTTCTCGTTTATTTTTATTTATTTATTTATTTTTTTTCGAATTCTCTTAAACTCTGTTTCTGTTTCTTGTAAATCCGCTTTAATTAGATCCACTCGTGCCAATACTACTACTCAACTCAACTGGTCCATGATAATGCAATACCACCGCCACGAGCGATCTTTTTCCGATAATTCGCAACAACTTTCACTGTCATCGGGTCATGCACACGCGAGATCAGAGTCGTCTTTTTTTTTCTTTTAACACACATCCAACCAAACACTTCGTAACGTCGTTATATCCTCGTTTCCCCAACAATTTCAACAATAATTTCAACCCTCTTCACTCTCTTTTTCACTCAATGAGAGATTTTTTGAACCCCTTTCGCTTCCTTTATCTTCTTATTTTTTTTTTTTTTTTTTTTTTTTTTTTTTTTTTTTTTTTTTTTTATACGGACTATTTTGTAAAGCGTGTTATCGTCGAGAACGAAAAAAATAAAATAGAAAGGATCGTCGATGATCAATTTGCAAGTCCGCGCGTTAAAAAGTAATTGCGCGCTCGAGCGCGCGTGTAAACAAAAGCTACCCGAAGTGGGTAATGAGGGAAAAAGGCTGATAGCAGAGGAGCAAAGGAAGTGTGAGAGCGAGAGTAAGTGAGAAAGAGAGAGAGAGAGAGAGACAGAGAGAATCAAAGAGAGAGAGAGAGAGAGAGAGAGAGAGATAGAGTAAGACAGAGATGGAAAGGATAGACGAAGAGAAAGAGAAAAAGGGAAGGGGGAAGACTTGAGCGCGCTTTGCAAAAAGAGAGAGATATGTATTTACGTATAGATCAGGCGGCGCACGCTTGAAGAAGGTGCGCGCGGCCAGGTAAAGCAACGGACACCACCACGGCTCTCAACGGTAAGAGACGAACTGACGAGTGCTCGTATACCCGAGAACGGCGACTGCTCCTTCGACTACTTTTCTCCCGTGAAAAAAGAGAGAGGGAGAGAGTTGGAGAACCGACAGCCTTGTAACTCTCTCTATCTTTCTCTCTCCCGCTCGCTCTCTTCTCGTTCGCCAAGATGGTGAACGTTCTCTCTCCCCCTCCCCACACCCCCCTCCCAGCTTTCTGTGTGTGTATGCATGCATACGTGCAGGCTAAGGCCCCTTTTTCACCTCCTCCTCTTATTCTCTCACTTCTTCCCTCCTACACTTTGAGCATAAGAAAGAGAAAGAGAGCCAAAGTGTGTTGTGTACGTATCGCGCATGCGCCGTTACACACATTTGCCGATCTCTCGCTCGTTCTCCGTGCTTTCTCTCTCCGTCTTGTTCTGTCTTACGAGCGCGGGTGGCTCCTCTCGACTCGTATCGCCGTCTTTTCGCCTTTCTCTATATATCTGCAAATCGTACACCATAGTTATTATATGTGTGCGTGTGCATAAGTATGCGAGTTGACGTCAGAAATAGGACAAGGAGGCTTCGAGCGCCGGCCTTTGCAAAAATAATGTAGGAAAGAGATGGAGAGTGATTTTGAGAGTATAAAAATTTAATTGTTTAAGTAAAAACTTAAATGCATAAAATTTGAATCGGTTGAACGAAAAGAGAGGGATAGAGAGAGAGAGAGAGAGAACCTTGGTGATATGAATTAAATTTCATGTAGGTGCATGTGTGCATTGCACATGCGATCCGTTACACTTTTAACGAGAAGCCAACGAGATGACTTTTTTCCATAGTCCTTTGGGATTTATTGTATGGATTATTACGCGTAATCTGAATATATGAATAATTTCGAGCAAAAGGAAATTCTTAAAAATGTTATGACGTTACCGATATTTGGTAGTAACTTTAAAACAGTTAATCGATTGCATGAAATTGTGAAATTTAATTATTTTCAAAGTTAAATTTGAATCGATTTTTTTTTTTAATACGTTGATCGGTAATTTTAATTTTTGTATTTATGTACGAAATATCAATTATAAAACGATTTAACGATTTTAAAAATTGAAAAAAGATACATTTTTTGATAGTATACCCTTTAATAACTTTTTTCTTAATTTAGCTATTCGATAATTATTTTTTTTTTTTTTTTATTTTTTTTTTTTTTTCAAATAATTTACTAAGAACACTAGTTATTATAATAAATGAAGTATTATATTACGTTTATGGGGTCAATTATTATTTTTTATTTAAAACCATTTACGGAAGACATTGCATGTGAAAGGTGTACCGCAACGCGAAATTGAGCAACTTTTCTTAAATTATGATATAATTAGTATATGGTACGGAACACAAATTTTACAACCAGTATCAATCATTGTCTCGATTGCGTTATAGTTCGATAAATTTCCAATCCTTACGGCATTTGATATCTTAAAATATAAATAACAGCGTGGTAGTATTAAGTATTAATTTGAAATATATATTTGATTATAAATTTATTAAATTTTATTAATTACGTTTAAATATTTTGAATAAATAAGATAACAAAAAAAAAAAAAAATATTTGTATTATTTCAATTTTGAAAACAAATTTAAAAAATTACAAAAATAAAGCAAAATATAAGTGAGATATAAAATGGATTACAAATATCTGGCGCATAGGTCGGAAAAAGCAAGGAAAGAAGCATAACCACATTTAATTACGAATAATCGAAGATTAATAAAAAGTGCAAATGTAGTTTTAACCTGTAGCAAGACAGCTTATTATGTCAGGAATAAAATATACGTTCTATCTTAAGGGGATACATCAAAACAGTACACACACAGTGCGTAATTGACGAAAAAATAAAAAATGAAGACAAGAAAAAGATAAAGAAAAAAGATGACACGGCGAATGCAAGACATGCGAACTAATAAAAGCAACAGAAAGTCAAGTAGAAAGAAGGTAAAAATAAAAAATCAACGAAGGAAGAAGGAGGTAAGAAAGGATCGAGAGAGAAAAGACCGTGGAAAGCAAAGAAGGCATAAGAGAGAAAGAGAGAGAGAGAGAGAGAAGAGAGAAACAGCAGCGGAGCAAGGAGGAGCAATTCGATCAAAGATAGAGAAAGAAAGAGAGACGAAGAAGAAGGTATAAATATATATGTATATGTATATGCAAGGAGAATCAAAAGTAGAAAAAGAATAGAAGGCAGAAGAGAGGTGGGAAGGTGGAATCGAAGATAAAATAAAGAGAGAAAAAGAAGATGGGTACGAAGAAAAAAAAGTTAAAAAGGATAGAAGAGGAGGAGGAGGTGACGGAGAGAAAGCTGCATGTATGCAATAAAGGGAGAAAGAAAAAGAAGGAGAAAGAGCAGTGGACCACGGCCACTGACACTGTCTCGTGTCCGTTCATCCCGATTTGAGATACAGAGGAAGAGAGGAAGAGAGTCGGAACGAGAGAAAGAGAGAGAGAGAGAGAGAGAGAGAGAGAGAGAAGTAAATCGGTTGACTGACGGTATGTGTGTGTGTGTGTGTGTTTATGCGAGTATGTGAGTATTTTAAATTCGCTTCTTTTATCTTCTTCTTTCTTGCTCCTGCGCGATTTTTAGTTTTGATCGATTTTTCAAAAATATGTGGATTTCGCACGACTATAAGCATTGTAGTTGATGAAAATTTTTGAGGTGACGCAAAATTAGTTGTATACGCGTTTTACTTATAATTTTATAAATTTCTATTTGCTGTTGACTGAATGTACTCAGTAAAATATATAAATGATAGCTAGACTTAAAACACATGTTACGAGTCTAGAGTAAAATATGTTAATTGTTCAATTAACGTATTACAAAATAAATTTAAAAATAAACTTTTAAAATAAAAATTAATTTTATAGCGCAGATCGAATCTTCGTTAGTAGAATTATTTGCTTTCATTATCAGAGAAGTTTCACTCGAATCAGTAGTAACAGACAAACAAAACGAGACGCGCTGAATTTATTGCGGTTCTCTTCGAATTTTCGATAGCGTCCATTGGTCGACGTTTTGTGAACATTAAAGAGCAATTTTTTTCAAGATGCATATTGAATTAAAGTATACCAGGATATAATAAAGTTTAGATACATGAGCTACATAAATAGCACATTTTTATCGCTGTGCTTAGAAAAGCGAACTGCAATTTATGTAAGATATTAGTAAATTAATAAAAATGCATAAACAAAAATGAAGAACAAAAATAGAATTAATTAAAGGCGATATCCACATCGTAAAGGCTTAAAATATAAAATTAAAACTTATTATGTTAATTATTTATTTTAAACACGATAAAGAATTAATAATAGCTAGGAAAGTTATATTTTTTAAAATTTTTAGGTAGGTACCGATAATATTAAAAAATTTAAATGTCAACTCAACATCGTAATCTATGATTTCGTACGATCGTTTAAAATTTTTACTGTGAAATATGCATTATTAATTTTTTTAAAAATCGTTATTAATTTTTACACCTAATTGTTTGTAATATTTATAAAACATACTTACTAAATAAAACAATGATTTTTGATTGGATATATAATTTTTGTATAATAAAAATATTATGATAGAAAAAAAAATATGAATATTGAAGTAATTATAAAGTTCATTGTTTTACATAAAATTCAATAGATCGATAAACCAACTTAAACTACTTTTTTTTAATAAAAAAAAATTTAATGAAAAATTGTCTGTAAGTTTGTCAAGGATTTATGAAATAAAAAATGGCTTAATTCTGCTATAATGTGATTTACATTATGTGATAAAATTATTATGAACTCAATTTATTTAATGCGTTATATAATGTGTTATAATAATTTATATAATTTTTATTGAAAATTTGTTACTATAAATTTAATAAATTTAAAATATAATTAAGTCAATGCTTCTCTCAATTTGGATAAGTTTTCTTCAATACCTCGATTAAAGTCGAAATCCTTCGATATCCCTAAACATATCATCTACAATATAAACAGAATATTTTAAGGTCAAGCATCTTAATCATTCGCGTACATGTAAATACATTCACGCACAACGTTTAAAAATTTAATTTAAACATCGCTTCAAACGATATTAAGCAAGCGAGCCTTTCATTGATCATCGTCAGAGCCTTGAAAGTATTACATTACCGATTACACGCGGCAATTAAAAAATCATCCAGCAGCATCATAACACTATTCCCATTATCATAAATTTTAAAATAGTTAAAAAAAAAAGAAAAAAAAAAAAAACATATCCAATTCTCACACCCGTGCGCGATAATAACGTAATAGCAACAACGGCATTTAATAAAAGATATCGCGAAAAAGAGAACGCGAGACATTGCAAAAGTCTCGGACCAAAAATAGTAACGCTGCAACAAATGAATCCAATTTCCGTTAAAGCGATCGCTCCGATCGTTGAGAGCGTAGGTATGTGAAATACAATTTAATTAATTCCAATAAAATTTCCTCTTTGATACTTCGATCGAAGAAGAATTGCAGATACACACCGGAGAAAAAAAGCAATCTCACACTCTTCCTACTCTCTTTCTTTCTTGGCCCTCCCA
This sequence comes from Chalcis sispes, assembly GCA_949987625.1. NCBI lineage: Eukaryota > Metazoa > Arthropoda > Insecta > Hymenoptera > Chalcididae > Chalcis > Chalcis sispes. The sequence continues at coordinate 2,327,772 of OX465098.1, read as the reverse complement.
CCCTCCCTCCTTTTCTCGATTTTTTCGTGTACGCAATTCTTCCACCGTGTAATCCCTGCTTACTATATTTATAGCTAGAGACAAATATACACACTGGCCAGCGGCCAACAAGTGAGCGAGAAAGTTAACGAGAGACGGAGAGCAAAAGACGCGAGCGCTACCAAAATTCTTGAGCTTGAGCGACGCGAACGTTAGTCGATGCTCGCGTCGGTGCAAGCAACCGAGACACGCATCGTCGCGCGACAAATTTCTCATTCGCTCGCCCTTTACTCCGTCGAGCTTTTTACACGGAACGAGGTAAAGAAAAGAATAAACGAGATCGGTTGAGTTTGCCCAGTGCTGCGGCGTTGATCAGCGAAAAATCGTTGGTGAATTGTGCGCGTGTGAGGGAAACGAGAAATAAATAAAAAATGTTATGGAAATTTTAAGCAGAGACAAGTGGTGCTTCGAAGAAAAAGATTATTTAATTTGAACGATACGATACAAAAAAAAAAAAAAAAAGTAAAAAGCACGGACTACGTGTTGGAATATCGTAGATGAACGGTGATGGAAAAAATAATGAAAAAAAGCCAACGTTTTTAGATCGAAGGAGAGCATTCAAAGCGAACTGCCAAATTTGGACGGTAGACTAAAGAACGATCGCAGAGATCGTACCGGCAAAGAGGAGGATAATCCTCTAAAGAGAACAATCGAATTCGTTGCTCTATGAGGAAGCAAAGAACCGAGGTAGTACCTCTCGCTCTCTCTCTTTCTCGTTCTCTCCGCAACGTAAATAAAGAGGGAGAGAGAGAGAGAGAGCAGACAAGACTACTATGAAAAAATGAGAGCGGAGTGGCTAAGATAAATTTAATCCCAAGCCGAGAGAACACGCGTCTGTGCGTTGATTTCTCTCTCTCTCTCTCTCTTTCTCCCTCTTTTTCTCTTTCTTCATCTGCATTTGGGTTAGCGACCGATCTCTCCGCTTGCAATAAGCGCTTCGACGTCTTCTTCTCTTCTCTTCTCCTTCTTCTTACCATCTGCTTCCACCTCGCCTCGTCTCGCCTTCTCTCGGGAGGTCTATTACGTAATACTTTACGTAGAATCGTCGGCCCGTTTTTCTTTCTTTCGAGCGTCGTCGCCGGGAAAATTGGGTCGTCGCGGTGGCGCGAAAGCTTTTGAACTAACGGCCTCGTTTACTTTTTCTCGCTTATTTTACATCGATATTTCAAATCAAATCGATGAACGAGTTGAGCGCTGCTTGTGCGGAAAACGCAAGCGAAATATGAGTGATAAAAGTGCATCGATAGTTTATCGATAAAGATAAAAAGAAAAAAAGAAATAAAGAAAGAAAAAAAGAAGGAAAGAAAAAAAACGATCGAGCGAACGCGCTTATACATGACGTAACGATAACAAAACGAGCCGCGAAACGATCTTCCCGATGAAGGAAGGTGGAATGGAGGAAACAATTGTTTCGATAACGGATTACAGATGAAAAAGATGCATCATCTTTATCCAACCTCGACGGGGGATCCTCTGTGTCCCCTGGGCTTCCATCCGCAGGTGCGATGGCCGACGAGGTGTAAGAGATGCTTCAGGTGAGATAATTTAACGATCGCGATTCACTCGTTCATTTACAATTATGACCTTTAATCGTTAGATTTGCATAATTATTTCCTTTTCCTTTTTTAAATAAATTAACCGTGTAATTGTCGTTCGATTTTTCGCGCAATTGTACCAATTAATAATTAATAATAATTATATTCCATCTGAGATCGTGCGTTATTGTAAATTGTAAAAAATCAATAATAAACTAAGAAAAGTATTAATAAATATTATTACAATGTGTGACAATCGATAGATTCAAACATTGATACTTTAGATGAAAAAGAAATAACCTGTAAAATATTTTATTAATTATTTTGATCCACTAAGTAAAAATATTTTAATATGAACAAATTAATGCCTTATAAATATTATTAAATTACTGATAAAAAAAAAAAAAAAAAAAAAACTTATCAGTTTTGAAAACAAATATCTTTCCGTCACAAGTCTATTTTCGGCAAAAAACAAAAATAGTTTTGAAACCTTCGCACATGTAAAATATAAATACTTTAAAATTTATGTACTTATTATGAAGGACCTTTGGCAAAAGTAAAATTTTTGTTTAATTGTAATTGTTCTAAATAATTGCGTAAAAATAATGTTAATTTTGTTATTACGTTAATAAAGTTGACGTTTAAACAAAGTTTTGACATCGTGTACTTGTACGTCTCATAAATATCGAAAAAAATGTAAACTATTTTCATCAACAAGATATTAATATAATTTTTTCTAATTTCTTTTTATATGCATTTTAACTTACTCAATTAATTTACTGTGAAACATATTTATTTATAATAATTTATGCGATACCTAAGGATGTTTGTTTATCGTTTAAAGAAAAGTTGACAATTATAATTATTAATTATCAAACTTTATAAACTTTAACAAAATATTTCAAAGGAATTTAAAGCATTCATAATCTGAGTACCAATTATTAAGAAATAGATTCAATTACTTAGGTGTAAATGATACTTGCAAAATTACTTGAGCCGATGCTAAATTGGAAAAAAAAGATATTTATAATGTTTGATGAACGATAAAAGTATAACAGTAGTTCAATGCTCATTACACATAACTAATATTTGCACTAGATAGATAATATTACGTATTGATACACATCGTAAAAGTGTATCATAAAAATTAATTTATCGCAAAGATAAAATGATAATTGTATTAAATAGTGTATTGAAAAATTTTAAATTTTACTATTTTTAAGACTTAAAGTTTACAGAATAAAACTTAATAATAGATTGCACTTTAACTATTATAACCGATGAACAATTAATATTTTTTTATAATCAATGAAATAAAGGCATCGATATATACAATAAAATATTCAACAACTATTATATTTTTTTAAATTGAAAATAAAATTTTTAACTTCTTTATTAAAATATATCTTGTACTATACTTACTCAAGTGTTAAATTTTAATTACAAGAGCAACGATTTCTAATTATTATTTATTTTTTATATATATATTTTTTTTTCGAATTTATTGTCCTTTTAAAATCAAACGAAAATAAACGGCATATCCAAATACAGAGCGACAATTTTGAACTCGCGCAAAAAAGAAACAAATAGATTTGACGTCTTGCATGACGTCTTTCGCTAAACCGGAAGCCGTTGACGACATTCTGTGAATTTCGTTAATTTCACATGCCGTCATTTAATAGACATCTTTAATATTAAAAAGACAAAAAAAAACGATTTTATATAATATTATTCGATGTTATTATAATATAATATTTCGAAAATTATTATATTCGCTCCCAAACGTTTACACGTTTATTATTTATTCGTTACCGTCTTGTTTATTTAGTTAACTTAAGTTGATTGAAATTAAAAAATTTTATACTAAAAAATTAATTTATAAGCGTCGTTATTTTTATTGTACCTGTCTTCATTATATTGCTAGTATTAATTTTTATAGCGTTATAAAAATAAAAATACATATCGCTTTAACCCTGAAAGTAATTATGCAATAAATTTGAAAGTTTATACTTTTCTACGGTAATTTAAAATATTTATTTTCTTTTTATAGAACTTTATAAATTAAAATAATAAGGAAAATATAAATGAATTGGATTAAAAATAAACTTTTTCGCTTAATTTCATTACTATTATTTTCATTAATATTATCAGTTTATTCATATTATATTTATTGAAAAAAATATTGATAAAACTTTTATCAAATGTATGCTTGTTTCGTTCGTCTGCTTTCATTTTCAAAAACTCATAAAAATAAAACAAAATCATAATTACTCGACATTATTATTAATTCTGTAAATTTACGTAAGCCCTTGCATGCTCTATGTAACTTAATCAAGTAAAAATGTTCAGTAACAAAATGAATCTGTTCGCGTAACAACCAACAATTCAAAGCAAATAAAAAAAAAGCAAAGCCAAAAGAAAAAAAAGAAAAAAAAAAATGAAAAAGAATATATACTGGTTAAATGTCTCGCAAGAAATCGAACAAGATCGATACCAATACCGTTTAAAAAAAAAAAAAAAAAAAAAAAAAAAAAAAAAAAATTCGTCCGAAGATACAACGCGCAAAAGATAAGGATAGAAAACTAGTCCATGAATGAACTGCTCGACGCCCACGCACTTGTAACGTATGACCAACAACTCTATTTGTGGTTAGAGAGGGTAAAACGAACGCGATTCACGGAACTTTTCAACGAAAAAGATCGTAAAGAACTTAAGCAAGTTCAAGGCCGATGATGGTAATTACCGTTTTGTTCGTGTACTTTTGCATTGCGCCGCATTTGGCGTGAAGATGAGAGAAGGTTTTGTTTGTTTTTATATACCTCGCTTTCATAAGCTTTGGAAGAAGACGGGAAATTGTTCGAATAATGGTTGTAAACTTTATTTAACTTGGAAATATTTCGATTCTTTTTTTTTTTTTTATTCACATTTCGATATCAAATCTTAATGAAATTAAATTCAACCAATTGATGAAAGTTAAGAAGAAAAGGAAAATTCGGGTTGAATATTTAAATAAATTATTTTATAAAATTTAATTTTCTTTATGTTCAGAGATTACAAAGATCATAAGGAACATGCAGTAAAAAAAGTTTCAAAAGACACTACAGCATCGTCCCCAAGTCTGTCAATATGGGAGCCAACAACTGGAAGGTATAATAATTTTTTACATAATAAATACGTAAATTTAGTACACGATTTAATATAATATAATTTATAAATATTTTTTGCTATTTTCAATAAGGATTTTTGTAGTGGAAAAAAAGAAAATATAATCGATGTCGTTGCTTACTTGAACTCTTACTATAATAACTGCCAATTCATGCTTTATAAATTATAACGTTAAAAACTACATTCGCGTATGATAATATTAAGAAAAAATATTAAAATAAAGTTTTAATTTTAATCTTCTTACGCGAAATATTAAAACGACGAGGATTTGAAAATTAAAAAATTTTTTAAATATTTCGTTGTACGTACACATTAATAAAGTAAGTACAGATTTTATTTCTGTTATTATCATAAAGACTTTATTTAAATTAAATTTTAAAAAGTGCCAGCGCGAAAAATATGTTGTTCATAATTTTAAATTACGTATGTTACTTTATGCGCATATTTAGTACCCGGACATTGCGGCTTGTATTAACATGAATTGTTAATATATTCGCGTGCAACATTTAATTGCTTGATAAATTTTACACTTACTCAAGTACCTAAAGTTCACTTCAATTTATAAATCTTTCAATTTTTATTAAAATTTTGTAATATTTTACTTTATATAAAACACGTACATTTATTATTATGTAAATTTTTTTTATTTCGTTTTTTTAACATTTCCAACACGTATAATAAATAATTAAATTTTACTTTAAACTTATGACAATGACGATATTAACGGGTTACCCCCAATTGCGACTTTGAAAAAATCGATTTTTTGTTAATTGCATTTTTTTGAAGTATAAGTATCTGAAAATATGACCTGGAAATTTCAAGTCGATCCGAATAAAATTGACTGAGATATGAGCGTTAAAAGAGAAGAATCCGTTGTGTAAACAACCGGCAATTAAAACTTTAAACGCGTTTTTCTCGAAATGGCATTTCTGAAGTCGGTAACCAAGATTACTCAAACACTAATAAACCGATCTTCTTGAAATTTTGCAGGCTTATTTAATACATAAAAATGTAGTCTTTGATCGTTCGATTTTTTGTTTCGAAAAAAAATGGCCGTTTAATAGCCAAAAAACGGCCGTTTTTTTCGTTAAAATCAAACCATTAACTTTGACTGTCCGCCATTTTGTGAAAAATGAATATTTTTTTAAATCCTTTGATTAAAGACTAGTTTATACTTATATTTAACTAAATCTATCCACATTTTTTGTTTCAAATGATCCACTTTGCCGCAATGTTGGTCACCGCAAACCGTATAAATAAAAACACTATTTCATTGGCGGCCATTTGCCACTTAACAATGTAATATTTTGCAATAAAAAAATTACTGAAAGTTTTTCAAGATGTATTATTTAAGATGATATAATAATCGTTTAAAAAAGTTTTGTAGTTTTCTTTAAAAAAATTCATGAAAAAGGCCTTTTTTGTTGAGCTACAACTGGGGGTAACCCCTTAACGAGAATTAACGCATCGTCATACCTCTCGTATATCCCACCCTCCGAATTTCCAGAGCAACCGACGGCGGCTCGGAGAGCAAACGCATCTGGTCCTCGACGTCGAATCTCGCAAAGGACGATCAGTCGTCCTTTCGCGAGGGCGACAACAGCGGCTCGACGAGCGGCTGGTGCTCGGCGATGGATCTCTCATCGGCGAGTACGAACGACTTGAACGCGAGCTCGGACGCGCCGGTCACGGTGACGATGAAGCCACCCCGGCCGAAAACTTACGCTGGCTCTCAATCCGACGCTTTTCAATTCCGGCGTTTCTCCGTCGACGAGAGCATCAGCGACAGGCAAAACCCGACTCCGGCCCAACCTCGGCACAAGCTCCAGATCAAAGGCGTCATCGATAAATCGAACGGGACCACTTCCGACAACGATGCTGAATTTATCATTCAGGTAAAAATTCGATAACGAGCTTTTTTTTAACGAAATCGGCTGGCTGTTGTTACATCGTCTTTCGGATGTGAGATAACGTTGTAAGGTGCTCGAACGTCGACGTTAATAAAGAAATATTGTTTCATCACTGATTGTTGTAACGTTGATAAAAAAAAATTTAGTAGTAATTTTAATATCGATATTTTTATTTTAAAATAGTTTAGTATTTAGTTTTAAAAATTTAATCATTTTTATATCCACGTTCGAGTATTTCATAAATAAATGTTAAAAATTGCGACTTATTTTTCTTTCAAAATTTTTTTAAAATTAATAAATATAAATTCGGCGATTTGGTGTGATTAAGATTTTGGTTTGTGATAAATTTAAAAATTAATGCAGTTTGATTGTACCATGGCAATAATATCGGAGCATCGTATATTTCATTTGTTTATAAAATGTACAATACTAAGACATTCGCATAAAATTTTTTAACGAAAAATTGTCACACTGAATATATAGCAAATTTTCATGCGGTATCAAAAGATATCGTTAAAAATATCAAGACTTAACGACGATCAATTAAATCATTCATTGATGTCTAGAATTTTTTTAAAATAAAGCAATAATTATCACTACTAATAAAATTAAAAATAAAATTATTTTAAAAATCTTTTTATAATTTATGTTACTCAAATGTACACCAATAATTCATCAAAACAAATTTTTTTGCAGTGATTTTTGTCTCAGTATGCATTTTTAATACATTATTTAATATACTGCTCATAATTTTTTTAAAGAAAAATTTTATTTTTCAACTATCTTATTTAGTTTGAAACGTAAATTCAATTAGAAACATTTTTTCTCTAAAGAATAATTTTTAATCTACCTGTATGATAAATGTAGTAACTTTTTAGCCAAAATAATCAAAATCAAATTTTCTTTTTAATTATCATTTCACAATTTTTTCTTTTCAAATCGATTTTCATATAGTCATGAAAATATCTTTAAACGCATAAAAAATAAATAATAATAAGTTGCAATTAATACTTGACGTTGTATTATTTTACCTTGTCTACATTATCTCTTCTTCTAATTCTGTATATTAACCTCATTAATATTTTCTATTTTCCTGTCGTCATTCACATTAATGAACCAAAGGTAAGGAAATCGCGAATCACCGAGCGAAACGGAGCAAAAACCGACTCGACCGAAAAAGCGACGATGGGGGGAAAAACCGAAAAAGTAATTTTGACTTTCTGTCTTCTGCAATTATAAAATATCATTTTTATTTAAGAGGATGTTTGACTTATATATATATATACATATAGTAGCGCTGATTAGAATTTTTAATAAAATTTTGTTTTGATTATCGATTTATTTTACGATTATTATTATTATTATGCATGTTTTAATGTGTATCAATTTTTTTTTATTCATAAAAACGAATAAGTTAATTCACACGCGTTTGAAGAATTATCTGCATGTATTTTTTTTTTTTTTGAAATGGTATATGTTTCATTTGAATTTATATAAACCTTGAAAATAATTCTAAAACTAAATTAAATTAATTTTATTTAGCATCTTGGAAGCAAATAAGAATATAATATAATTAATAAATAATTTAATACATAATACTTTAAGGCTGTTAATAAATAATCGAGTAACGTCGATCGGTATTACGTTAAATAATTAAAGAAAAAACAAAAAAAAAAAAAAAAAAAAAAAAAAAAGAAAAGAAAAGAAAATTGAATAATATATGCATGCGCCAAGCTTAATTTAGCGAATGAACGCGACATCCTCTTGGATACATGCGATAATTTAAAACGAAATATTAACGGATTTTTCAATACTGTACCGATTATAGCCGGAGGCCGAGAAACTTAGGGCACAATTGAACGACATGAGATCGAGGTGCGAAAGACTCGAAAAGGAGAAAGCCGATATTCTGCTTCGCCGGCTTTCCACAATGGACGGGGTAACATCGAAATCGTCGAGTAACGACGTACTTAAACTTCAGAAAACCGTGAAGGATCTTCAAGCGAAAAATGATGGTAATTGTATTTTAAATATACGCCGTTACTTCTTTTTTATTTTTTTATAACGCGTAATATATAAATAGTAAGTTTTTCAATAGTTTCTCAAATCCAAGAAAATTTTTTTAAATGGAATAGATGTAGGATTTTGAGACGAATTTCAATGTAAGATTTTAGTTTCGTTTGAGAACCTCGTTGAATAATGACGGTAGCCAATGGTGTACGTATGTACCAAACAATACGTAAACATTGGCATTGAAACATCGCATAAAAAGGAAAACAATAATCATTTCAAGCATTCGGGACCGAATTTCACCTCGAAATAGAAAGCGAGAATGCCGCGTTCGCCTTTCCTGTATTCATTTTACATACGCGCATATCACTCACGGTGAGGATATAAGAATTAACGATGTTTCATTAAATCTGACGTATATTTGACAAAGGATAAAAAAGTGGGTGGGAGACAAATTAAACGAGAGTTAAAAGACAACCAAAACAAAACAAAAAAAAAAAAAAAAAAAAAAGGGAAAAAAATAGAAAAAAAAGCAGAAAGCCTCGTGACGAAATTTACGATAGAGAAACAGATGCAAGCATGTATATGTATGCGTGTGTGTGCGTGTGTGTGTGTGTGTGCGCGCGCGTGCGTGTGTAAGTTGCGCGGGCGCAGTAAATATTGATTTATCGTTCTTAAATCTTGAAATGGTTGGCCGTCGTCGAAAAAAAATAAAAAGCCCTCACGGAGGAGCGTACGAGTCTCGCCGGGAAGATAAAGAGCCTTGAGAAGGAATTGAACCTGAAGACGCATAAAAACGAAAGGGAACGGGCGAACGAGGAGCTCCGCTCGAAGCTTAAGGCCGCGGAGACCCTCTGCGAGAGTCTGATGGACGAGAACGAGGACATGAAGAAGGAGATACGCGAACTCGAGGAGGAGATATACGAGATGCAGGACAATTTCAGGTAAACTCTCTCTCTCTCTCGTCCCTAACCTAACCGATCTCTTGACCTTTCCTCCTCCTCCTCCTCCTCTTTTTCCTCCTCCTCCTCCTCCTCCTCCTCCTCCTCCTCCTCCTTTCTTTTTTCTTTTCAATTTGTTTATGTGGAGCTGTGTCTTGGCGTGTAAGCTCGAGATGGTTCGATTAGATGGCTCGAGTGCTTCGTCGAGTGTTAGAATGTTGATTGTAAAGTTAGAGATAGATTGAACGTTAACCAAAGATGAGATACGCGAATTTTTATCTTGTTATTTTTTTTTTTTTCTTTTTTTCTTTTTATTACTTTCAAGCTAAACTTGAAAGATAATTTTGTTTTGATTTATTATAAAAATAAATTTGTCCATTCAATACTTTACCGATAACAATAATCTTGACTTAATTATTATAAATAATATGTCCTTATTTTATCGATTTTTATAATTATGCCGAAAATAATGTATGAATGTTAAACTTTTGTTTGCAATAAAAAATAAAGTGGAAATTTTATTTACAATTATTATTTGCATTCGAAATTTTATTTTTCAGAGAGGAACAGGCTGATGAATACACGACGATTCGAAAAAATTTAGAACAATCGAACAAAAACTGTCGTATTTTATCCTTTAAATTGAGAAAATTAGAGCGCAAAGCAGAACAACTCGAAGCGGACAAAACTGATTTAGAAAAGAAATATGAACAAGTATAATGATTATGAATTCATTTTTATTATTTTTTTAATATTTCAAAAGTATTTTATTTTTAATAAACCAATTATAAACATTATTTTAAAAAATATAACGATAAAAAATGTTTTAAACTATTTTAAAATAAATTGTTATTGTAAAGATAATTTTTTTTGAAATTTTTTATTACATATTATTTTTAATACGATAAATTAAAAGAAATTTCAATGATTTTATTAAAAATTCAGATAAAAAGGATAGAAGAAATCTTAAAAAAAGTTGGAACCGAGTACAAAAACCGATCGCAGAAGAAACCGACCGAGTTCACGCATAAAATGCAATTGAAGAAATTAGTCGATGGAATGGAAAAAGATATTGGTAAAATATTGTTGAATGCGATAATTTTTTTTTTTTTTTTTCGATAAAAACACAAACAATTTTGAAATTTTTAGGTGACGTAATAAACGTCATGGTAAATATGATCGACGATCGAGATCTCGGATTTTTGAACATCAACACAAAGTACGACAAATTGGTAAAAGAACACGAATCGTTGAAAGAGAAACTCGACAAATCACTGAAAGAATTAGCTCAAGAGAAAGAAGCGAAGAAGACGAAAACAACGTCGAGCCTCGACGAAACGAAAAACGAAGATTTGATTAACCGTAAGATAAAAAGGAGTAACTCAATAACTACCCATGCTATCTAAAATATATTAGATATTAATATAGTAATAGAGCTTATATTAACATTTCAAAATTTTATTCACTTCTTATTGACAAGCTTATAAAACTAAAAGCATCCTAATGATTAGCAAAAATAAACAGATATATAAGCATTAAATCAATTTCGTCGCTCATTTATTTTAAACGTCAACTTTTATTAATTATCAACTTTGTTTTTTATGGTCATTTAAACAGGATATTATTATTTTTTTAAATATTTTAATGAAAAAAATTCATAGATGAATATTAATAGCTTTCCGTAAATAACGCTAAAAGAATAACGTAAAGTTACTACGCTGAGAGAGAAAGATTTAATAATCGAACGGACATACACTCGACAAAGTGAATTTACACCAGTAGATGTAAAATTTCCACGAGGTTGTAAAACTTCATACTCAGTATGTACATTTATTAAGGAACGGAAAATATTTCACTGTAAAATTAACAAATTTAATATGCAGATGGCTGCCTCAACATTTTCGCCGTTTTCAAACGAATTATTAATAAACGAATGAGAAATAAAAACGATAATGATGCGAAAAATTTAATGATTATTGAAAAGTTAATTGACGGCATCGATATTTTTAAATCGGCTCGAGTCGTGCACGTATAAAATTATTTTCTAAGCGTTAAGTAAATCGTCTAACGTGAAAAATTCTCTTCCCTTTAATAATAAACTATCAACTTGTATAAAATCGATACCTAAAATAATTATAATATATTAATTGACGAAGTAAACTTCGGCACTATGAGAATGAATTGAAAAATCACCCCATTAAAATGAAGCAATATTATCGTCGGTAAACAAATACGAGGTGTGTAAATTCGCTTTATTGTTTCATAAATAATTTCCAGGACGAACGTTCATAAATAGATCGATGAAAAATTGGTAAATTTAAGTACGTCCAATTGATATCTAACCTTTAACGAATATTTTTGACAAAAAAAAAAATAAAAAAAAAAAAAAAAAAAGGAAAAGGAAAAAAAAACTTTGTTATTTAAACGAATACTTAATTTTCTTTCTCTCGTATACGTTAAATTTATTCTTCAATTAAATTCCGAGCAAAATCTCATCGTTAACGAAAGGCAATATCTGCCCTTCCGCAATAATTTCATTGTTATATACAACCTCCGGAAAATATTCTCCCTTAAGTAAACCAACGAACGTGTGGAGGAGAGTAAAAACGAGAAAAGAAAACTAATAAAAAGTAATGAAAAAAAGATCGGTAAGGCACACACGTGGAAACAGGTTTAAAATTCATGTACACTTTGGCCGTGTCACGAGTTATCCGAAGCCGAAGAATAGCCAAGCCAATAGAGCTAAAAGGCGCATCTTCTCTCCGTTGCCGCATAAAATCCATCTAACTATCTATCCGGACGCTCAAATAAATTCAGCCCCCAGTTAACCATCTCTCTTTCTTTCTCTCTCTCTCTCTCTCTTTCTCTCTCTCTATCTCTTTACTTCTTTCTCTTTCGCTCTCTCTCTCTCTCTCTCACTTTCATTCTGGCTATCTCGTTTAACGTTTAACCGACCTTTAAACTTTATACTCGGGCCTGGGCCTTGTTGCTGTTGTCGGTGCCGCGCCTCCTCGTGTTCTCTCCTCTTCCTATCGTCGTTGCCGTCGCTGCCGTCGAACGCGTGCACCTGTGTAATACCGGTGCGCATCACGCACACTCACGCACGCACCAACAGTGAAGAAGAAATTGGAAGAAAGCCTGGCGTCGCGCGAGCTCGAGCGCAAAGCCTGGGACTCGGAGAAGATCAAGCTCCAGGATGAAAAAGAGAAGCTCAAGTCGAAATTGCTCTCACTGTCCGCCGATAAACTCAAGGTCTACAACGAAGTCGTCCAGCTGAAAAAGGATCTCGGTAATTTTCGACGAGGCGCTTTTATCTTTCTCTCTTTTTTCTCTCTTTTTCTCTCTCTCTCTCTCTCTTTCTATCTATCTCTTTTCCTTTTTCTATCTCTTTTTTTACTTCTCTTTACTTTATTTCTTTGGGCTCACACTTTGGGTGGATAAGGGGGGATTTAAGAGCAAAAAATGACGCCGCGTTACCCTCTTTAAATGTATACATATATGTATATACACGTATATATCTATGCATGCGGATTCACGCAGAAACAGCCACGTCCTCGAAGAAGGACACCGCGAGGATGGAGACGGTGCTCGCGGATCTCAAGAAGGAGCTGACGAACGAGAAGGAACGCAACAAGAAGCTGCAAGGGGATATCACGTCGCTCGGTGAAAAAGAGACGAGGCTCGCCAGAACTTTAACTACGGTCCGTTTTATATATTTATTATTATTATTATTATTATTATTATTATTATTATTATTATTATTGTATTATTTTATAAAGGGTTTTTAAAACGAAATTTTTCTTATTTTTTCAACGACACTAAAAAATATTAAACATTTTTATTGAATACGGATGAGTAAGGGAATTATTTTTCGAAAACAAATTTGTTGTTATTATTATTATTATTATTATTATTATTCCATTTTTTATATTTAATTCAATAATTCGGCATATTTGATGTATAATTTGAAGAAATAACTCGCTCACTTTTTGCTCGCGAATTTAAACAGGTCGAAACAGCAAAGATTCAAATGGAGAATGATTTGAAGCAAACAAAGTTAGAATTAGAAAACGCGAAATACTCGACGTCGGCAAAGTTAGCGGAAGTCACCGAGGAATTGTCTGCGTTGAAAAAAGAGAAGGAAAAATTGAAGAATCAGTTGGAAAAAGAGAAGCAAACCAAAGACGCGGAAATAGCTGCGTTAAAAAAAAAGAATCTGATGTTGGAAAAGGCCGGCTTAAATTCAAAGAAAATTGAAGATTTGAAGCAAACTTACAATGAAAAAGTTACAAGTAAGATGAATGAAAAATGAAAATATTTCGCTTTAGTCCATATTATTATAAATAGTACAATAAAATTTAAATCAACAATTTTATAATGATAAATTATTTCAATTTTATTCTATTAAAAATTAAAATTTTCTCGATTACGCAGTTAAATTTGAACAACTAACAACTAACGATAAATATTTCTTAAAGATCTTGAAAACGAAGTTAAAAGAAGAGCTCGAGAATACGAAGAATTGGCCAGCAAACACGAACAGCTTTCCGAATCGAAATTGGAGCTCGAAAAGGAAAAGCAACTTCTCAACGGGTAAGCAACGCAACGAAAATTACATCAAATTGCAATAATAAATTATTAAATTTTTTTTTAACAAACGTCAAAAAAAATTTTACCACCGTCCAGACAACTGATCGACCACAAGCAGGACTACATAACTCTGCAAGCGGAACTGCAAGAGGTCCGACAGTATTACAAGGCGAAAGAGGCCGAATGGTCGGCGCAAAAATCTCGCCTCGAAGTAATTATAACGTAAAACGCTGACTTTTTTTAAGGGGTTTCACACAGTTTTATTCAAGTGAGGTCTTACTATTTTTTATTTTTTTACCAAAACGCGCTTAGACTTTAAATTTCATTCTTTTTTTTTTATTTTGTAGTTGTTTTATTTACCCCCACACTTTAGGATTGGAGAAAAAATATTTTTTTGCATTTTTGAAATTGTTTATTTTTTGAGATGAAAAATTAAACATGAACGAATATTTTTCTAATTGATTTGAGAAGATTCAAATTTTATTATTTTTTACAAAAGAAAATACATCTTTATAAATTACAAATTTTATAGTTTTTTAAAAGTTATTTTAACTTGATTATGCAATAAATTAACATTTTTGCATCATCTTTAAGTGTGGAACCAATTTTTAACATTGTCATTATTTTTACATTATTATAAATTTATTATATTGTAGGAACAAAATTGCAGAATCGCTTAAATACTCGGCAGAAGATTTTTTTAGTTTATGTGTATATAAATATACGTGGATACCCATATTCTTAAATGGATTGTTTCTTAAAATATGTAGTTTTATTAAATCGATAAGTATATTGATTTCCCTGAAAAATTTCATTAGTTGTACGCTTGAAATAGAAACGACTTATGCTAAATAAACAACCCGCTTATTAAATCACTTTGCATTAAAAATAAAAATCTATATTTTTATTTATTATAAATAGATTAACCGTACATTTTTTTACAAATCGATCAAATTAAACGATTATTTCACGTGCCAAAGAAAATCTAAAACTTTCAATCGACAATCGACTCGTCTCTCTCTCTCTACCACCCCCCCCACCCCCCTGAATTTGTGATAGTGTGAAATCACCTTAAACGAGCAAAAGACCGTCGCTTTTTATACTTTATTATCCATTTGAATGATCTTAGGAACAATTACGCGAATACGAGAAGACGGCGAAAACTCTGTCGCAAGATGATTTGCGAGAAGAAAATCTTAGGCTGAAGAAGGAAAGCAGCTCCTTGACGCAACAGATCGAGGACTTGAAAAGAGCTGTGAGTCTGACTGCTGTTTTAGGATAAGAAATTTATCTGATGAAAAGTCCCGCGATTTTTCATTTCGATTTAATGACAGTAATTGAGCCGCGTAAATCAAATTCACGATAGAATGATTTTTATTTTTTTTAATTTTATGAAATATTATATATTATCAACGAAATCGTCAATTTTTTCTTTGTTATAGTAATAATTTAAATTATTTAACTTTTTTTGTTTTTTTCATTGTATTAAAAACTTTTTTTTATTTCATTTCAAGTTATTTTCAAAACAGTAAAAGTTATTGCTTTCATTAATTTTTTTAAATAAGTCTTGTATATGTATAAATAAATTGATTAAAAAAAAAAAAAAAAAAAAAAAAAAAATGTTCTCAGAACGACGACTTGAGGAGCAAACTCGAGGACTACACGCACGTCGCCAAAATCCAGCGTAACTTTTCGGCTGACAGTTCGGTGCTGGAATCGGAATTACGAAAGACGAAAAACGCCCTTGCCAACGCCGAAAAAGCACGAAAAGCCGATTTGGCGCAGTGCAAGCTCCGTTACGAGCAGCGAATAACGGCGATAGGCGACGAGATTAAATCGATTCAGGCCCAACTCGCGCGTTACAAGCGCGAACGCGACACCTACAAACAGATGCTCGAGGGCGCACAGAAGACCATCGGCGAGCTGAAGAGCGTCAGGTCCAGGAGGACGTCTACTACGTCTACCGGCAAGTCTACGGACGAGGTGAGCGAAAATTCTTTTTTTTTTTTTTTTTTTTTTTTTTTTTTTTTTGGTATTATATGAGCAAAAATACAAATAAAATTTATATTAATTAAAGTTTTCCACGCAAACGAAACCATGAGAACGGCTAGTTAGAAATGAACATTGAATCTAAATATATTTTTTATCATTTTATGTATATTTAAACAAAATATTTCATCGTTTCATTTAAGGACGAAGAAATGACCGTTGCAAATCGCACATTATTGGAGAAACAAATAGCTACGTTGGAAGACGAGCTCTCAGAAACAAAACTCGAAGCTTCAAAATTGAAGACCGAATTGGTATCTGAGAAATCTGCATGGGAAATCAAATTTTCCGAATTGCAATCGCGCATTAACGAGGTATTTTCATCATCTTTTATTATTATTATTATTATTATTATTATTTTTTTTTTTTTATAACGCTCAGATATTTTAATTAAAATAAAGTTGATTGTAAATGATTATTAAGCTCAAATGATATTTTATTCAATCAAGACAAATCGGGAGAATAAAACAAAAAAAAAATGAATAAAATTTTTAGTTGGAAGAGGAGAGATTGTTGGCAAGCGGCAGGACGAAAATTCCAGGTCTGAAGGTGCGAATGGAATTGGCTTGGCAGAAAGAGCGAGAGGATCAGCAGCGCTTGTTGCAAGAAACGGCGACGTTGGCGCGAGATCTTAGGCAGACGTTATTCGAGGTATGCGATTGACTTTTTCAATCGATCGAATGTTCAGCAGTAAAAAGGTTGTTCTTTTTTTTTTTTTTTTTTATTTTATTATAGGTAGATTTATTATAGAATTTTATTAAGAATGTATTTTAAACGACGGATTTTGTCGATTGTTAATCCAACGACATCAATCTTACAAAGATGATTAAGAAATCAATTAAAAAAACTGTTTACATGAAATCTAATTTTGCCCAAATTAATCGAATTATTTTTAAATATTAAAATAAATGTCATGATTCTAGGTAGAGAGAGAACGCGATAAAGAGCGTTTAGAAAACAAGAGAAAGCAAGATCAATTGAAGAAAATCTTTGACGAGGAAAAAGATGAGAACAAGAAAAAGCTTGTCGAAGTACGTAAAATTTTTTATTACGAGCTGCTTTGCTAAATTTTTTTTTTTTTTTTCTTTTATTTTCAATTTTTTGATTTCGTAAAAAAAACGTTACAACACCGAGAAAGGAAAATATAAATTGATTCATAGGTTTTGTAAAAAGTTCAAAATTTTTCAGAAATTTTAAATAGACCTGAAAAATGTGCTAATACTTTATGAAATTGTTAAAGTTTTTTATCGAGGTGAAAAACTATACGCGTATACTTGTAGTTTCATGTTTAAATATTCAAGATTAGTTTTAAAATAAAAAAATTAAAAAAAAAAAAAAAAAAAAAAATTAAAATAAATGTTTCTTTAGATTTATAAACGAATAAATGTTGTAAAAAAAATTTTTAATTTTGATACCAATAAATTACAGGCATATTTTAATTTTGTCGTTTTATTTTTGATAAATAAACACCATTTATCAAGTATTATGCCTTGATGTTTTAAATCGTTTGCATATTGAATTAATATGAAATTAATGTACTGAGATTGTAAATTAAACATGAAAACATTTAAATACCGTTATTTTACATATTTTTTAATCAAACATCAATTTGTATTAATAAATATATTTAAGAGTATTTTAATGAAATTAAAAAACAGGAATACGTTTGTATGAATTTGCCTTACCAATGCATAACCGTTTCTACTTAAAACACGCGAAGGCATGTGATTTCGAGTCTCTCCAATAATTGACTGGCTTGAAGAATTTTTTATATAATTTTCATTGAAAAGTAAAAATATTACTTGAAATAATTGTAAATACGTTATGTTATTGCCTAAAAGAAAAGATCAAAGCAAACGTTTTTTTTTAAAAAAGTTTACGTAAAAAAGGTACACAACAGAAACATTAAACAATCTAACAAATAGTTCCCAACAAATGAACATTAATAAAAGAAAACATCAATAACTTTAAGATCCAATGAGCTGACGGTAAAAAGAAAATTTTTTTCGCTTAAACAACAGTTGCAGTGCGACCTTCTTGAACTGCGCGACGCGCACGCGAAGCTCCGTACGAGCAACGAGAAGATGCGCCGCGAGAAGGAGCGACACGAGAGAGAACGAGAGGAAACACGAGCGTTGTTAGCGAGCAAACGACGCGTGGAACAAGCGGAGGCGCGAAATCTCAACGTTCTCCTCCAACAGGTCGACGATCTCATGAGGCTCTTCCCCGAGATGAACGGCAGCGTTAACGGGCAACTGGACGCCGATCAACCGCCGCCGGAGACTTACACGCCGACCCCACCCAGGAGGCTCAAGGTATGATCAAGGGTCGTTTAACATTATCCAGTTTGATGTATGTATAACCAATATTTTTGTCTATAGGGACCAAAATCTAGAGAATCATCGCCAATGTTGGATTCAAGAGATGAAAGCAGAGGTACACCATCTAAACGTTCCCTAAATTTACAATATTTAAAACACGTTCGTTTAATGCATTACCATTGATATTTTCAGCGTCGTCAGTTGTACCAATTGGAAAAACTGAAAAATTAGAATACACTATCAAGAAATTAATGGAAGTAGCGAAGGAATTACAAGAATCGAAAAAAGCTGCCGACGAAAGTGCAAGCCGATCGAAGAAATTAGGAAAACGGTGAGAATATATTATTAATTTTTAAATAATAAAAAATTTTTTATCGTATTATCTTATTTAGAAGATTGCGTTGCTTAACGATACGGAAATTTGTTAGAAAATCGATCTGAGATCAAATGATTTAAAAAAATTCCTATTACATTTTTTAATGATTTTTCTTCTAGAAATTATACTAAAAATTCAATATTTATATTGCATTGGTAAATTTATAATAAATTACTGTTTTTAATCGGCGGTACACTTAATATAAGGAAAAATATCTTTGTTTTTACTTTACGAAAAGTTAATTTCCGTCGATAATCTGTGTCTTAACAAAAAACACTCTGAAACCTATAAACAGTTAAGTCTCCATAAAAAAAAGGATTAAGAAAAAAAAAAACAACGAAAAAGATACAAATTTGAACAAACGCATAAATTATCCAACAAGAGCGTAATAACCTCATTACACAACTCGAAGAATCCTCACGTATTCTTAAATGCGCGCTTCTCTTTTTTTATTTATTTATTTATTTATTTTTTCTTCAAAAGCGATAAATCTTAAAAAGTTGCTTAACGGTTAATATAACCGATGACGAATGACAGACTACGGAGTCGTATAAATAACCAAATTATTCTTCACTCGTAGCTCGTCATCGATAGACAACGATTCCGGTAAAAGCAGCACATCGAGCCGGACGAAGCCGAGCTTGAAAAGGAAAAGTCTCTCGTTGGAGCAAACGACCGGAAGGAACGAGCAGGTAAATCGATTAACTTTTACGAATGAGTTTAGTTTCTCTTCTAACTTTATTTTTATCCTTACTTCTTCAAATCGGGTGGATAGGGGGGGGGATATGGAGGGGGGGGGAGATCCAAACCGTCTGGCTTAAATCGTTTCTCGTTTTGTTTCGCAGTCTATTTGGGGAAATAACAGCAACGTCTCGAGTTTACAATCGTTAAATGGATCGGAAGTCGACAGTCGTCATTATAGTCTACAACGAGATTCCAGTATCGAAAGGTATGACGTTACTTATAATTATTTCTGAAAATACGATTGCAATTTATTTATTTATTGATATTTTACCAAAGACTATTTTCTTTTTATTTATTTATTTTTTTTTTTTTATCCAAATTTACATTGTAAAAATAAAGTTTAAAAGTTTTATCGGATATCGTCTTCGACAATATTATTTGTCGAGTCGATTTGGATTTTTAATAAACCCTTTCTTTATCAGCCATCTGTCGAGCGAGTCTACGAAAAGTGAAATTCTACGTCACGAGAAAAAACACAGCAAAGGAATTATTCGCAAAATCACAACGAAATTGACAAAATCAGCTAGCGTAGACGATCCGAACAGTTCTTTCGAATCGTCTCTTCAGGTAATAAATAATAATAATTAATCGTATCGATATACAAGCATTTCTATCTCATACGCAGCTCGTTATTGAGAAAAAAAAAAGCTTATTAAAACATAAGTAATATTTTATTTTGTGTTTTATGCTTTTAGTCGGTACGACTGTTACGTTTTTTGGAATAAATTTGGCTTGGCAAGGGCTGAGTGGACGATTTAATTGCTTTAGCTGTTGAGCAGTGAATGCTTCTTTTAAATTAAAAAACAATTAAAATTTTATTTACTTTTTTTTTCTTTTTTCTTTTTTTTTTCTTTTTTTTTTTTTTTTTTTTTTTTGTAATCAATGACAATAAACGCAATTGATATGTATAATTAGTTAAGTAAATTATTATAAATAGTATAAAACAAAACTATTTTATTTTTTGAATACACAATTTAGCAAGTGATCACTTTTAAAAAAATAATATTGCAAAATACTAAACACCTAATTATTACATTCATATACTTAATTCCATGTATTAAGATAATAAATAAAGAAGATATTAAAGTTTTGTTTAAATTTTATCTCATTTTTCATTTTCACACAATTGAATAATACTAAATAAAAAGTTTAAATTACCGAATAAATTTTGAATATTAGAAACTCTTTGAAATTGACACTCCCGAAACGGCGTCTAAATCGAGTTGTAATATTAGCTGAAGAAATATTTAACGAAGGTTGAAATATTTTTATCACGTTCAAGTATGTAAAAATAAATGTTAAAAGTCACTTTAATCCAATTGTTTATTATTTTTGTTTATTCCCATCAATGTGTTAACTTTCGTCGTGTCACTTTTAACCATTTAAAAATATTGTTACAAAACATGTCATTGCATCTTTTAACTTTTTTTTTACTGCATTTTAATATTTTATTAAAAATTTATGCACAAATATATAATTTAAAAATAAATAAAATGTCTCACCTTAATATTACTAACGGCAATTTGCAAGAGCAGAAAAATAATTAATTTTTTTATTTCTAAATGTTATTTTGCGTCTAAGAAATTATAATAATTGATAACTTTAACAATTGTGAAAGCAAAGGTACTAAGATTCTTATTTATAACCGAACAATAAATTTATATTATGCATGTTTGCATTATATTCATATACATACATATATTTCTATTAACAGTAAAACGGCAAAAAAAAAAAAAAAAAAAAAAATAAGAAAAAAGTTACTAAAATAAAAGAAAAGGCAATAATTTTTTAAACTTTCGTAATCTCTTATGATGAAATTTAGTACCTATTGCCGAGATAGAAGTCACTTTGTACCGATGTGTATTTACTTTAAAAAGCGAATAAACGAATTTTTCGGTTGCAGACCTCGGGCTCGGAGGCGAGCATTACCGATGCGTTGAAAAAGGAGAAGAAGAATCTGAAGAAAAAGTTGTCGAACATGTTTAAGCGCGGCTCGAAAAGCAACGGGTAAGTATATTACGTATTTTATACGTGTGTATATATAAAGTTTTCTCTCCCTCTCTCTCTCTCTCTCTCTCTCTCTCTCTCTCTTTTTCTTTCTCGGACTCTTTTTGACAAGTGACAAGAACTAAATGAGACCCTCAAATGAGTTATATTCTTCGTATATGTTATCTTTTTTTCTTTTCTCAATTAATATAACCTGTATGAAGATAACTGCTCGCCGACAGATTTTCGCCGGATATGAGCGTTATTATATCTTTTTATTCGATTATGCATTCACTTTTAGAATATCGTAATGTTTTGATTCAAAAGAAAAATTTGAGTACAAAGATAATTGAAAACGGACGTTTTTATAACTTTTAACTTTGATCGGTGTAAAATATATATGTATATATTTTTTTTTTTTTTTTTTTTTTTTTTTCAATAATAAATGAGCGCGATTATTTTATTTAATTTTATGGTAATATGATTTTTTTTTTTTGTAATTATGAAAGGAAATACATTGATTGATTTGAATTTTTATTAATTTAAATTACAAATAATATAATATTAAAGACTTTATAATATGATTATATAATTTTAATTTTAGATTAGACAAAAAGATGGACTCGAGGGAAAGCAGCAGACCTTCTTCCAGAACTTCGATAGCGTCTTCAAGGCCATAAAAATAATGACAAACAAAAAAGAAAAAGCGCGAATCTCGCTCGATTCGACGCTCACGAATGCTTTAACCAATCGAGCAATTTATTAATAATTCGCAAGTGTAATCCGAGCGAGTCCTTAATCAATCTGGATATTTTACAAGAGCGTACCATTGCAACTGTACATAAAAAAAACTGTGAGAACATCGTCGATCCAAGAGATAGATGTTAAAAGTTTGAACGTTTATGAAAAGTTTGTGGAAAAAAGTATAATAACCTTGGATATAAAAACATATTTTTGCTTCAAAATCTATGGACAAAACCATCGATAGATTTAAAATATACAACAGCATCTAACTGTCCAAACGTTTTTTTTTTTTTCGTTTTGTTTTATTTTTTAATATTTTATAATTTTTATTTGATTTAGAGTAAAAACAAAAAACAACCCAAATACTATGTCAGTTGATTTTCAAAATCAAAAAAAAAAAAAAAAAAAAAACTCATCTGTTTATTTTAAAATGTACATTTTGCTGAATATTTCAAGATGATCTGCACAAATGTTAAAGTAAATGTCGTTATAAATATTTATATGTAAATATTATTGTTAATTAAACATGTTGATGAATTGATATTTGGTATTTATTTTTTAAAACATAAATTGTTTATTTGTATAATATATCGTTAGAAAAATTATCATAAAAATATTAAAAAAAATTTTCCCACATACAATTTACTTTATAAAATAAGTATATTCATTATATAATCTAAACTAGCCGGTCAATTTAGATCCATTTTTCGTCCACAATTCGAATATTTTGATCTTTATGGAATTCAGTCGACGAATTGTTTTTTTATTTTTTCCCAATGCTTATTAAATATTACTTATTTAAATAAATTAATTCGATTAAATAAATATAAATTTAAAGTATATTATATCAGGCCGATTATACGTATTTGTTTGCCAATGGAAAAAAAAAAAAAAATCAATTTACTAATAAAATACTTTTCACATATTCGTAAAACAGTGCTTATACATGCTGTTCAAATGAATTTTACAGACAATTATTAAAAATAATCTAATAAAAACTACAATGCAAAATTTTAATCAATTTTCAAATATACGACCCTCGTAACTCCCTCTAAGAAACGCGAATGAAAAAAAAAATAAATAAATAAATAAATAAATAAAAAAAGTTAAAATCCAACGTACCAAAGTCACTGTGGCAATAATAATCCACGGGTCGGCTAGAATACGTTTTGTACTTAAAACATCGGAGGCGAGCGCTTACGTAGAGTAAGCTTAAAATATTGCAACGTAAATTCCACGGCAATGTACGCGTTTATGCATGCAAGCGTATCGTCCCTCCTACCGACAATACGTTAAGACTTTGCGAGAGTTAAAGAGAGAGAGAGAGAGAGAGACAGAGGGATCCGTTAAATCCTCATGCTCGCGAAGACACTCCGAAAAGAAATAAAAAATCCATGGGATGAGCAAGCGCTCCCTCTTTTTCTGAATTTCGAAAGAGAAAGAGAGAAAGACAAGGGTCGAGGAATTCAATTTATCGTCGGTTTACGCGGAAAGTCCAAGCGACGCGTAAATCCTCCTCGTCCACTCCGTCATTCCTTAAACCCACACCCGAAAAACCTGCGCCAAGTCCGCGACAATAAAATCCGCGCGACGCTTCCGGCACTCCTTTTATCCCCCTCTCCCTCTTCCCCCGTACGCATACCTACCTCCTCCGGCTTTTTATTCCGAATCGGTCGTGTTTTCCTTTTTAAACGTTAGCGGATACCGTAAACCCGGTAGTGTGTGTGTGTGTGTGTGTACGTATCTCCGCTTTATTCGTATATAGCTCCTTCTTCTTCTTTTTTTTTTTTCAACGCGTAACCGGCAAAGATGAAAGTTACGTTGTGTGCATGCGCTTATATGTAATGCAAGCAGAGTTTAAAATTTCGTGTTTTTATATGTATATCGAGTTTTTGAGCGCATCTTTTTACGACGTTGAATCGCGTGCAAAAATGAAATTCCAAGGAAGTTAGTTCTGTTAGTTTTAAAGTCGCCATTTTTCATTTTTTTTTTTTTTTTTTTTTTTAAGAAATAGAAGATCAAAACATTTCGTAAACTAAAATATACATATTTTAAAAAATTTTCAATTATAAGAAATATTCATTTTTCATTTATTAGTCAAGGTATTTCAAAATTTTAAATTAAATAAGATTAAGAATAAATTTCTTTAAAATAAAATTCAATAAATTGTATCTTTTAAATGTAAATTACAACAAAAATATTTCATAAATCTATGATTATATTGCAATAAATAAATATAAATAAAATCAACGTAACAATTAAGAAATTATCGATATCAAAATAATTCAATTAATTATTTATGGCAACTATAATAAAAATAAGAGATAGAAGGATAGAAATAATGAAACGCTTGTGATTAGTATCCGTATGAAAAATGTTTTATTAAAAAATGTTTTTCATGCTACAACATCGGAGTACCATCGTCATCTAATTTGCTGACGTCGTAACAGTACAAAAATGGCATTTTTACAAGATGTCCAAGCTTACGTGACTAAAATATTTCAATTAGCAACCGGATTCTTCTTTTTTTTTTTTTTTCATTTTTTTTTTTTTCATCCTCATCGTTTTTTTGTTTATTTATTCTTTTTTTTTTTTCTCAAAGAAAAAGCTTCTTCTTCGTTTTTCCATCCTCTTTTTTCCCCGCGTGCGCTCATTTTTCATTCACACAGAGATATCGGAAAAACGGCCGCACAGAAATAACGCAGTGACGATCCTATCGTCGAGTTCACTCTTTTTAACAGTTTTTTTTTTCTCTAAAACTTTCCTAATCCTCGCTTTTGTCTATCTACTTTTCTTATTTAACGCCTCGGGTCCGATCGTCGGAACACCGGGTGATAAAACACGACGATGTTGCAGTTCGCGCACACAACTTTTCAAGGAAAAAAAGCTAACTATATAATAGTTTGACACTCGCTTATTTTTTTTTTTTTTATTGTTCTTTAATTTTACAGAGAATTATTTACTGTTCGTTGGAGTGCGATCTTCGTAAAAAAGTTTTCAAGCTCGTGTTACATTTAAAGTTGTAGATTCACGAAAATATAGGATTCTGTGGTGCAAACGAGATTATCCTTCTTTTTTTACGCGTGTATGTGTGTGTATTTTATACAATGATTTGTATTATTTCCAAAAAAAGTCGGTGAAACGACAATATCGCGCGTCTTTAAGGTGATGCATCTGTTTCATTTTTCAACAAGTGCAGTTTTGTCGATGAATTTTTTTGCGTTTATATTTTTTTTTTTCTTTTTTTTTTTCTTTACAATTCTCATTTCATTATAAATATATACATATACATATATATGTGTGTGTATCATCAAAGACAAAAATGTATTATCACATTTTTGTCTAATCACTCTAATCATGAGGTTTTTTTTCTAAAAAAAAACTACAATTGTAAAGGATAAAAGAATACAGATGCACAACCATTTAATCAGTCGCTCTTTCTCTTCTACTTATAAGATCATGGCCAAGGAATCTCGACAATATTGTACTCCTTTCGTATTTCTTCATTTTTTTTTTTTTTTTGTTTCGATTCTTTTTTTTTTTTTTTTTTTTTTTTTACCTTTTCTTATTTACCAGCTGCCAAGCTACGTAATAATAAGTACATGCTCAGACAAAAATGATCGTCGCTAAGCGTTTACACTCGCGCAAATAAAAAAGGCGTCACCGCAGTTTTTCTTTTCTATTTTTTTCATTTTTTTTTGTTTTTTTTTTTGTTTTTTTATTTTTTTTATTTTTTTTATTTTTTTTATTTTTTTGGAGTATAACACGTTGCACACGTATGCCACGAGACTGAGACGGAGATTACTTTTTATCTGTAGGGAATTTAGTTAAATAATAGTAGAATTCGTAAATAAACAAACGAATTTTCGCAAATTTATTTTATGTAAAGGAAAAGAAGTGGAAAAAACGATAAAAAAAAAAAAAAAAAAAAAAAAAAAAAAAAAAAAAAAAAAAAAAAAAAAAAAAAAAAAAAAAAAAATTAATTCAATAAAAAATAAATGGCGCTTCAGAATTGTATCGGCGAGTTATTAAGACGTAAAATACACTTTATCTGACTTTAAAACTATCGCATAGAAAAAATTGTTACATTTTGACTTAAATATCATAATAAATTTTTATTTTAAAATATCTTAATCGAAATTCATAAGAATTAAAGCACCTAAGAATTTGAATTTCAAAATTATTAATACTTTAAAAGTCAGCAATAAAACATTTTTACATCTCTTACATGCATAAATTATAAAGTTTCGTTTTTTCATCTCACCGAGGAAATGAGGTATAAAATGGTGACAACCGGACATCTCCATCAAGGAGATTCGTGAATAAAAATTCATTTAAATTTTTTTCAATTTTTTTTTTTTTTTTTTTCTTTAGTTTATTCGCTTTGCTCGTTTAGGCCCCGCCTTGGACAAAGTGGATTTGATCATTGAATTTTTTTTATGCACAATTGTATCATGTTACTCGATGAAACTCGAGGTGGCAAAATTACATCGTTTCGAAAGATTGATGTCTCTTTTTTATAATTTAATTTCTATACAATGAGTCTTGAGAAAGCTCGTTTTTTATTAATTTATATTTATAATAATAAAAAATAATAATAATAATAATAATAAAAAAAAAAAAAAAAAAAAAAAAAAAAAAAAAAAAAAAAAAAAAAAAACGAAAAGGCAACATAAAGTATCTTAAATAAGCATAAAATCAAATGATTTTCTTATTTCTCATTTTTTTTTTTTTTTTTCTTTCTTTTCAATTTCGATTCATCGGCGATTGCATTTTGTAAGATTTTATATTTTTTAGAAAAAGGCGCTTATCTCTTAAAAATATATTTATATAGCAGTCGTACTTTAAACCATCGGTTACTTTGCACAAAAAAATTCAGCCAGCATCTTTTTTTGTGGCTAAATAATCACACACCGAATCATTAATCTCAAATATATACAAAACTTTCAACATTTTTCGAGAAAATCAGTCCCTTTTGTTAATTTATCATACTACTAATGATGGACATAGCTAACTACTTCCAGAAAATTTTAAATTAAATTTATTCATATTATACGTGTGACAATTGGTGCGTAAACATTAAGTACTTCTTAAAATTTCTTTTACAATTATTACGTAAATATGAATAAATTACATATTATTTTCTGGGTCCAACAATTTCTACAACAAACAAATGCTGTTTTTATCTATCAAAGTCTTTGAATTCTCAAACATCGAAAAAACAAAAAGGAAATGTCACTACTGAAAATCAGTCATGTAAAAATTTGCATTCACAAATTCATTTTCCAATTGGAAAAATTCATCACACATAGAATAATCAATCTTTCAAAACAACAAAGTTAACTGCCTCTCGATTCTTCTCACAAAAAAAAATCAAAAATGTAAAGAGTAATTATCCTTACTCGTGCAAACGTTATATTTTATATGGACCTAAGTTAATTAGATATACAATAAAAGTGTAATGCAACGTATAATTATTATAACGACTACCTATTTACGTGACATATTACAAAAATGTATCGATTGACTAGCTTTTGATAAAATTATCCTCTCTGGAATTCACAATGTTAGACAGTGCTCATTGAAATATTGCCTGACATGTCGAGGCTCGTTACATGTTTTTAGTTACTTTACAAATTTTTTGCTTTGGTAAAACAATTAATTTATTTTCTTGCTTAACAATCATTACTTAAGAAAATTCATGTTAAATTCATGTTAAATTGTTTGTAAATTTGGATAATTTATAATATCTTTCATTTTTAAAACTTAACAAATAAAAATTATTAATAAATTTTAAACTTATAAACTAGAATTTTACTAGCAGATGAATTAAATTTCAAAAATCTAATTGCTTAGTTATTATTTTATATCGAAACTTTTTCTTTTTCTCTTCACTTCACAACAAAACATTACTTGGTATTATAGAAATATGAAAAAAAAAAAAAAAAAAAAAAAAAAACAACGAACGAGCCTCGACAATATTTTTAATCGTACAATTGTTATTGAGTAAAAAGTGTTTCGTGTAGCTTTGTGTGTGTACAATTAATAAACCTATCGATGAGGCGAACACTTTATGGAGCCAGTCATCGAAAGGTGTTATTTTTGTTTTCTTACATAACCGGCCATTGCCACGCATTTTTTTTATTTTTTTTATTTTTTTTTATTTTTTTTTTTTTATTTTTCATGTAGTCTTACATCAATTAATGACCTAATACAATGTTTTTTTTTCCTTTAGCGCTATGCATATAATCGTTATAATGTTGCTTATTTTACGCGTAAAACCTTATCGTACTACAAAGTACTTGCGCTATATTCGATACCTTGCTTTCTATAAAGTTCATTATTATTCTTTATTAGATGTGCAAACGCACATTTCCTTTACGTCTATTCCTTCTCTCTTTTTTTCCTCTCCTACATGTTTTCTCTAACTCGATTTTTTTTCTTTTTTTTTTTTTTACTTCTTTCATTTTTCCCTTTTTTTTTTGCAGTCTTCCAATTGTTGCATTCACGCGCACACAGAACGCACATTTACAAAAATGTCCAGCGACGGAGACGCATTTTTCTCTTTCGTTTGCTCAGTTTTTTTTAACATACTTCTTGCACAAGCGAGCAAAATTTGAGGTCGTCCGTCGCTATGCTCCCTCGATTCACTTTTTTTTTGTTTGGGTTCTCTCGTTGAAACGCGTGAAATTGTCAGTCTTTCATTGTTTATATGTTAATTAAGAATAATTAATTTTAGTCTTACAGTTAGTAGGGTTCTTAACAGTTCGAAAGGCGCTTATTTATTTATTTTTTGAC
This sequence comes from Chalcis sispes, assembly GCA_949987625.1. Lineage (NCBI taxonomy): Eukaryota > Metazoa > Arthropoda > Insecta > Hymenoptera > Chalcididae > Chalcis > Chalcis sispes. The sequence continues at coordinate 2,298,564 of OX465098.1, read as the reverse complement.
TCCTATTATCAATTCTTTTCTTTTTACTTTAATTTTCCATTTTTCCAAATCGTTTGTTTAAGCGCTTTCTTAAAAATCGTGAAAAATTCACAAAATGTATGCTTTTGTATAATCTTAAGACACAGATTTCGATGTTTTTCCGACTTATTAAAATGCATTTTTCTTTTTTCAAAAGTGAACACATGTGATCTTACGTAATTTTCTATTCTAACAACTTGAATATTGTATGTTATGACGTTGTATGTAAAATGAGTAAATAAAAATAAATATATTTAATACAATAATATTACTTCTTTTAATAATTAGTGAAACTTATAAAAGTATAAAAAAATATTCACCAATCCTATAAAATTTAATGATAAGAATGCAAAGATTATTATAATCAATGTAATAGAAATAAAAAAATGTAAAAGTATTATAATTTTTTAAAATTAGTTTTTATAATTAATACAATAATTTTGATTGAATTAAGTATTTTAAACAATAGCAGTAAAGACAAAGATAAAAAGTAGACGAAATCTGTGTAAAAATTACAAAGCATACATGTACAATACAATTTACGATTTACTTTTCATTCTATTTCAAACGTTTATACCTTATGTTACACACATAATATAATCCTGCAACAGAGCTCTAATGAAAAATATATAATTACGAATATAGATGCGCTATATTACTGGTGCTACAATTTTTTTTTCCTCAACTTGTTAATATATGAATCACAGACCTATGCTTATGCGCTTAGCTCCAGTCAATTGTAACGCGAATTCATATTCCCGGGGAAGATATAATAGAATATATACACATCATTTTTATAATTATACAATTTTTTTACTGCGTACAACGCAGATCGTTTTTTTTTTTTTTTTTTTTTTTTTTTTTTTTTTTTTTTTTTTTTTTTTTTTCACTATTTCGCATATGGCTAAAGATAAAAAATTGACAGTGTCGTTGGATTCAAATTTAGCAATTTAATCTTAATAACTATTGTTCGATATTATTAGGCGAATCTTAAAGATCCACTCTGGCTCTCATATATTTATTATTATTTTTTTTATTTATTTATTTTTTTTTTTTTTTTTTTTTTTATAATGAGAATTATTTATTTTACTTTTACTAGATTTACTGAACACATTGTAGAGATATTATATTAAAATAACAACAGTTATTAAATTAAATTGAGGTAACTTTAAAATTTCTCTAAGAAATTCTTTATATCATCTTGAAAGTGTTTACAATTCTCAGAATTGTTATACTCTTTCAAAAGAATACCAATTACATAATATAGCTTGCTTTTGTATTAAACTTTTTCTTCTCTTTTATGTATATTTTCTATACGTTTACCAATTCTTAATAAAATTGTAGTAAGTACTACAAAAATATAAACTAATCAAGTAGAAAAATATTTTCATAAAAAAATTGTCTTATTCCGTATACGTTTTTTTTTTTTTTTTTTTCAAATTTCTCATTGCATCAGCCATTTTTTAAAAAGAAATTGGTGCGTTACAGAAAACAGTACCAAAAACATTGCACTAGTTCCTTGTCCCCCGAGGAATTCGCTGCGAGCGAAACGATGTATCTTAAATATATACACAAAGACAAAAATAAAAATTTTAATAAAAGCGAATACAGTATACATTATGTATATATTAATTTTCGTCTTCATCGGTTTTGCCTTAATCGAGTGGAGCTAGGCGCTCAAACAAGGTCACGAACTCTTCTACATCAGAAAAGATAAAAGGATGTATCGTCGATATTTGAAAAAAATCTCAATAGATAGAGTTATGCAAGTATACTTGTCTTTACAATTGCAGAATAATTAAAAAAAAAGTGATTTATTCAGTTCATTTGTTAAAAAAGGGAAAAAAAATAATAAACGAAAATTACATTATATTAGAGTATGATGCTGGAGAGCGTAAAATCAGAAAAATTCCATTTCCCGAAATGGATAACACAAAAACAATATTGCAAGTATTGGTTTGCCCTTCTTATTATCTTTTCATTCATTCACACATTCATTCAATGACAAAAAACAAAAAAAAAATATCTCTCGTGCTAACTTTCGATCACAATCTCTCCTACTTTTCTTTGCTTGGCGCGAGCCTTAAAGTCTTCTAATTATATGTGTGTATATAATATATTCGTGTATATAATATATTTTATTAATATTACTGATTAAGTAAATACTAAAGGAAAGAATCTATCTTTCTAGTAGCATTTGGCTTGCCAAATTCTGTCAGTTCCATATAAATAGCATTATACATTAATTAGCTCTTAGGACTCGAGGGATTATTGTCGTTCTTTCTATGATTGAACACATTCTCAGTTGAGATCCAAGGTTAGTCTTTGTCTAAATAGAAATAGTTATCTCGTATATTGCTCGACTGCTTGAGCCGTCAGAATAAGATAGTCACCCGTGACAACAATCACCCAGGAGTCCTAGCGATAGATGAGGTCCTTCATTAAAGATATAAGCACTAAAACCTTAGCGAAAAAGCAAGAGTAAACTTTTTCATTCTTATTCATCTTTTCTTACTTTTGAAAATTCGTCCAATCGTAAACATATATGAAAAAATTTGCTCCTATAATCCCTCTTGCATATAATTTTTTTCTGCATTTTTTTCAAAGGGCTAATAGCTTACATTTTTAATCATAGACAAATTATATTCTATAGTTTTTACTTAAATCAAAATTAAAATTTTTAAAATTATGAGAATATGATTCATTTTCTTTTTTTTTCCTGTTATTTTTCAAATATCAATTAATAAAAAACATTGATATTTTTCAGACATGCTAACTGTCTTATAAGACGCATGCATAGAGATAATATATAAGAACAGTAGTACGAATCAATCTAATTTTTTTAGTACGACTAAAAAAGTATCAAAATGAGGAATGTTTTTCATTAATTGATATCAAACCCTTATGTTTTCTATAATCCTTTCGCAAAATCGTCATTTTTTGGTCAACTTTGAGCCATTGTAATTTCTTGTAATTTTTTAAAATTATGAATTATTTTCTATTGCGCACGATTATTATTTTACACTTTGTCTTTAATGATAGACAATAAAATTTTAGTGAAAGTATATGTGCTGCGCTTATTTTTTGTCTTTCGCTACTTTGTTTACCTAACTTTCTTCTCTTTCGTCAAATCTTCTTGTCGTCAAAAATTATAAAAATAGCGCTAACCTGTTGCATGAAAATATGTAGTTGATAGTATGAATGCAGTGCCATATGTTAATTATCATTATTGAACAAATTGAGATTTTTAGGCTTCGCCAAAACCACCGATAGCCTGTTCTGTCATACGTAAGCACAGCGACTCCAAACGGGAGTTTATTTCCGGGTCTGTTGTTTCTAATGCACTACTCGAATGTCCAAGAAAATTGTCTCTTGGTGCGCTATAAGTGCGCTGCAAAGTTCTCTGAAGTTGCTGTAATTCATATGCAAACATTTATATATTTGTTCAACTTTAATTAATATTGTAATAATTTTGCATGCATTTAATTATAATTTTCGATATATTGAAAGAAATAATTTGTTATAAATACAAATAAAAAAATACTTTGTAAACGTTTGAAAATCAGCTTTTAAATAAAATCGGGAAAAATTAATTAATAAATTCATTTTTAAAAACATCATGAAAAATTATATTTATATGAGATATGTAAAATAAAATTAATAATCACGTGATCATTAACATACCTCTAAACTTGTCTCCTGTAAACTTGGCCGTTTTTCAGGAGCTTGAATTGATTGTAGATTGTTTTGATTTACCAATTGATTAGAACTTGACTGTAAATACGGAGTTGATATACTGTTCCTATGCGGTGTTATCATAAAGTTATTTGAAGACTTAGTATTTCCTATATGACCCAAATTTAAGCTAGGCTTTCGATTATGCTGCTGAGCATTGCAGTATCGGCGATTGAAAAACGCATGATTATGTTGCCATCTAAAAATATTAAAATTTAATTTATTTAAAACAAACTTAACACAATAATAATTTATAATTATTCAATTATTTAAATGGATTAAAAAAAAAAATAATAAATAAATTATTAAAATAAACTATTTTTTACTTTGGAGTAGGTCTAGGATTGCCAAGACGACTGCGCCACTGTTGTACTTTTTCCTTTTGACCAGAAGTAAAACAATCATGTTGCAATACTTTTTCAAAAATGCTTATACAAGTACATAAAACAGCATCGTCGACATTTTCCAAAGCCAATCTACTGCATACTAAATAAATTTATAATTGATAATTCTGTTTCTTTATAACATTGTATGCATTGCATGTATTTCTAAATTTTATTATGAAATTCAAATATTTTTACTTACATTTGCCGAGGACTTTGGTAAATTGAGTCGGTATATCCTGGATATCGTTCTCCTGGCTAGGCTTAAGAGGCGTTGCTAGTATTGCTTTGAGTTCATCTAAAGCGCCGACCAGTAGTGGCTTCTGAGCAAACGATGCAGATTGCTGGTTTGTCTCGCGTTGTGGTTGTACTAAATCTTTTTCCAGACTTAATAGTGTTTGATAACGTTGTTGCAATTTAGCGATTGATAAAGCAAGCTTGTGTCGTGCACCCTTGGTTACTCCTTGCTCGGCAAGTCTTTCTTCCGTGAGTTCAAGCATTTCTTCGTAAGATAAATTGGTAAACAGATAGCTGTATTTGTGGAGACGCAATGTTTTTAACCATGATGGAACATCTAATAAAAAATTTTTACTAGTTTATAAACGTATTCATTTACATAAATATAAATTTTTTGATTTATAATTTTTGATTTTTTTAAAGAATTGAATTTAAACTTACCTCTCATTCCTGTAGATAATGGTCGAACTGAAGCTTCATCTAAACGACCTTCGCTACCACTACTAGCACAAGAACTTTGAGGACTTAAAGGACCTAATCCAATTAGAGCAGCTTTAAAAAAAAAAAAAAAATAAATAAATAATAATTTAATTCAATTAAACAAATGAATAATTATTGTCAAATAACTAAAACTAAAAATGTCAAACTTACTAGAATGATCTCCAGAAACACTAAAGCTTCTAGCTTTGTGTCTTGTAGAAATATTAGTGTTTCCACTGCGTTCAATAATTTCTGGTTGATGTGAAGAAGCAACAGGAGGCGTTAAACTATTCGAACGCCGTTGACGAGTGATAGGAAGTTGAAATTGAAAGTTAAACGGGGATCCAGTTTGTGCACTGTAGACTTGAGTCACTTGATCGTTTTGTTTTAAATTCTTTTGCCATGTTGCATCCCATCTATGTAAATGAAAAAAACTTTGAAAATAATTACAAAACTAAAAATATTATTAACTAATATTAATTTCTATATCTTACACACCTCATAGGTGTACTATTAGTGTACTCTTCAACATTATGAATTGGTTGTGCATTGCTGATTCTTTCTTCAAGTTGTCGAAGCCATTGAGTTAATGTACGTCTATCCTGACTATTAACAGCAGGATGTATGAGAGTGTAACTTAGAAGTTGCTGTGTTTGTTCTGTGTATTGTCCAGTGGATACACAATGACTGATCAGTTCAGGAATAACAGATAAGTAACACTGTTTACATTCAACATTTCCAGGTCTAAGAAGTGGTAGATGAGTGAGAAGTTGATTAATAGCAACCTCCGTTGTTTCAGATAACAATGAATTAATAAAAACTGAAAGATTTATTATATTTTTATTTTTAAACTTATTAATGCTTAAATAAAGGATTCCTTATAAAATCTAATTATTTATATTTTATGTAATAGTACAAATTTATATACAAAAATTATATTGTATTGTAATTATTTTATTATGTGATATTAACTTACCAGGATTGTTAGCACTCAATTCCTGTGAATCCAACTCTGACACTGAATGTAGCGAATGCTGAACAGCTTGTGCAAGAAATCGAGCTTGAACTGCTGGGATTCTTCTTAATAAAGCATACAATACTACAGTTTGTTCACACTCGTTCCATTGTGAAAAGACACGTGTCAGCTCACCCACCTGCTCACAAAACAGAGCTCCCGGGGACCATTTCATTTTGTGCAGCACACCTGTAACAAAAATATATTGAATTATAATAAAATATTAATATTGGTCAATTACTTGATTGTAAACTATTAGTTATTTTCAGTTTTTTTACATAATTACTAAATTATTTCCTAATAAATATATATAAAAAGTACAGTCCTATTTACTTTTTATATTGAAAGTACAATCTTTTTTTTTAGAAGTAAAAAAGCTTGAATCAAAATTTTTAAATGATCAAAAATATCAATATTAACAATCTTTTTAAGTATTTATAATATAAAGGCTAATTATGATATACTAATACTAATAATATAGTGTGATTAGAAATTAATTGTAAAATGTTAAAATACAAAAAAATTAAAATACAAAAAAATTAAAATACATGAAAATAAAAATTATTTATTGAATTTAGTGAAATTTGAACAAATAAAATAATTAATATTATTATCTACTTATATCAAAACAATTCATCCATAATGAGAAAATAGCATTTGATATAACAAATATATTTCATCCTACCTTAAAATCTTTATTTGCACAAAAGGTTTGTAAAGTGTTATTATACATGTGCAAACAAGTTCAGAGAATAAGTTAGAAACAATTTTTCTCAATTTCAGTAGATTCTAAACATGATATATACATTTTATCTCTATCAGTAGCCATAACAAGTGAGAGCTAAAGTTGCCTTTGGCACTAACCGAACCAGAATACGTGCGTGAGCGCTAATACAGCTATGTGTATCCTCTGTAAAGTAATACGTGCAAAATATCTGAGCAAGGAAAAGAGGGAAGACACGCCTTCGTTCATTTACCTGCTGCTACAAATGTTGGGTTCAGTATGCCGACGAAAGAATAGAAATAAAAAAACGATTCTTTCATCGAGTCTCAAAATACGAAGTATCGAAGAAACTGCATACATATACAAACATCATGCGTTGTGTCTTGTTTTAACCAGAGATACGCCAAGTGCGCGCGCCGCTCCTTGATTTTGCAGACTGTGTACACACTTTCTTAGCCATGTAACTGTAACGTTTAACTTTTTCGTTTTATTTAGAAGCATACTTGCTTCTATAATTTTCCTAGTTCTTTATTCAGTGTGCCCGAAGGATAGAGCAAAAATATATATGCTACACTCTTGGATTTTATAAGAATGAATTTTTACAACAAAGAATATGACGGTCACGTGACACTGAAAAGCGCGAAGATTACAAGTTTAAACAGCGTCAAAAATTCAAAAGTATAAAAATTTCATATTAGAAAAACGATCAATCGATACAAGTTTAACCTTTCATTTTATACATAATTCATATTTGTTTTCAAAGATAGCTTTAAGTTTAATAGAAATTATAAAATTATAAAATAGGAATCATAACTAATTTTGGAATAATATTTTTATAACTTAATTCTATATTATTGTTATCAGATATAATATTGTAATTATGAAAAATAAAGCAACATAATTTAAAAACATTATTTTATTGATCTACCTTCAAAGTTTACGTATTTATTTATAAGCATTTTTTATTCAATACTAATCGACCGCAGTTATACATCAAGTTATTTGAAATGAAACGTCTCTATTTTATTAGTTAATAAATCTTAATAATAATGTAATTAAACAACAAATTAAAACTATAACCAAACCTACAAACTTAAATGAATCGGTCATAAGACGTGACGGTGACTTTCTTCGAAGCTCGTCATAATACGCTACTCGCGGCCATCACGACATTGTACACAATGCGCACAAACATGAAAACATTTTCGGTCGAATACGTAAATACACGCTATTTTAACCGTAAATTTAGACGTACTGAAAAATCCTTGTTTTAAAATTACAATGGTATCTTTCGATTGGTTATCAAATCAATAAATAAATGCAATATTCGCACAAAAACCAATTTATGCACAAAAAAAATGTATTATACACATGCTAAATCATTATTTAATATATTTTATATGTAATAAAATGTTAGGCGTAAAAACTAAATCAGATAAAAACTGCAATATAACAACGCATGAATTAGACGTACGACACTTGTGAACGCGACTTTAGATGCGCCAAGCAACGCACGCATATATATACACTACGAGTTCTCTCTTGACCAGCGCAACGAGCTTCGTATCCGGCAGGGTCAAGTTTGTTTACGGAAAATCGTGTACGACCATTTCGCGTTTATTCGCGCCCCGTCTGAACAAGATATTTTCTTCTTTAATGTTCTTCTTTTTTCAAATAATGCTAATATTAAAGAATTGTATAAAAAGGATAAAACGGGGAGAAAAAGCGTCGAGTTTGCGAAACGAGTCGCTTCTTATATATATATATCTGGGTATATACATATACATATCGACTGTCTCGAGGACGTTTACCTCTAGTGGAGCCATGCGTGCGAGGGGGACGATGAAATGGGGAGATGCGCAATAGAAGCGTACTTTGTTTACATGTAGGATTGTGGATGTCGTTTTGAAAAATAAAGTTTTTTTTGTAGAACATAACGGTAAAATTCAATAAATATAATAAAATAAGGAGCTTTGTATGCAAAATAAAATTAAAATTTGTCAAAGTTTATTTTTAATTAAAAATGTTGAATTGAATAATATTTACGAAGTTGAGTAACGCAAAAAAAAAGTAAAGGATAGAAAAGAGATCGATAAAATTTCATTGATACTAAAATACAATCATTTTTATAACGATAATACAATAAGATATGAAGTATAAAATTAATAATTAATAACTTCTCGTTAAAAAAAAATTAATATATATTATTTATGTTGTAGCTGTTAAATATATTCATGCACATTTAAAAATAAAGCACAAATATTACACATAAATCCAATGCATTAATCAAAAAATTAAAATTAAAGTTTATTGACAAATATAAATAAACAATGATTAAAGTATTAAAATGTGTAAAATTAATATACGTATACAAAGTGCAAAACATTAAGCGTTCCCAAATGTTAGAGAATAAGTATAAGGGAGTCAAGCATAACTACCCAAGCTCAAAATAAACAAAACAAACGCTAACTTTAATTCAAACATAAAACACCAACCGTCCTCAATAACAATTTTTAAAAATTTACCGCTTGTAAAAATAAGATATTTTAAGTACAACTAAATATAGTAAAAAAAAAAATGCAAGTGCAGGTAGAGAAGTCATACATGCACATATACACCAAACCCAACAACACAAAATAAAATATAACAGTAAATAACATTATCATCAACTACACATTTTTATATTGAAATAAAACGCTTGCCTATGCTTCATGCAAATTTAGATAAAAAAAGGGGGAATGAAAATGCTTCTTACCTGGAAAAACTGTCCAGCAGAAGAGGAAAAACACAAAACGCAGCCAGTATCCCTCGCGCTTCGGCGTCGGCTCTCCTCGCGAGATACACACATGAATACATGTACATACATACAGAGACGCTCTTCGAGCGACTCGACGAGAGAGTGTGAGAGAGAAAGAGAGAGAGAAAGAGGGAGAGCGCGAAGGCGCCGGAAGGAGGGGATAAAGAAGGAGACAGAAAACACGATGATAAGGGGAGGCGGAGTGTGGTTAGGTGCGCGGGTTGAGGTAAGGGGGACCTCGAAAGGGCAATGAAACCATCCCGAATATCTCCATCTTTCTCTCTCACTTGCAGCGGCGTTTTCGGCGGGCGGCGCGATTTTTTTCTCTTTCTCTTTCTTCTCTCGCGTTTCTTTTGCGTCGTATTTTACATTATTGTATTATTATTACTTTTTTTTTTTTGAAACTCGAGTCATTTTATTGTCTATAATTTTATAATTTTCATCGTATAATCATAAATTATATAAACTCAATGTATTTGCAGAAAAATTAATGTTCTAAACAAGAACGAAATAGATATTTACAACGAACATTCAAATGTATGTTGTGTGTACACAACAGGAACAGTTTTTCGCAGGAGAAAAGGGCTCCAAATTTCGTTATTTAATCGAGCACATTTATTTTTGTCACGGTCTACTACATGCTATATAACTAATGTGAGCTTAAAAGATCGTCTATCGGATATTTAGAAATCGGTGGTATACTTATGAAAATTAAATAAAAGCTTTTTACATAAAATGTGATTAAGCTATAAATTTATAATTGTATTTTTATAAAACTAAAAATTATGCGCACTCAAGTGCAATATTTGATTTGACTAATTAAAAAATTTTCAATATTTTTTCACACAAAATATGTAAAATCTTTTTTCACAAAAAAAAATTGATATTGTCTTTTAAAAGTCAAAGGTACACTATAAATCTTAGGCTAGTTCTACATTTAAAATTAGACTTAATTTTCAAATTATTTAAAAAAATTAAAAGTTTTAAACAATAATATTAAAGATACATTGAAGCAACAAATAAAAGTTTAGCAAAAACAGCCGCTAATACAAATGGAGCATTATTTCTGCTACGTATATTCAACCATTTACACGGCATGCACGCACAACAAACGTTTTTTCTCTCTCCCATCCATATGTAAGAAAGAGACAACAATACAAGAACCCCAGAAGACAAAAATAGAATTTCTGTGTATGCATGTGAATATGCATTTGCACGTATGAAGGTATACACGCACGCGTCTGTGTAAGAAAAGGACCCCGAGCTGAGGATAGGAAAAGGAACAAAGAAAAAGAAGCTACAGCAACTTACGCTGTCCAGATCGGACGACGTGACGATGATGAGTTGAGTTCCGATGTTGTCGCCCAGCGAAAGAGAGAAAAGAATAGGTCTCGTGCACGGCGTCAGCGCTACTTTACGCCGTCGGCGGGCCAGTTTTGTAACCTCTCTCTCTTTTTCTTGAGGAAATGCGCTGCTGTCTGCCGGTTTGATAATAATGAACAAGCTACAACATCTTCGAATGCAACGCAGCTCTCTCCGTTTACTTTTTTTTTTGTTGCTCCGCTTTCCGGCTGCTCCTTATGAACCTATAACAGTTCGTAGCAGCAGCAGCAGCAGCTACAGAACACGCGACGTATGCGACACCGAGCGAGAGACTGATTTTTCCTTTCTTTCCGTCTCTGTCTTGCTCTCGAGTTTGCCAGTTGTGTTGTATATGTGCGTGCAAGTGTCGTGACTAATACAAAGAGAGGGAGAGAGAAAGAAAGAGATTGAGAGAGTAAGAAAGATGCATGGAGAGAAAGAGAAAGAAAACGATTATCTCGCAACTTATTCGTTACCGGTTTTACTTTTCTTTCTCTCTTCCTTTCATTCTCTATCCTGCCATTCTTGTGATAAAAAATATTGTAAAAATTTGAGCCGAGAGACTGTATTTTGACAAATTGTGACATCTTTTATGGTCATGCCCATGGCTGCGGGTAATTTAAATAAACGATTTGAATTTATTTTATCAATTTATTGCTGATAAAGATAGCTTAATAATATATTGAGCGTATGATGAATTACTCGACAGAACCTTAGATTAAAGCAAAGTACTTTGGTTTTAATTTTTGTCATAACGAAACTGAACATCTCAATTTACTAAGCATTTATTTATTAGTATACAAGCAGTTATCTTATTACCGTGCCCCTCAGGTGGTTCTGGAAGTCCGCCTCCATAAATCGTATCATAAAAAAAAAAAAAAATAATTTTCAACAAATAAAATTAAAAAATTAATGATAAAAGATTACGGTAATTTAAAAATATGCAGTAATTTACATTATATATATTAACGTGCTAATACCAATACTGATTAAATAATTATTTTCAAAACTTTATATTAAAAATTTGGATAAAACCAATCATTTTATTGGTAAAAGCACGTAAATAAAAAATGCCAATTTCGGAAATCTAGGAATACTAATCAATTCAAAGTAAAAAATAAGTAATTTAAGGCACAATTTTTTTTTAAACTAACACTTTTTTGCATAAAATCATTTAATATAAATATTGCTTTTTGTCGATTTTGCAAAAATATTTTTTATAATATAATACATTTAATCGCCATACACTTTTCTAATAAAAAAACTATTATTAAAAAAGTTAAAAATAAACTTTTTATTTTACAAATGCTTTCATTTCTTTTCATCGATAAGAAATATATTACATATACTAAATATTTTTACATATAATACATTAGAAAGTTATTTTTGATGTTGAATTAGTTAAAATTTTGTCAACTAATTCAATTCTTGTTCTTAATAATTGCGTTTGTTTTACAGGCAACGCATCCTTCTGAATATTTTTAAGAAGAAAATAATTAATAAATAATCTTAAACTTTCCCTAAATTGATGCAACTTTATCGAAGGCGCTATTTTTTCAAAAACATCCAGGCATGTTTCTGTATTTTCATGAAGCAAAATATCAAGCATTATCTTTTTGAATAACTTCATTGTTAATTTATCTAATTCGCCTAATTGGATAACCTAAAAATAAAATATATCAAATAAATAATTTAAATAATAATTGGATAAAAATTTAAATTTCATTAATACTAATTATCATTCCATTTAGCAATATCTTAAATTATATTTACCTTTAATATTGATAAAGGTAAAGCTTTTTGAATAAAAAGATATGACATCAATTTAGCCATATTTATTACTTGTTTACTGTTATAACTGTTTAATATTTTTAATTTGTCCCACAGCGTATATTGAATAGTCATCTAAAATAAGAAAAAAAATTTTAAATATATTAATTAATTTTAGTAATTATTTTTTCTTACTTGATATTTTCTATCATATTCACAAAATTTCTGCAATAATACAGCATAATAAGGATTAAAATTTTGTTCTTGTAAACAGCAATTTAGAATTACATATACAATTTCTCTTTCTTGACGATCTTTTAAACCTAAATGATGTAATTTTTCAAATGCATCTAAATAATCCTCAGCTGTCATAAGAATACAAAATATATTTTTTCTAATATCAGTATTCATTCTTTGAGCTTGAGCTAATTTGAGAATTTTTTGACTGTAAACTGGTTTTTCACTAGTTTTTGTCAATTTATTATTTGATACTGCTTTGCCTGACCAAGCTGAACCTATTATCCACCACTTGCCATTTTCATCAGCTAAGATATGAAAAGAAAAAGGTTATAATATATAAAAAAAATATTGATTTATATCGTGTAAAAAAATTATAAAAAGAATAATATAAAGTGTTACATACCATTTAGTAAATCTTCAAGTGACAAATTCAACTGTGAAATAATATTTCCCTTTCGAATCAAAGTTTTTAATAATTTTTTTAAATGTTCAACATGACTTTGATCATATTGTGGAATTTTATTCATATTATTATTTTTAATAGCTAATAAAATATCTAGCATAAATTGTATTCTTGTACTTTATAGAAATTATAAAGAAGTTAGTATTTAATTAAAAATAATATATTTAATTTTAACTTAAAAAACGATTAAAAGATAATTTATAATAAAAATTGTTTGCTTACTTTGATGATTTTACTGTAGATGCTTTTTTTTGCAAATTTAATATTAATTCTTTCAAAGCCAAAGGATCATCTTTTCTTAATCTGAATCCAGCAGTTTTTAATATTAATAATATGATATCAATTTCTTTTTCAGTAAATTTATCTATTAATTTTTCTAAAATTTGGTAAATTAATTGAGAACCAAAAATCTATAAAAAAATATATTGTTTGATAAAAAAAATTAATTTAATGACTGTAATTTATAACAATACATGGTGTTTTAAAAAATACCTTAAAATTATATAAATGACAAATCATTAACATTAAGTTATCCATTTCTTTATTTTTTACTTCTTGTGAATGTTGAATCATTTCATTAAATTTTTTTACAAGAATCATAATAAAATGAGCTCCAACTTCAGTACCAATATTCGCATGGAGTATCGCAATGCACATCATGTGTTCTGCAACCAATCTTTCAGCTGTTATCACAGGAGCAACAATAGATTCTAACATTAGATTTGAAATCATCTCATTCATGTCATTTCTACTATTAGTCATATACAATTCATCTAGCTAAAATATATTTCAAGATATAAGTAAATTAATATCATCATTAAATTCAATATAATTTGATTTGATATTATTTAATTCACCTGAGAAAGAATGGCATGCATATTGCTTTCTGCTAACCTATTCAAAAGACCTTTTATCTGTCTTTTTAGAAATAATAATTTTTCATTTTTATCAGCATTATTCTCAAAATTCTTCAACCTTAAAGCAGGTGCAATATATCTTTGTTTATTTTCCGAAATTATTGCACCATCTTTAGTTCTTTTTCTACCATAAATATCTTCCCATAGATCTTCATTCTCTGAATTTTCACTTTTTAAATCTTCATTTTTTGAATTTTCTTCACTTGAATTTATTGAATCATTATTTTCATCATCTTCAGAAGTAATATCCATTTCATTTTCAGAAGATTCATCATCAGACATTTTTTTCTTCTTAATTGGTGCATTAATTTTTTTACTTTTGGAAATAATTATATTTTTGTTAGAACTAATATTTTTTTTCTTAACTGCGGTTCTTTTTTTGCTAATATTTTTGTTACTGTGATTACTATTCTCATCTTCATCAATTGATTTATGATTTATACATGTATTTAATTTACTTATTTTATTAATTTTATTACTGACACTTTTATTTTTTCTTACATTATTTGCCTCTGTAAGTAATTTTACAGAACACTTTTTTTGTTCTAAAAGATTTACTTTAGTTGTATCGCCATTTATTTTATCTTTTACTTTAATTTTAGATCTTGTTGAATCAGAATTAATATTATCATGAGTATTAAAAATATCTTCCGACTGTTGAAGAAACTGTTTCTCACTTTCTGCAGCAATCTTTCTTGTGTCTTCATCACAGATATCCAATAAATCTAATATTTTGTAAAGGTATATAAGAAATATTTTTGGTATAATTTCTTATTTGGTAAAATTTTTAATGAAATCATTTTTATAAAAATTATACCAATATGCATATTTTTACAATAAAAAAAAAATTATCAGTATTAATAAAATATCAATAATATTAAAAAAGGATACAATCTAGTCCATCTGATATAAAAGATTTAGGCAAAGTTTTACTTGACTTCTTTTTTAACTTCAATTTTTTTTCTAGACTTTTAATAACTTTGTCTTCTACTAAGTTGTCTTTCTTCAATCCCAGTTTCCGTTTTTTAGTAAAATTCTTTGATGTATTACTTTTACCCATATTTAAATCTAAAATTTACTTTGTTACTAAACATCTAATACTTCTATTTTGTTTTTTTGTTTTTTTTTTTTTTTCTAGTAATTCATTTGAAAAATATTAAATATCATCTTTAACCATATTAAGGTTATGAGAATTATTTTTTATAAATACCAAAAACAGATGCCTAAACACCACGTGAGCTTGAGCACCTTAATTCTATATGTTATGAATATATTTCATGCTACAGATTTATCTTATTTACCATTCACGTCAATTCTATAATAATATGTTACATATACTCATATTCATAGTTTGACAGGTAATAGAAAAAGCGCGAATATTTAAATGTTTAATAAATATTCTACGCAAATATCTTCGAACACTAGATGATGGCTTAAAGCAATAGCCAAAATGCGTATTGAAGGAACATTTAAAAAAAAAATAACACAATTTCTAAATACGATTAAATAATAAACTTTTATTTAAAGAATATTAATATATATACTATTTTAATCAATAATAAAAAAAAAGAATTCGTAAGTATCAATAAAATTTTACATTTTTTATAGTTCAAATAAAGATAAAAAAATAATAGCTCATTTTTACATTTAAAGCTGTACATATAGATATGAAATTAATAATAATGATAAATGATTAAATATATAAAAAATATATACATTTGATACACAATTTATTGGGGTGTTTGACTGTTTTTATAATTAAACTGCGTTCTTTAATTATACGAAATAATAAAAAATGATGCTATTATTTTTATTTGAAAAATATAATTAAAATTTTTTTTTAAATATTTTTAAAAATAATTTGATTAATATATAAAATAATATTATGTTAAGAAAACCACGTTCGAATAGTACATTAGTAAATTTACATAGTACACAGGTAAATTAAAACCTGCATTCCTTAATTTATTGGAGTCTCTAGAAGAGTAAATAAATAATTGTTTTACTAAAGTTTGTTCATCTGCTGTGAAAGGACTCTTTTTTTTGCAAATAATTAAATATTATAAAATTTTATTTTCCTTAAGTTACCTGAATTTTAAATCGACAGTACAATTATTTCTAGCCCTTTCTACAAGTCTGTGCTTGTTAAATTTTGTAAGTTTAGCATAGAAATATACCGCCTCTTATGGTACATATTGCAACTACATGTACAATTTTCTAGACGTGGAAAATCCATATCTAGGTTATTCTTATACCTCTTTGAAATAACCCCCCATTCATTTGATTTTATTCACACAAGCTTATAGTTGCAACTGTCACTAAAAGGTTTTTTTGTTATTCTCATGATATAAACAAACACTTGCTGAGTAGATAATATTTTTATAAAATAATAATATTGAAATTTTTAAAAGGGGAACAGTAAAATAAACAAATTTCGAAATAAAACTAAAAAATTTGCTGTAACCGATTTTATTATAATTTTTAAATTACAAGGTTAGTTTTATAAATTTATAAAATTATTGTAATTACGTGACTTTATAAACTTTTTAATTTAAACTTAAAAAACATAATTTCATAATAAATATTTTCATGATTATTTTTAGAAATAAAGATTTTTTAATTTTTAATTATTAAGTAATATTATAATTAAATTTATTGCAGTTAAATTGTTTATTTTGATATTTATTACTTACAATTTGTTAAAAATGAACTATATTGAAAAATATCTATTTAAATGAAATTATTAGCAATTATTCTACTTAATTTGTATTTTAATTACTGAATATTTTAATTTTTAATATTGATTATATTTTCCAATAAATTTTTGTGGCTTACCTTGTAAATAGTTTTTAATTTTTTTTACAATTATTTTGTGTAATTTTAAATATCATAATTAAATTATCATATTTAAATATCACATCAAATTATCATTATTTAAATATCATAATTTTCAATATTGATTGTATTTTTCAATAAATTTTTGTGGCTTACCTTGTGTTTTAATAGTTTTTAATTTTTTTACAATTATTTTGTGTAATTTTAAATATCATAACAGAAAAAGAATATGTGTTGTTTTAGAATGGAAAAAATGATTGTTGAAAACTCTGAAATCGGACAAAGTGATCTGCCAATTACAGAAGAAAGTCTAATTAGTTTAGAAAAGTTAGATAGAGCTTCTCCAGATTTATGGCCAGAGCAAAGTATAACAAAATTTGTTGTTCAAAATTCATCACAAACTGATATTCCTGTATGGACTACCAACTTAACCAATGATGACATGAACCAGTTATATCAACTTGGTCATTTGTCAATGTATGAATTAATTACAGAAGTTAAAAAACTGCATGACACTGCTTATCAACTTGGCTTAGAAGAAGCAAAAGAAATGACTAGAGGAAAATATTTAAACATCTTCAAACAAAAGTAGCCGGTAAAAAAATTAAATGAAATACGATACACATCATTACTATTAAGGTGATTTATATATTTGTGATAAATTTCAATATTTTAATGAATAATTAAATTAACTATTTATTTATTGTATTTTATTAAGATGTAAATCATACATAAATAAAAAAAAGTTTTATAATATTATAATAAAAAATTTTATAGTAAAAAAATTATTGTTATGTGAAAAGTATTAACTATTTTAGAAATAAAATTAGTCTCTCAATACTTGCTTTTATTTTTTTAATATTAAGTTTAATACTGACAACATTTATAATTGTAATAATAATAACAAATATCAAAATAATGATTATAATAATAAAGTTAATATTTTTTTTATTTACTAAAAAATCTACATATAAAACAAGAAGTTAATATTATAAAATAGATTAGTATGTTAATATCTTATCAAATAATCATTCAGTTTTATTTTAATATGCAGAATTTTTTTAATTTTTAATTGTAAAATATATATATTTTATTTATTTATTAATAATAATTTAAGAACATCATGAATTAATAAAACTTATTAAAATAATTATTGCGTAACATTTGAATTAACTTAACATTTAATCTGGTTAAAATTATCTATTTTCAAATTATAAGTCTGAAATAACAATTGAAAAATAATATATATTTAATGTTGTAAATAAAATATTATTTAAATTATATACAAATTTGAAAATATTTTCAAAATAATTGCAATAAATTTAATAAAAAAAAATTTTTCAATTTGTATTAAAAATGTATATAATATATATTTAAAGTATGCTTTTATAATATACATATATATAATTGTAAGATAATAAAAAATTGAAAAAAAAATTGAAAGAAAATTATTTATCTTTTACATTTGTAAATTTTATAAAAACATTATAAATTTTTTATATTTCTATAGTTGTTTTATTTATAGTATCTATATATTTAAATATTTTATATCTTTCTATTAAATGTAATTTTAAATACTAAATTTAAATTATAATAATGAAACAATTGCTATCGTAAAAATAATTCAAAGTATTAAATAAAGTACACATATATAAAATAATTATATTATAGTGTTCATTTTAATCAATGTTATTCTATGCATCGCAAATATGAATTTTATGTTGAATATTAACATATGATTAGTATCAGTATAAAAGTGAACAAAAATTTATGTTACAATAACATTGCTAATTATTTTAACATAATTTATTTTAATCCTAATTTTATTTAGAAGAACACGAAGAAATTACAATTTCTACGAAATTTCTTTTTACAAAGAAATTATAATTCATCAAATTAAATAATAATAATGATAATAATAATAATAATAATAATAATAATAATAATAATAATAATATTACTTTAAAGGTAAAGTTTTGAATCACAATCTTATTTTCCTAAATTTTTCGAATCTAGTTGTAAAATACGTATTACAAAAATTAAAATTCGAAACATTGAGTATAATTAAATACAAAGAACCCTAATGTGAACTTTATTTAAATGTAAATAACGGTTATCTTTAACATTATCATTATACAATCAAATAATAATAATTATTTAATGCGTTATTTACGCGCTTACAATATTATAAATTATTAAAATATATAGTAAATAAAAACAAATTTTTATAGAAATGTTTCTTTGACATTTTAAAAAAATGTTAAAAATAATCTAATTGTAAAATATAAAGTTTGACCGACTTGTGCAATTGAAAAAATATATGTATATTTCTTATAAAATATACAATATTACATAATTAAATATTTCTTTTAAATGATTAATAGTTCAATCATTGTTTACTTATGATTCATATTTCCAATTGCAATATTAAAATAAAAATGATGTAATTATTTAAATATAATTTTGTTTTATTATAATTATTATTTCATTGTCTTTATATATACAATTTAATTACGAACATAATTAATATTCTACGCGTTATTACAAATATAAAATACTTAAGAAAAAAATTAATATAATTAAATGTTAAACTAAGTAAAAAATTAAAAAGTGTATATTTATTATGTACAATTTTATTTATATATGTGTGTCATGATGAAGTACAAAGTTTTATTAATAGTTAAAACCGAGTTATTTACATTTAATTGCAAATTTTTTAAAAAATGGGGTAAATGTGTTAAAATACTTAAAATTGAATGTACGTCTAATTACTTTAATAAATATTATCGGACAATAAATTTATGTATAACTGCAGAATGCATAAAAAATTTCAAAAGTTTACCGATATTTTTTAAACATTTCTATACGTACAATCATAAAAACAGACTTACCCCAGTTTAAAAAAAAATGACTTGCATATCGTTTCGCTATATTATTTAACCGTAACAACACCTCAAATTTTGAAACCAAAATGTTTATCGTCAATGCCACCTGTTTAAACCCAAGAAGTCTTACACATCCAACATTTATTTACGGCGTTAAAAGTATTTAAAGTTTAAAAAAAAATTCAGATTTTATTTATAATAAAGCCTTAGCATATCGCGTGGAATGATTACCGATGTCTTAAAAGTAGTCAATGCAAGTTCAATAGACATTTTCACGTCTATTGATCATTATTTGTTCACAATCAGGGTTCTTTGATACGCGCGCTGTTCTTAAAAACAACAATAAAAAACTATCGGCGATTTGACGATCGTTATGTTACGAGTTAATCGCACCTTTAAGTACTTATGCATTTACATATACGCGTTTATATAAAAGTCAGTCTTTCACGACGAATTAGTTGTACGTCGTGGGGGTTATCGGTTGCGCGAGGTACAGTCGCGTTCGTCGCTACCGTCGCTGCATTCGAAGAAGCCGTTGCAAAGCCGGGACTTCGGTAGACATTCGCCCAAAGGACAGCGGTGACCCTTGCAGCTCGTTACGGTGGATGGGATGTTGGTGCGCGAGGTGACGTCATCGATCCAATCCACGTAATGGTAAACTTTCGTGTAAACGCCCGGTCTGTCCGGTCTTCCGCAACCGTAACCGTTCGACGTTATGCCTATGGAAATTAAAGAGGATCGAATTTTATTCCCATAGCTGTTGATATTTGTATGTAAACACGCGTCTGAAATAAAATTTTAATACTCACCGTGAAGAGTATATTTATTATCGGATTCGGAACAGACGAGCGGACCTCCGCTATCACCAAGACACGCATCCCTTCCGCCGTTTTTCACGCCAGCGCAAAGCATCCCGGAGGTTATTCGATACAGAGGTAAGAACAACGTTTTCCTACGGCACTCTTCTGTCGATATTAAGGGTAATTCGACTTCTTGCAGAGTGTCGGCTTAAAAATTAAATAAAATGTTAAATTATTCAAAAGAAATCATAAACTAAATAAAAAATTGTAAAGAGAATTGTTGATTTTTGTTATATTCTTACGGAATATCCTGCCGATTTCATAAAGCTGTCCCCAGCCGGTGACGGTGCAAGTGGTCCCGCTCTTGGGTTCCGAATCCGGTAGACAAATCGGTCTTACGTAATCGCTGAAAATTACTGGTTTCTCGAGCCGCAACAAAGCTATGTCATTGATGAAACCATTATCCACGTAATCGGGATGAAGTATTATGTAGTCGAGTCTGATTACTTGCTCGTAAGGACTTGGAAAACTGCCGCGTCGTGTCGCGCCGATTCGCGCCACCCAGTATTCGTCTTCTGCTCTGAAAATTTTTAATTTTTAAATTAAACGATTTCTTTTTTTTTTTTAGTTTGAAATTATTATATCGTGCTATTTGTCTTATGTTATATAGTTACCTGTAAAAACAATGGGCAGCCGATAAGATCCACCTGTCGTTAATAATCGCACCACCGCATTGATAATCTCCCTCTTTATAAAGCGCAACTTGCCAGGGCCAGCTACCAGCCGATGAGCTACCGCCTCCGACGATTCTGTAATGACGAGTGCTAAGCCATTATCTTAAATTTCTCTCAGATGTTTGCAAGTTATTAAAATAAAAACTAATTTAATGGTTGATTTTTACATTTTATTTGACGTTCAATTTGTGGATATTTATTTTTGATTTTATTACATGTTATTTCAACGTAAATTTGTTGTAGCATCAATATAAATGTCTATAGATACATTTTAAACGTATAATTTTATTTATTATTCAAAAAAAGAGTTTTACCTGGCTTGCGATGGCACCTGAGTTCTGATTCCACACTCAAGATTTTTGCACCTTACTTTGAGTACTTGACCACTTGGACATTTTGTCTTTTTAAACGTCAAATTCGTTTTATTTGCAGATTTTTCGTCATTTAAAAAGAGGCTATAATAAGTTTTATCTAAAGATGGATTGTCTTCTTGTACTTTTTCAACCTTATCAATATCACTGTAAAAAAATGGTAATTTAATTTTCTTTGCAGATATTTAAATTTTGATAACATTTTTTATAATATCTCGACCGATTGGCTTACCGATAAGTTATGGCCTTGCAAATAGCACGTCCAAGATCTTCGATGGACCAGGAAAGTTGTAAAAGGATATCGGCATCGTTCAGACACAATTTTCCCCACTTGCCGTTTTTTCTCACCTTCAAATAGCCTCGATCGGTGTAATTGTTTACCTCTAATCTATTTGATTTAACGAAAGCGCTGTTCGTTTTAACGTCAGTCCTGATCGAGCTTTCGCTTCGCACCAAATTGTTCCTAACCTTCGACAACGAAATTTCTCTACCCGATACAACGTCCGTTCGCAATTGGCCATTTGAGTTTTCTTCGGTAGTGCTTTCGCCATCGTTGACGTCATCGTCGATGTTTGTATCTTTACGATCTATGCTCGCGAACTGATCCTTGAAAATCTCCTCGTTGTCGGTGGTGAAAAATTCTTGATAGAGTTTAGAAGCCTGATCGTCAGGTTCTTGTTCGTCGTCTATTAAAGCGGCACACTTTTTTTCATCCTCTCCGTGTGGACAGTCACGTTCTCCATCGCAAACTTTCGATTGGTCGACGCAAAATCGACTGTTGCCACACACGAATTGACCATCTTCGCACCAATCTGTTTATAAGTGACGCGAAAATATTCATATATTAAAGAAAGAGATGAGATAGAGCTTTTAAAATCTATACTTAAAAAAATAAAAAATAAACCAAAATTACCACAATCAGCTTCATCGGAGAAATCCCAGCAGTCAACCATTCCGTCGCAAATTTTTTTATGCAATAGTTGCGCTTTTAAGAAATCGGCACACGTGCAGTTAGCTTCATCTTCAGAATTGGGACATTCTCCTAGCATGTTACACCTACCATTATAAGGTAGACATCTACCGTCGTTACATTGAAATCCGTGGCATGTCTCTGTTGAAATAATTATTTATAGTATTACAATTTGCGTAAAATATTCGATATGATTTTATAATTAGGAAATAAAAAAAAAAAAAAAAATATGAACTCGATTTTCTTTTAAATACGATAAACTTGTTAAAATTACATCAATAAGAGTTTGCAATGTTAATTGCTCCTAATATATAGTTTCATTACACCAGCAATTAATAATTAATAATTAACAATCTATATGGAATTATTTAAAATTATTTTAATAAAAACACTAACGGATTTGACTGGTTTGATTTTCTTCAGTGGTTGAAATCATCTTATCGCTTCTTTCTTCGGCTTTGTTCAAAGTCTTCGTCATAACTGGAACACCGTCTCGACTGAGTGTAAAATTGAATCTCGTCTCCTTTGGAAAAGCCATCGTTGTTTTATTTTCTCTGGCTACTACGTCGGCAATTTTTTTTAGCTCTTCCAAATCTACTGCATTGCTGTTTGGTTTGAGACTCGGTGCTATGGTTGTTGATTGGCTTTTTGGTTTTTTTGAAGCTGCCTCATTTCCGGTTCTAACTTCAGCGAGCTTGCGTAAGTTGTCCACTAAAAGCTGGTCCTTATCTTGATAAGTAGCAATTTTTCGATCGGAATTTGACGTTTTCGTATCATTGTTCGGTTTATCTTGACTAGATCCCGCGTCCGCAGTTGTATTAGAAACTAACAATTTTAAAGTTATTTGATCGCCTTTCACGCTTGATGATACCTTAGTACTGATAGACGTAACTACTTCGACGATCTGTTCAATTGTTCCTAGCGTTGGATCTTTGTCAAAGTCACGTTGTTCGGAACTATCTTTTTTAAAGGAATCTCGTTCAGGGTTCGACAATCCAAACAATCTTTCTAATAGAACTGTATCATCGGAAGAATTTGGATTTATTGTTACATTCTTTTTTTCAACGTTGTGAGTTTGCTTATCCTTGTCCAATTTCGGGCGAGGTCTTATGGGTCGTCCAACACCTATCAAAACATTTGCAAAAAAAATATATTAAAATTGCAATAATTTATAAACTAGTTTAATTATTAAAATCGTAATTTAATTTGAATGAAACATAAAATATATGTTTAAATATTTATATAATTTACAAAATATAAAGTTAAAATAAATCTTTTCATTTGGAAAGGTTCTTTTCAGTACAAATCAATCAATAATAAACATAATCAATAGTATAAATCAATAAATTTCTATTAAGATAGACTTAATACCTGTATTGCTTTTAACAGGAGCTAGGGTAACTAAATCTATTACTATGTTAGCTTTCAAGGTGTCGTTGTAAGTATTTTTTGTAATTTGTTGCGTTGCTGTTAGTTGACTAGAATTTTCACTTGTTAGGTTACTTTTTTGTAAAAAATCATCCTTAGTATTCGTGTCCAATCCAGGTACGTGTTTAATTGTATCAACCTGTAAAAAATATAGTTTAATGAAAAAAGTCATAGTCAATTAATATGTTTATAGATAATTATTGTAATAGACTTACTTTAACAAAAGTTACATTTCTTGAAGGTTGAGCTGGATTCTCAGCGACTAATTTTTCCCCGATATCAAATTCTGGATGTAGAATCTCTGCCATCGTTTCGGTCGTTGACAGTTTCAGCACTTTCTCATCGTCGATCATTATTTCTGTAGACGATGGTGTACTGAATGTCTCTTCGTTAATATTTTTCACAAACGTTTCGATTTCCACAATTTTTTCAAGCTTCGGTATAACCTCCGCAGGTATTGGTGCTACTAGTTTATCCATTTCGACAGCATCAACAACTTCGGCAACACCGGGTATGGTGACATCTTTCACAGGACTAATTTTGTCTACAGGAATAGTATGACTAAAAGGTTTTATCGTATCTGGAGAGCGAACTAAAGGAGGTTTTGAACCTCCGTTCAAATCGGAAGTTTTGTAGCTTGTATAAATTGGCTGATTTTTCTGATTTTCATGTCGTACTACTGTCTCACTGGATGCTCCATGTTTGTCAAAAAATTCTTCCGCCATAATTTCACTGTACTTATTCCGACTTTCCAAATCTGTTTAAATTTAATATTAAATTTCATTTATAAATATTTTATTTATGAAATATAATCTACTGAAAATTTAATAATTTTATTACCTAATTCTGATTCAAGAACAGGTTCAGCTACACCGATTCCCGTTAAAATAGTCGGTTGCTCGTCTTCTTCGTCGAAAATCGGAAAATTTGGTACGGAACTTGCGTAATCAATTTTTTCATCAAATCGGTTAATTGCTGGTGGTGCTTTAGAATCGGGCGAAGCTTTGAGTCTTACATCATACGTGTCAGGTGGTAGTTGACCCGATACTTCTATATTAGGTTTACTATTTTCTGAATTTAACTCGGTTATGCCAGGAATTTTATTTTTGAATTTTCCATTAACTCTGAAGTTAACCATTTCTTGAGGAACTATACGATCGTGTGGAAATACACTATCCTCATCGTCTATGGCAATCAACAATGGTGGAACTAAAGTATTCGCAGTGGGTAAAGTATCTATTCCAATTTTGATATCTACATTAAAAAAATTTTTAAAATAAAAAATATTTTCTCTATTTTCTCTAAATTCAAAGAGTTATTTAATGTTTAACTTCAATGAAATTATTTTTTTTTTAATTTAATCTAAAAAATTGTTTTCATTAATAAGTGTACTTGTCATAAATCAAATAACAATTATGAATTAATTATGCATTCCTATCATTATGTTTTCAATAACCAGGTAGTAAAAAAATCACCTTACCCGATTTATCTACAACCGAATCAGTCTTAGGTTTTAAGGTTGTCGTAGAAGTAGTTGTGACGACACTCGGACCGAGTTTCATCTGCGAATTCATGTAAGGCGGTATTATGGGTCGCCAAGGTGACGTTTCAAAATCGGGTTTGCGAAATTCGTTGAAAGTTGTCTCAGGGGCTATTCTTTCCGTGGATACCACGGGAGATTGAACCTTGACGGTTATCGCGGCCTCGGTTTTGCCGGAGCTCGATGTAACATGCGAGTTGCTGCCGCCGCTGCTACTAGTGCTGGTTGCCAAGGTCGAGGTCGTCGTTCGCACGGTGGTCGAGACCGTCTCGTCCTTTCTCGATCCCGCCGATCCGGTGATGTTTAATTTGGTGGCGGTGTAAGTGCCTTTGATGGTGGGGATATTGCTGAAATCTATCTCCGACTCGGGATCGTTGGCCTCCGTGGTTTCGGGTTTCGGCTTGAGTTTGGGATTCGTGATAAGCGAGATGTTACGGTTGGGTCGTAAGATGCCGTTCTTCGTGATCATCGTGTTTCGCTGTTGCGAGGATTGTGCTTGCTTTGGGCTTTGATTGCCTTCGGAATTTATCCCTGACAAAAAAATATCATAATCATGATTGTCTTCTTTTCATATAACAATGATAAGTTGATCTATTTCTAATATTCAAATATGAAAGTTAAATTTTAGAATGAATATTTGATAAGATTTTAAAGTATTAAAATATTATATTTTATTTAATTGTGAAAGTAAAAATGATTACCCATGCAAAAATAATTGTATACATCCCGTATGTACGAGACATATGCGATACACATAGAGAATGAGACTATCCTACACATATATACACGGGATGCATACAATTATTTTTACACGGGTAGTACAAATAACTTAAAATTATCGTTAACTTTTGAAAACGGTACTTTTAGTAGCACACAGTTAAATTTTCTTAAAAATTAATTTCAATGTAAATAAATGTAAATAAAGTAAAATTACTTTTAACCGTGATACTCGTCAAGTCAAGTTCCATGTCCTTAAACAAAGATGACGAGGAATACGTTTCTTTAGCTATGATATCTTCTATCGTGTCTTCTACATTTGTAATGGATCGTGGAATCTTCCTTCTGTCCAAGTATAACCTAAAGAATACTTTCAGCGTGTTATTTTCGAATTTGTCTATGATTGCTTGCTTATACGAAGCTCCTAGTACGCTTCTCCTAAACAGTAGTTCAAACTGAAAATTTATTAATGTTTATTAGAGAAACATTGTAAACTGAAATAATATATTTTATAT
The DNA here is from genome assembly GCA_949987625.1 of Chalcis sispes. NCBI lineage: Eukaryota > Metazoa > Arthropoda > Insecta > Hymenoptera > Chalcididae > Chalcis > Chalcis sispes. The sequence goes on along the minus strand of OX465098.1, from coordinate 2,271,628 downwards.
TTTCTTGCATGTTTATACTCACAATATTTTTGTACTTTTGCTCTTTCTCACGAAAGACCATACTCGTGTTCAATTTTAACATAGGATTGTACTTTTCTCCTTTCGTCACTCTAAAGCTACCCACGAAGCCAACTATCGCTGTAATTTTAATATTTTTATTAATAGTTGACGTCAACTTTAATTTCAATATAAAAAAAAAGGTTAAATTTTTTTTACCATTTTTTGAATCTGTTCGAAGAGCTAAAAATAAAAAATAAATTTTTTATTATAATTTATTGTGATGCAATGATTACATTGTGTGAATGATAATTTTTTGAAATATTATGAAAATATGTTCTTTAAACAATGTAATTATAAAAATTTCACGTATATTTTTTTACGTAGTTGTCTATTTTTTCTTTTTTTTTTTTTTCACAAGCCTCGTGAAATTTTTATCGATTATTATCAATGCGTTTTCACAAATAAGACAAAGCAATAATAACTCACCACCCATCCACAAAGCTAATCCAGCGATGGCGAGTACCGCGACTAATACGAGCATCGCGATTATAATCAACATAGCGCTTCCAACCTTCCATGTCGAACTTCCTCTGTTTGCTTTTGATGTTTGCGGTGGTACCCTTGACCATGCAGATCTCGGCGGTAGATAATAATCGTTCTGTAATAAACGATTTAAAGTACGTTTATGTATTGTTATGTATGCTTATACTGTGCATTCTGAATAATTGCTTAATAATAAAATTCTAAAGTCTAGGTAAAGGATTGATTTTGAAATCAACATTTTTTTTAAAATTAATTCAAGCAGTTCAAAGAATTAAGATTCACCATATGAATTTATAAAATAAAATATATATTAGCTAATTGTATACTTGTATTCTTTTTGTTTTGTTTTCGCTAGATGTATCCAAGAGCTATTAAGTAACCATTTATTACAATTTAAATTGGTACAATGTAAGAAAAATTAATACGCCAAATTTTCGCTAAACTCGCACCAAATAATTCGCGCAATGCTTCATCCGTCGGTAAATTCCTAATTCGTTGGAGTAAACATTTTTATTACGCGTTTCGTACCACTCCCCGACGACGTTGCACGAGGAAGTTGTTGAATCCTCGCCGTGTAAAACATTCGGTAAGCACATACGACAACGCTATTCATATATGTGTACATTCATATACGTATGTAAATTAAGTATCGCTCTCGGTCGTTAGTTGCGGTACGCGCCGGCAAAATTTTACCCGACTCGTCGTTCTTTCCCGCGTTGAAAGGTTAAAGCGTCTTGTTAAAAGGAACGAGGAGTTAAAAAGATACGACAAAGTCGCCCGGGTATATACCGTTATCCGGAGGAAAATTCTTTCCTATTCTCCAGATGTCCGGAAAGAACCGACGACTGAATCAACGAAGGAGATAATTAACTCCGCTTTTTACGAGAAACGAAGGAAGTACTATATTGTTATTTTCAAATTGTACATTTTTTGAGTTCGTGTATGTATGTTTTTTTACGCAAATACAAAGCGCTGTGTATTCGTTTTTTTTTTTTTCAATTATATCGTTCGTGTAATAATGCGGGGAAAGTGGAATAAAGAATTTGTTTTTATTAAATTTTTTAAAATTATATTATGTTGATAATACATATTTTAAAAAAGATTTTATCAAATCAAGTTATTTGCAAGTATTCTAAACATTCTTATATATACATATATATGTATATGCAAAATATTGATCGATTAACATCTTTGAGTACAGAGAGATGCAATTGTAATTTATTTCGTGAATAAATCACCATAAATATCGAGAACTCGTCGCGCGCGCGAAGCAAATTAAATTCATAGGAAAAGATGTTTATATACATGAAAATGATTGTGCGCACGAATAGAATTCAAAATTTATCAAAGAGGAGAGAGAATAGTTATGAAAAAATTTTGTAACATTTTTAATAATCATTTTTATAATAAATATCGAACAAATTTTTTTCCAAAAAAAAGATTCTTTATTTAACTATTTTATTTTAATATTTTAAAAAATTATAGCAATAACTGTTCGTTGTAATAACGCGTCGATCTTCTTATCGCGATTATTTTTTTTTCTCGCATTAAAAGCCACCAAAAACGTGTCGTTAACCGTTAAATGTATACTGATACGTGTATATACATATAATATACATTATATAAAAAAAGAAAAGACTTGATCAACTTGATCTTACAAGAATTGGATAACTTAATGGCAAGGTTCAACAAACTTTCGGCATAAATTTTATCACGATTCTCATTAGCATATGGGTTCTCTTTCGTTCCCGAAAACACATGTTCGCCTTGCTTAAAATTATCCTGCCACTATATTTGTGTGACGATTCGTACGATACATTTTTTTTTTTTTTTTTTTTTTTTCGTATATTTTGTTCGCACGTTGTGTGGAGCCTTCTATTTATATTATCAGCTACCGCATAAATACATGTATATTTTTTTCATACGTGTAAAAAATCGTAGTCCCGTTTGTCGTTACTCTAATTTTTATACTAATGTCGCAAACGTATGGGTTTGAAGTTTCCAACGTTAGAGTTTAACGAAATTTTTTATAAACTGTTTTTATTTAAAATTTATATTTAAATTTTTTTAATCTCAGTGTTGTATAACATAACCTAATATTCAGATACTGATTTAAATATAATTAGTACATTATTAACAGCTTTATTTAAATGTGAAAAATTATTTCGTTGTACTCTAACGTTGCAAACTTGAGACCCATACAAACGTTTTATTATTTTTTTTTTTTTGTTTTTTTTTTGTTTTTGGATAACGTAAAAGAAAAACGAACGAATAAATAAACGAAAAAAAAATATGTTGAAGCATTTAAATGCATTTTATATTTTAAAAAATGCATAAAAGTAGGATAAAATAATATAAAATTGAATTTTTTCATTTGTGAAGAATAAAAAAATAATAATGCTTCTAGATAAACATAAAACTTATATTCGAATATCAATAATTATAAATTTCGTTTACATATTAGTACTAAAATTAAAGAAAAGAAAAAAAAAAAATGATTATTTTTTAATATTGACAGTTACTGGAAAACTGGTTTTTCATGCAGTATTCAACATATTAAATATACTATCAGCTTTGCATGCAACGAAACGAAATGTAGTTACGGGTCATCGAACGCGACCGAGGCAGAAACGATTTTGTTCAATAAGTTTTTGATATACCTTTTCAAAGAAATAGTTTTGGTAATTTTTTAGAAAATTTATTATTATTATACATTTGAATAAATTTTTTCTCAAAGCTTTAATCAAGTCTTACATCTTCGTAGATATATTTTCGCATCTCGTAAAAACCAAAGCCGAAAAATCTAATCGTTCCTCGGTCATATATCCAGACACTTCGTTAAAAATGAAAAACAAAAATAAAAAAAAAAAAAAAAAAAAAAAAAAAAGGCCCCGTATAGCAAAGATCGTAATCAGCGATCGTTCGATTACTATACGCTCGAGGCGACGACGCGTGCGTTAACTCGCACGTATATATGCGCAAGTACATCTACATGTAGGTCGAGTCCGAGTTGCATCTCCTTCGTTATTTCTTTTTTTCTTTTATCATTTTCTCCTTCCGAGGAACGCTAATTATCCAGCCGGACTTTAAATTAATCGCGGACTTGCCCATACATACTCGTGAATCATCGCGACGTCGATTCCATACGCTTGCGTATAAACGAGACATTTATATTTCGCTATGTTCCACTTTAACTTTAGTATACGAGTATTTATACGGGAGTTTTCTGAATTCGCGAATTTATTTTTTCTCGGTCAACGTTGATTTGTTGTTTTGGGTTTTTGTGATAACGAGAGATTGGAATTTGGGTGTGTTGGTTTTTTGACTATTGTATTCCGCGAGAATCTAGGATGGAATGCTTTTTGCGTACTTCAATTTTATGTGAGCTTTTCCTCAATGTTTATGCCTGGGTTGCATTTAAACTTATTTAATATTTATGAACTAATAAATAATAATAATTTATTTTACATTACTGTAAATTTTAAGTTGTAAAATTATCATGAAATTTTTCGTGAAATGCCAAGCTTTTTATTTATAATCATTAATAAATCAGAGTACAATTTATCGATGTAATAAAAGATTTTAGTTGTTGAAATTTTCAATGTAACAAAAATATTCGTTATAATCGCTTCCTTTAAATGTAATTTATTTAATTTAACTATTTTTATTATTGCATTAAAATTTGCATTGTATACCATGTAAACATTAAAATTAAATTTTGATGAATATTTCTTATAAAAATGAAGTTGACGATATACTATAAAAAAAATGTTTTTAATGTTTAAATGTTTTACAGAACGGAATATTCTAATTTTTTTTTTTTTTTATGAATGCAAGCCATTACAGCGTTTAATGTAAAAATTTATTATTCAAAGTCAATCACCTTTTCTTAATGAGCAAAAACAAATCGTCTTTCCATAATTCGCCAAACAGGAAGAAGTGCTAATCACGGGAACAAGCAAAGCAAAAAAAAAAAAAAAAAAAAAAAAGAAGAAGCAACAAAATTAATGCATTAGCATGAGCGCATTTCCTTCGATGAGCTTTTTCTCATTCCCGCGTAAAATCGTTAAATCCACCGAAGGTGCAACACACGAGTTCTTCAAACGTAATAACACACCGGTGAGTTTCTCGTGAATAAAGAATTAGGTAGCTTTTCAGCAAATTACATTGATTACGAAGAAAGAGAGAGAGAGAAAGAGAGAGAGGGGGGGGGAGGGGAGGTGAGAGAAAAAAAGGTGCGTATAACGCAGAGTTCGACAAACCTCGCAGCTAAGTGAACTTTCTCAAGCACATGGCGTGACAAAAGCCGAGTTCGCTCGGTATCGGTTAAGCGGAATTACTCAACGACGAAGGACATTCGAGACCGTCTACTACACGAATGACGAAAGTATCATCTTCGCTCTTTCAAGAGCTTCGACACTTCGTACGTTGGAATGAGTCCGCTTGGATACCTTGAAATACTTACGGAATTTACAGAGCGAAGTATTTTGTTGATCTTGTTAAGTTTTCTTTACCCGTGTCTACCAAATTTGTTAGACCGCGTCAACCAAGATTGTTAAATAAGAAAATTAATTGATTGATTGGTTTTAATAAAAATAAATTTAGTAAATTCATTAAAAATATGAATGATAAAAATTAATCACTCTCGATAAAATTTACAGCCATTGATTTTAATCATTCCAAGATAGGTTTACTTTATTATTACTACTAATTTCCATTTTTATAATTTTTAAGAGCGTTACATCGAATACTTTATAAATCAAAGTTTTTTATTTTTTATTTTACAGCTAAGATAAGAATCATTTAACACAAATATAATCAAATCACCGGACGAATGTGGAATAAATTGTAGATGAATATATTTACATGAATAATTAAATTAATGAAATTCGCTCATCGATCGTTTATATAATTTTCTTAAACCGACACTTTTTTTTTTTTTTTTTTTTTCTCATTTTTGCAAAGCACCTAACTCGTCATTAAAACCGTTAAAAGATTACGTAATAATAGTATAAGTACTAAACACAACGCACGCATTAATCTATACAAACTAAGCGCTTGTTATAACGTTGTAAGAAGTAAGTGTTCCAAGGTGGCCAAGCTCTCATCTCCACATTGGCACCTGCCGATCGACATATATATCCATTGCTAAGCACGCGTACGCGAGGTCGTATCAGCTTCGTTAAATGGAAAATCGACTTACTCATTATGGGAATGTCACTTTAACGTTTTCTACTTATTTTTACCTCTTCTTCTTCTTCTTCTTCTTCTTCTTCTTCTTCTTATAACAACACGACACGGATCAAGCATCCTTTTGTAATTTTAATTCCTCTACGTGCAATAGAGCGCGTATGTACGCGATTGATTTATTCGCTTTAAAGTACGCGTGGCTTTTACTCGGCTTGCGAAATAACCGTTTTGTGTCGGGTTGCGCGCTCGTTTTCAGTTTAAGCTAACGCCTTTTCGGTTCGGTATTGTGTGCAGTTCGTTTCTTTTCTTGTTTTCTTTAAGAAATGCGGCCGTATGTATGCTTTATCGTAAATTTAAAACAAGTAAATGATACAATGACATCGCGAACGTTTGTAATAAAAATCAGAGTTTTGCAGCTTTCCGTCAATCGTTTTCCGTGAACTTTTGAATAGAATTGGCTAATGGTGATATTTTCTGGACAAACGCACCATTTTAATTATAATTTCTTATTGTTACTGACTTATTTTGATAATCATTTTTTCTTACTAAAAATGGCACTTTTAACGTTAAGGCTACATATTTACTGATATCTTTAAATTTAAGGATAAATAATACAATAAAATTATTTTATATTATCATTTAAAATTACCATAAAAATTTATATTTATTTGGCAATTAAAGATTTATTTAATTTAATCAAAATTCATCGCAACGTGACGTTCGAGCATTTCGAATATCGACAGAGCCTTACACGAAGAGACCCAATCGACTTCCATAAAAAGATTGCCTCTATTGCTCCGTTGTATAACTAAAAAAATTAATATTTTCTATAAATCATATTGATATTAAAATAAAACAAAGCGATCTAGCTTTCAGCCCTGAATTATTTTGGAAACCTTGGCTCGAAAAAGGAAAAGCAACGATTAACAACCTTATGTGATATCCTTTTCTAACGTCACGACACTATAGAGAAAAAAAAATCTTCTTTAACACATTAATTCATTTATTCATTCAATTTATCCAATAAAAATTATCATAAATTGTATACAAATTCACGCTCAACGATTTCCTTACGATCAAACAGCGCGTCGGATAAAAATACTCGATTCTCGTATATATGTATAGTAAATAATAGTACGCGGCAGGCATTGCTCCTGCAAATCATCGACGAAGTGAGTTCAATTACTCACCGGCAATTTGCTTTGATTATCGAACGAAGAACGCGTGGAAAATGACCTTTTGCGCGCTCTCCCTCCTCCGGGATCCTCGCGTACACAAATCAGCGCATAATTAATTTTTATTGCGTTCTCGCGAACATCCTTTCCCTATGTACACCATAAACAAACAATACACCGATTCGCTTCGCGAACATCGTCGCCTCTAAGGCGTAACACGAAACGTAATAATAATCACATTTCGATTGTCTAACTAGACGAAATCGTTATGGGTGTTTAAAGGTTTGAAAAGAAGAATTTTTTGTTTATGAAAAAGTTTATTTTCACACGTCGAAAGAAAACTATTTATCGGTAAAGCGACGTTAACAAAAAAAAAAAAAAAAAAAAAAAAAAAAAGGAGTGTATTAATTGTTATGCTACAAATTATCACCGAGCGTGAAATTGATTTCAATTTAACAATTAAAAATTTTTTTAAGTAAATCCCTTATCGGTAAATGTTTTGTTAAATGATATCTATCTTAACAATGTGTGTAAATTTGTCAAAGTCAAAGCCACTTTTATAAAAAGAATGAAAAACGAAAATCTTGGCAGAACATCGTCGGTTGTCCTCAAGGCGAATACGTCATCGTCTCGTTGTTGGACGCGTGCGGGGAAAAGGTTGGAAAAACGCGCATAGGGGCCCCCAAGTGCACTTAAATCGCGATGCCGAGCATGTCCAACTATGCAGATCACGAAGCGTGGTTACAGCTATATGCACTCGAGCTATCTCGGCGTCGTGATTCGCTCCCCGTCGTTGTAACCGCGCGTACGTTAGCGAGGAAGATCTAGGAGTTTTCTGGATAACGCGTCGACGAGGGACGAGATGTCCGAGCTGGGAAAAGAGGAAAAGAAAACGTTTTTTTTTTTTTTTTTCGTTTTTTTTTGTTTTTTGAGAAGTCGAGTCGACGATTTGCGACGGTTTGTGTATACTGGTTGGCGTTACCGATCTGTAGATGTACTTTAATATCTGATGTTTTTAATAGAGATGGAAGAATTATTTATTTTTAAATAATAAACGATATGATGAAAAGATTGAACGTCGTTTTAATCGTTGTATGAGAAATTTGTTTACATCTATATATAAATATTATGCGTTGAAGCGAAGAATAACTTTCATTATGACAAAATTTGCTCTTTATAGATAAAAAATATTTTCAATTTTCTTTATAAATTTTGATACAATAAAACAATAATGTAATAAAACATTAAAACAATTATTATTTGAAGTCCAAAGTTTAAAAGTGTTATCTAAGAATTATAAGATAAACATAACAAGTCGGTAGAGTATGACGAAATAACTGTGAAAGTTGTGTTAGAATTGGAACAGTTTTTTCACTTTTTTTCTCATCGCGATATTTACGCGATGTAACTCGTGAACATCCGCATAAATTTAATTGAAAAACAAAATCCGTAAATAAAACGTATTACTTTTTATCTTTCGTTCGAATAATTTTGTATAAAATTAAACTATATAAATAGATATTTGTAATTAATTATCAAATTAATATAAATTTTCGTATGCAAAATAAGTAAGTATCTATTTTCGTTAATGAAAGTTACAATAAAGACTTATAATAATTTAACTCTACGATGTTAAACTTAACAAAACCTATTCACGAGATATCTTTAAACAAAGTAAATTTACAATGAGCAGTTAATATATCTCACATGTATATATCGGACCGTCGTTCGATTCGTCCAATCCGGTGAATTTAACGTTTACAACGTTGTGGCGTGCTAACCGTATGGGTGATTTATAGCCGATTATAGCGCGCGATTAGGGTTGGCAATGTCTGAATCCTTTTACCTGTACCGTTTGAATCCTACGAGCCGAGCATCGAAGGACTTGTACTTGCCAATGACGATACTTTGACCGTGAACTTTATTTATATAAATATACTTCGTGACGGATATTTGTTAAAATGCTAATTCAAATTTCGTTTTATAATTTTTCTTTATCGTAGCATCGATTTTTATCGTTTTGGATTATACTATTTGAAATTAACATTTTTTAATATAATCTGCTTCAATTTCAAACATTTTATTTATAAAATTTTTTACAATTCTTTATAGTTAAGTAAATTTAATCAGATTGCTTTCGATACATTTACATTTTATTCTCATACTTGACACATTATTATTTTCACTGAGACAACGAGCAAAGCAGTCATGCGTTTTTCTTCTACTATATTCATTGTAAAAAGTAAAATGTATACGATATGTTATACTTGGATGATACACCATTTAAATGGAAAAAAAAAAAAATGTTATTCTTTCAAATATATATTTATTATGCGATCAACAAGTACGTCTAATGTTAAATTATGCTAAAAAATGAGAATTGCCAAGAAACTATACTTGGAATGATTACATATTTTTACTAGATATATATATATATATATATATATATGTTAATAAAGTTACGAAATTCATATAAACGTATATTTTAGTTAATCTTTTGATAATAATCGTCAATTTGAAGTTTAAATTAAAATTTATGGTAATAAGTGAAATTTTTAACACAGAAATTTGTACATTTATTAAAAGTAAACAATAATTACTATCGGTATTTGTTTGCGCTCTCACGTTCCATGGTTTATAAAAATCCAGCGATCGATACACAAATTATCTGCGTGATAAGTTCATCAAAACTTTTGATAAATTCTCGTGCAGATTTTCAACAACCGGCAAGGACAAATCAAAAGTTTTTCTCCAAAGCAACTCAAGTAAAATATATATATATATATATATATATATATATATATATATGCATATAAGAATCCGGTACACTATATATCAACTTCTCGACTAATTTGCCCCTCGCGTTTTTTTATAGCAAAACTCGAGTAACTCGTCCGACTGGTCTATTTTATCGTTAATAGACTAAGCGGACGAGAATGAAAAAAAAAGGTAAACAGAGAGAGAGAGAGAGAGCACAGGTGGACGGATGAACTGGAGTTGCAGGAGGATCGCGTTACAATGTCGTCGTGACGTATACAACGGCTTGGAATAATTTTTCATTGAAAATTATTAAACGGTTGCTCTTGTAAAGAATAAAGAATAAAAATTTTGTGTAATTTATTTGCACATGAAAGCTTTATTTGAATTTGAAAGAAAATATTATGGTTGTAGGTATTCTTATGTAGGCAGTGGTAAAGTTTGAAAATTAATTAAAATTTAACTCTATTCAACAATTTTTATATTCAAATTGTTAATGAAAAATTTTATTACATTCAAATATCGATTAAAACAAAAACGATCTGCCGCTGACAAAACAAGTGTTACATATAAAATAACTTTTGCCAGAGTAACTTCAGTCAAGATTTAACTCGCGGAACATAAGGAAAAGTAAGAGTAGGGTAAGAGCTTGTAAATGAAAAAAAAAAAAAAAAAAAAAAAAAAAAACACAAAAGGAAATGCAAAAAGATAAAGAAAAAACACGTAGAAAGGTTGAATGAACGAGAGGGAAATTCTTCTCTCGTATATATACGTATCCTCGGGGGAAGTTATGTACTTTTTAGTAGTAAGTGTAACACGTGCCGAGTTTTGTTACGGTGTATTACGTACGGGGTGGTAAACGCGAGGTCCTATGGTCGATTAGATTACCGATGCCGAAACACCGGGACTCTCATAAAATGATAAATGTAATATAAAATTTCTTTCATACTTTTTTTGTGCTTATTTACTTTTTTTTTTTGTTTTTTTTCTTCTTCTTTTTACATTTACTGTGTGGTAATGAGTTGTATTCTCGAGCGCTTAGAATTTCGAATGCAACTTGTAACGTAAGAATGTTTAACAACTGGACGATTTTTCTAACGTTTAATATTTTGCTTCAAATACACATCGGATCGATATTTTCAAATATGTAAGTCTACGTCTAAGCTTTAAAGACAAGACAAAATACATGCTCTAAATTTAACTTCTTAAACATATTAAAAAACCTCACTTTTCATTACCAATCAAGTATCGCGAGGCATGTACAACGACTTTTTACATACATAATTAACGTCGAGATTACAAAAATTAAAAAATCCACGTCCTACATTCCTAGCCAATGTCGCATAACTTCTTCCCTCCTTTCTTATTTTTTTTTTTTATCCTCAAAATTTTGCAGCTTCCGCGAATAAGTCAACCGCTCGAACGTCTCAATGCAACGTTTTTTTTTATCCCATTATATTTTCGATTTCTTGGAGTACATGTACACGTGCGCGCGGTGTATGTCGCATCGGTTTAATTGCCGCGACTTATCGTTTACGGCGAAGAGGAAAGTGGTCGCATTGTTCTCGCGCGACGGAGGTAAGTTTTTTTTTTTTTTATGCTTAAAATCTCTCGGAGCCACTTCGTTAGAGCGACGCGTCTTCCTCTTATTTTTTTTTTTTTTTTTTTTTTTTTTCTTTACCAAAGGCGTGTGAGCTTGGGAAAAGACAATTTTCTTTTGTTTGAAAGGTGCAGGAAGAATGTTGTATCTGTTGTAGGAACGATCGCGTTAATCAGATTTTTGTTCACTTACAGGTACTCTCGATGAAGATTAAATTTTCTGCCAAGTTTTTTTAACGAATTAATCAAATTTTTATCATTTTGCATATTATTTATATGAAATTAATAGTCAATAATTTTTTCTACGAAATAGTTCATTAAGAAATTCAGTACCTATCAGCGTCGATTCATTCTTATATCTTTTAATACAAAGTCTTTGTTCTTCGTATAAATTATATGACTTTAAATATATAGAAATTTTACAAAATATTTTATCGAATTTTTGTAAAAATATTGTACGTTTTAAATAATTAATTAGTTATATTATTTTGCAAAGATGTATTTAAAAAATTCAAATTTTAACGCACATTAATCATAATACGTATACATAAATTTTCGATTACGCAATTAATTCTGGATTGTCCGCTCGTTGTTCGTAAAATTTACGGGGAATAATATTTCACGTTATCCGATGCACCTGATTTTCTCAAAGCGAAGCCAACTCAAGGGTTGTAAAACATTTGGTTTTAATGAAAAAAATCAATTCCTTCCTTTTTGATTTGCAAGCCCTGTATGACCTCAAGGTCGTTGATCCTAAATGAAGATTTTTATCGAAAAAAATGTAAAAGGGAACGATTACCTTTTACGCGGTGTATGTCTTTGTTTCGTATATTCGTAAAAGCTCGAGGAAGACATTAACGTCGTATGAATAAAGTATGAAATAAAATTAAGGAGTAGGTTGTAATTTTTTAATAAAAATAAACGTCAATATTTTTACAAAACCGATTGTTTTTCAAAAGCTATTTTTCAAGATAGTACGTACTTACCTATAGATACGTAAGACATTTGCTCAAATAAAAGTAAAAATTTATCGTTGAAAAGAATATTTCGATTTTAGTATAACTAAAATAATATTTGTTGAATATTTGTAAAATTTAATTTATTTATCGCAAATTTTTTGTTAAATTATATGATGATTTTGTAAATTAAAAATTTTTATATCCACCCACAGAGACTTTTGTTGTAAATTGTATTATAAAAAATCTTAGTTCTTTTTACATTGACAATTCCATTTTTTTTTAAAACGGTATTACGAAGATGTTAGTTAAAATTCATAATTGAATGTCGAATAAAATTAACAAGCAACTTTTATTTTTATACGTTATAATCTTACATGAATCGTAATTTCTCATAAATAATAAAACGTAATCAGACGATAAAATAAAATCTTCGATGAGAAAAACGATACCGATTTTAAAGACGATATATCGTCTGTTATTTTAATTGTCGATTCGGCACTTTAATTCAATCGCAATCGATTCAGTGAAAACATTAATTAAACACAAAACCGACATCGTTTAAATTATCCATCCTCAATTATTAAATCGTTCGCTTCTCCTTCCATCTACGAATGATTAAAAAAAAAAAAAAAAAAAAAAAATAGAATAGAATCGCTGGTCTTGAAACTGGAAAAGTTAGCTCATAGATCAGTCGCTAAAGATGTTTCTCGAGCGGAGCTTCTATTCAACGCTTATCCTTTGTATCTCCGATAAAATCGACGACACGATAAGTAATTCTCCTCTCTTATATTCGCGTGAAACTTCTCCAGTAGATGTATGTATATATATATAGATACAAAGAAGAAAAGCTAACACGCTTGTGTATGTGTTTCAAAGCGGACCATGACCTGGGAATCTCGACGACTACGGCCTTCGAGTTTCTTCTCGTCTTTGGCGGTGTATACGCAGACACAGTGGAAGAGAAAAAGAGAGAGACAGAGAGAAATAGAGAGAGAGAGAAAGAGAGAAGAAGCGAACAAGGGAGCAAGAAACGCGCGAAGAAGATGCGACCGAGTGCAAAGATCTCCCAAGGCCGATCGAGGGTACCCGGTGTCTTGCCGCCATCGCGCGGCTCCTCTTCCTCTTCGGCCTTGTCCGCGCGCGTCTCTGTTATACTTGTATACGCGTGCAGCAGAAGACGGGATACCAAATGGCCTTGTGATTGTGTGCGTATGTGTGTATGTGTGTGCGTGTGTGTAAGGGGGTAGGGTTGGAATACGAAGCGAATTTATAAGTTATTGCGCGACGCGCGTCGTGTGTGCCGCCGAGTCGCTCTTACTTCTTCTTCTTCTTCTTCTTTATACACGCCAACATCGTCCGGTATCTTTTATTCTCCTCCTTCGGCTTGATTATCACCAATGTAGAGCAGTTTCTCTTTACCTGGCATATGTGCAATAACGATTTGATTAAATGTTTAGAGGAGGATTATAAATATTTTTTAGTTTTTTTTTTTTTTTTTTTTTTTTCTATTTATTTATAAGGGCCAAAACTGGTTTTTTTATATTTTTCGTAAATTATTTAATCAACGTTATTTTATAAATTAATTAACAAAATTTCAAACGCTTATTTTAATTGCTTATTATTTTACATGCACCTAATTTCTTAGTAGGAATTATTTAATATACGTTCAGGATTATATGTCAATATTCTTTATCACGGTTATAAAATGTTTTGTAAAATCTTATAAATACTTTTTTAAATAAAGAGCGTCGCGTACACGACTTAATGGTTGTAATGGTTTAACGCAATATTTGTTTTTGAAACAAGAAAAATACGCGTGTTAAGTAATTAATGCGTATTTACTTTAAATAAGTAAACGACACCATAAATTAAAAATATAATTTTCGACTAAAAATAAATTTTAATTAAAAATAATAACCTATAATAGGATACGTTCAGTGAAAATCTGCTTAAATCAACGTAAATTTTTACCTAAAAACAAACAGTAAAAAAAATTATTTCTTCATTCATTAATTTACGTATAATAAACGTTAATATATACGTAATTGTCAAAATAGAATATCGTACAATAAAATACCAAGAACTTGTATACTAAAATATGCTTATATCATTATTACAGATACACTAGCATATACAGGAATGAACACGTGGTAATGCATGTGAGAGCATCGAGTTTTCATTAATATTTTTTCTTTCTATGTACATAAATCAAGACATGTATATAGGCTTTATAATTTTAATAAGTAGCTTTTGTGCACTCATATTCTTCAGGATACATGGGACCTGATGAATAAGCTTAATCGCTGAACGAAGCTATGTATACATGTATACATACATATAAACATTGCACGATGATTGCCCATATTTTGGTTTTATTTACATACAAACTGCATGAAATATAATCGTCAATAAATTATTTATGAAATTACTCTATTATTGATTCAGCTTTATTGCATGAAACATGAAAAAAAAAAAAAAAAAAAGAAAACATCTCTTTAAATGTTTCGTACCTCAACGTTTCTTTAAAACCGCAAATTGAACTCGTTTCCGAAAACGATTCTCCGCGTAATTAACGTCCCGTCCATCGACGACGAAGAAGAACAAACGTGAAACACTGTAAAACTCGAGGAGAAGAAGAATACAATAAAAAGATGAAGGGGAAGGAATATAGATTCCAAGCTGTCTTTTCCTTTTTACAAAAACCGTTCTTGTCGCTGCGAAGAGAGGAAGAAAAACGAGAATTTGTTGCCGTAGCCAATTGGCCTTACGCGCTTCTTTTATTTTTTCGCGAGAACTCGAGGTTTTCAATGGACGATTTGCAGCGGGGAGAAACATCGACGTTCGCTTCGATAGCGATTCGCGTGTCCGATCTTTTGTTCGAGCGCTACTTTTGCCGGCGAGGATTGACGATAGAGCGAATTTCAAATTTAGTTGAGATTTTGCAAAAATAATTTATAAAAGTGTCAATCATTTAATTATTTAGTAGTAGTTTTTTCAACTTGCAATGGTCGCGTTGGAGGCGCGTTTTGCTAACCCGATCCATCGTCGTAATAGACGTTCTTACTCGCGCAACGTTTCACACCGACCTCGATCAATTGAGCGGAATTAACGATATTTTAAACGTTGTTATGAGCATTCGGTTGCCTTTTGCCGCTTTGCCGGTGTTGGCGTTTACGAGCAGCCGATACGTCACGGGAGAGTTCAAGAATGGCGTGCTGGTGACGATAACTTTCATTAAACCTTATTTGATTATCAAGATCAAGTTCACGAGAACGTTAATATTCTCGCTTTGCGTAAAAAATTTATTAAAATTTCTGTTCATCGGGTATAATAAATTATTTTTATAATAATTAGTAAATTATAAACATAATTATTTATTTTATTTATAAGTTTAATATTTTGTTATAAATTTATATTTTATTTTTTTTAAAGCAAAATAATTAAAATGTTTAGTAATAATCGCGTAAGAAATTATAATTTTAAATTATATTATTAATATTCAATAGAAGCTATATATATATATATATATATATATATATATATATATATATATATTATATAGATTGCATAAGCTTATCTATGCTCACTTATGAACTAGTTTTGATTTCTCCCAAGGCAACATTATTTAAAATATATAATTTTTATTTCACCTCGCTATATGAATATCGTTACAGGTTCAATAAAATTATTGCCATCGCGTTATCGTTGTTTGTAATAGGAATTAAAAATTTTTTAGTAACGCAAACATTATCCGAAACGGTCTCGGATGATTTGTCCTACGGAACACCGATAATAATTTTCATCGGTATACTTGGCATTTTTAATTTTTGTTGTTGTTGTTGTTGTTGTTTACATCTACTTATTTATTTGGCTATAGCTATGGGAGCAGCCTCTATCAATAATAAAGTATCAAAATAAGTGCAACGTGATTAAAATGCATAATTTTATAAAACTATTGACGAAGCAGCTTATAGCCAATTATGTGATCGGTTCGACGATTGAAAAATTCAGAATGAAATAAAAAATTCAAAATGTTAAAAATCGTAGTTTCCGTATTTTGCAAAACAACGTATCTCGGATAAAAGAAATGACTTCCATATTAAACTGTACAGCGTAAACTACGAATGCTTTGTGAGATAAAAAATAAATATATTCACGCAATATAGATGCACATGTTGAAATTAAACGGCAAAAAATTACAAGATAGCGATGCACTAGCGACCGAATATAATATTAGTTTTAATTTAGCTTTTGAATTGTAATAAGTATAAATAATAACTTTTTTACTTGTATATCTATGATTATTAAAGTTAATTTATTTAATTGTTAAACGTCGTATAAAATGCTATTTAAAACATATATCAATATCGATAAAATTTTTAAATTTTGTTATATTTATAATTTCATTAAATAAACTGTTTTTATAGAGTATAAAATTTCCAAAATTTATTTCAAATACTTTTTTAAAAATTTAAACAAAACGTATTTCTAATATATTTATGAAAATAAATGTAAAAAAATTTGTTAAATTCACAGCTGCTAATTTTAATGATATGTTAAAATAATTTTATTAATTATGTCAACCGCAGAATTTTATTTGATATTATTAAAAGATGTGAACCACAGTACTAATTATCGCGTGTTTATATATGTTATCTGAGGATTCGTTGATATCCTGATTTATTCTTCGAATCGCGTATTTTTTTTTTCCAACTATGTAGTACAGAATCGTTTTGTAATTTTTTATACAATATAAAAAATAGTTACTACAAATAATTTATTGAAATTGCTTTTAAAATTCGCTATAATATATAAAATGTGAGAGTAGGCTAAAAGCTTAAAAAGTCGAAAGCTTAAAAAGGAATAAATAAATTCTTCCTGTGTAAATTGATATTTACGTGGAAGATTATCAAGTCTTCGGATGAGCGTTGATTTATTACTTAAAAAAACTAACGCGAGATCCGAGCTAAAATTTTTACTTAAATTTGTGCGCGATGTTGGTTTTCGGTAATTATTGTCATTATTTCACCTAAGGCTCCATTCCATATACGTTTGTCCATTCTTTTTGCTTAAAGTAAACAAAGGAGTCTTTACAAATCGGTATGTCGTTGAACAAATAAAAAAAGTGTTTACCAAAAAGGAATTGTGCCTTAGACTTTATTAAAATGTAATAATTTAAAAAATATTTCAAAACAATGCTTTATGCTATAATGTTTTAAAAATTTATTTTTGATAACATATAACATAGTTCTGTTGATAATCAAAATAAATTGCGGACAATTTTGCTTACCTTGGCATTATTTTTATCAGGCACCTTTATCTAGCATTATTTATATTCCTTTAATTCTCAGCCACTTAAACTTAACATAATCCGCTGCCAAAGCGAAAAGAAAGGATCTGTATTGAAATTAGAAACTTAAATAAGAATAAGTATATTATTCTTAGAAGTAATATTATTCTTGTCTAAGTTTTTCGAAGATTAAAATAAAAGAAGCGAATGAAGAGTGGGAAACGCTAATGCAGATGAAGGCTGTTCTTCTCCTCCCCAGTTAACAAATGAAATAGTTTTGTACCGGACGCGAGACGGGCCGTTGAATGTTTAATGAACTTTGGAGGGATTTTTAATCAAATTCTTTCGAAAGATCCGAGGTAATTGTTTGATTTTTATTACGTGTCTTGGGATACAATGAACCGATGTATGAGTAATATGCTTCGATGATTAGTCATAAAGAGATATTGTTAGTCAGTTAAGTTTTACCCACTGGAATCAATTTTTTATATTATTTTATTACTAAATTTGTGTTTTTTTTTTTTTTTTCTTGTGTAATTTGTTGTACTTGGTGTTTCAATAATTAACTTTACAATGATTAATTACAACGTTATTATATCGTAAAAGCGTAACGGAATTAAATTTCGATAAACAATTGTTTATATTTTTTTACACATAAGACTATTTAATATTAAAATAGTGTTAATATAATAAATATAATACAGGTGTATGATCGCGAAGCAATTTGCCAGCTTAAACTTAAATGAAAAAAGTGTGAGCAACGGTAAAAATAATAACAAAGTTTACGTTTATGAAACCAAGTAAATTATGAAGTTTTTGTAGCCTCGGATTATTAACTCTTTATGTATAGTAAATTAGTACATAAAAACCTAACATATTAATAATTATTATATTCCCATTTGCAATTCATAGTATATCGAAAAAACGGCAATTATATTATTTATAAGCTTAACAAAAACATTTATTTAAAAGGACGTCGTATTTTCCCGCAATAAATAAATTTTTAAACATTCATAATTCGTTGTAGTGCATCAACGTATAAACGATAAACATTCTCTCTTATAACGTAACAGATAAAAATGACCGACACATTGAAAAAAAAAGGAAACAAAAGGAAAAAAAAAAAAAAAAAAATAATAATAATAAAATTTTTTCATTTCCTGAATCCAACGCATACCTATGCAGTTTTCTCAACTAGTTATTAAATCATTCGGTAATTTTAAATCGACGCTCGGCGGCTATTCTCGTCGGTCGCAATATACATGAAATAAACTCTCGAAGCGTTGAACGTTCTCCTCTTGTATTAATTGCAGCGCGCGGCTTGAAACATGACAGTCGTTAGCCGTCTACGAGACTCGGGGAATACTCGGACTCCGGAAAGCCGTAGTTCGGTTTCCATAGTTCGTATGCGAATGTTGAATGAATCGAGCGAGCGGCGAATCGAGTGCTTTGATTTTTGCGTGCAAATGATTGACCTTTGCGTTTGACTGATAATTTAACGAAATAAGTGTATTAATGACTTATTATTAGGAAAAAAAAAAAAAACATTTTTTAGTTTCTATTATAAAGAATACTGCGTCGAACTTTAAACTTGTGTTTTACTTTATTATTTAATAAATAAGAAGTGAATGCATTGAAATGTTTTAAAGAAAATTTTAAATACTAAAAATAATAAAATATGTTAATTCGTTCATCGTTTAATTAATTAAAATTTTTAATATTTATTATAATTCTTAAAAAAATTTACGTAAGTTATGATATATTTTATTTAGTGTATTACGTAGTTGTTAAAATTAAAGCGTTTTAAAATATCAATGCTTTTTTCGTCATTCTCTCTATTTATATTAAGATTTCAGATGATTACGTTATTTTAACGCTCTTTTGTAAAACAATGAAAATTATCATTTAAATTTATGCGACGGATGTTTATAAGCGTGTGAGTGTCATTTACATCTATTTTAAAGAACATTCTTCGACAACAAGTTTCATTAAGAGAAAACTAAAATTATCAGATTTTTTAAAATAAAAATGACCTAATTTTATTTTGTACGAATGATTCATAAAAAATTTGATCGATAACGAATATAAACAATGATGATTATATTTTTTGATAAAATAATACTAAACGATTCTGTATTTCTTTTCTTAAAACCGATTGAAAATCGTATAATTAAATCAACAAAATTAAATCGATCTAAAACATGAATGTTTATTTTTATTTTCTAGAATAAACAAGTTAAAAGATGGACGAAAACATTTCGGATCAAGCGAACAACGATCCACCTTGCGCGTCGCAAAACGACGATCCGACTTCCAAAAAGTCCGAAGGTAATTCACCTTTGACTATTTCATTTGAAGGCACATATTTCAATGCATATAACGAACGTAGTTTTTACGAAGCTCAATTGACAACCGATCAAGACCTTGTGCACACATCGACAAGCGATGCTACTTCATTTATCGCTAGAGAAGAAGATAACACTGTTGCAAGAACTGAACAAACTACCATCGATACTTATTTTTCCGACGAAAGGATTCAAATTCCAGAAGTTGACGATGTGAGTTTGTTTACGATTTTAAAAATTGATATTACCAATAAGAAAAAATATAATAAAAAAAAAAAAAATGGACTAAAAAAATTTTGAATTTCATCAACGGTTGAACGTGCGATTTACTTTTTCAGAAAATATTTAGTTTCAGAAAATTATGGGCATTTACCGGACCAGGTTTTTTAATGTCCATAGCATTTTTAGATCCAGGAAATGTGGAATCTGATATGCAAACTGGAACTATTGCAAGATATAAGGTAAATATTAAAGTCTGCCATTAAAATTTAATCGTTAAATTTTTCGTAAAATCATCGATTAACGCGCCAATTAATTCGTTGCGTTTAAGCTATTATGGGTACTACTAGGCGCAACAATTCTCGGACTAGCGATGCAGAGATTGAGCGCGAGATTGGGTGTAGTGACGGGTCTGCATTTGTCCGAAATGTGCTGCAGACAGTTCGACAAAGCTCCTAGGCTCTTGCTCTGGATAATGACCGAGATCGCAATTATCGGTAGCGATATGCAGGAAGTCATTGGAACTGCCATAGCTCTCTATCTTTTAACGAGTAAAGCGTAAGTGTAACTGTTTTGGGAATACAACCGTGATGGATTGCCGTGTGTGAATTTGTTCGTTTAATCTGAAAAGCCGTATGCCATTGATAAATAATATTTAAAGCAAACTTTATCCGTTTATTCATCTAGGTGTAGATAGAAGAATTAAATTTTTTGCATCAGCGCCTTAGCTCTGATTTATTATTATTATTTAAAGATTATGAATGTTTCAAACCATTATGCAATTTATGAAAACATGCTTTTAACGTAATAATTTTTTTTTTTTTTTTTTTTTTTTATAGATTACCTTTATGGGCAGGAGTAATTATCACAATTTTGGACACCTTTACATTTTTATTTTTGGACAAATATGGCCTGAGAAAATTGGAGCTTTTATTTGGATTTTTCATAACAGTAATGGCTGTGACATTTGGATACGAGGTAATAAGATTGAATATGCAGTTCAATTTATTTAGTTTGAAATAATTGAAAACAAGAAATTAACAGTACGTAGTGTCAGCGCCCCCTCAAGGTGAAATCATGAAAGGACTGTTTATTCCATGGTGTGAAAATTGCGGTATAAATGCCTTATTGCAAGCTGTGGGACTAATAGGAGCAAATATACAACCTCACAATTTGTATCTTCACAGTGCATTGGTAAAAGTAAGTAAAAATCTATAAAACGATAAGTTTAACATAATTGTTATCAAATTTTTAAATTATCATTATTTTATTTATTTAGTCGCGAGAAATCGATCGCAAGGAACCTAAAAAAATTAAGGAAGCCAATAAGTATTTTTTTACCGAAGCAGCTATCGCACTATTTATAGCATTTTTAATCAACTTATTCGTAATAACTGTATTCGCTCACGGCTTATTTAAAAAAACTAATTCAGATGTTGTAAGTTTATTTTTCTGGCATAATTTTTTCAACAACGAAATATCATTAATGTCTAATTATGAATTAAATTTTAGTATGAAATATGCGCAGAACATAATTTCACCATTGGAACCGAAACATTTATTGTAAGTATTAATTTTGACTAATTTGTTATAGAACATGTAAGTGACGTAAACATTATTAAGCTTTATTATTTGAAAAAATATTATTCAAGTAATTATAATGAACAGAACAACAACGCAAGTTTTGCGACGAATCTTTACAACGGAGGAATTTTCCTTGGCTGTCAATACGGTTTCGCGGCTATGATAATTTGGGCAATCGGATTATTGGCAGCTGGACAATCGTCAACGATGACGGGTACCTATGCCGGCCAATTCGTCATGGAAGGCTTTCTCAACTTGCAATGGCCGCGTTGGAGGCGAGTTTTGCTTACGCGTTCGATCGCAATCGTGCCGACGTTCATCGTCGCCTTTTTTACGAGCATCGATAAAATGACCGCGATGAACGATATTTTAAACGTCGTTATGAGCCTTCAGTTGCCTTTCGCAGCTTTGCCAACTATAGCCTTTACCAGCAATGCTCGGATTATGGGAGAGTTCAAGAATGGAATGTAAGAACCGCTTTATCAATGCGCATTCGAATGAAATGTTTTATCATTATTAAAATTCGTTTTTATTTTGTTGTAAAGATTCAGTAACGTTCTTTCCACTGCCTTATCGTTATTCGTGATTGCAATCAATATTTATTTGGTGACCTTAACAGTAAGAGATGCGGTGAATAGTGACATCTCGCACAGTCAATGGATAATAGCAATTACTGCCATAATAGGAATATTTTACGTCATTTTTTGCCTATACCTTATCGTTTATTTGGCTATAGGTATGGGGGCAACTTTCTTGAAGAAGTCTACGGTTTGTGTTTAAGCTTAATTATTACATTATAATAAAATTAAAAATATAACTATATGGTATAATGCCTTTATTTTATGAATTTTACAGTTTGTGGCTAAATACATTAAAGGACCTAAAGACATATGTCTTGGCATAGAAAATGCTAATTCTGAACATCACTCGGACTGATATTAACGGTAATGTTATATTTGAATTTGCATTGATTTGTAAGAAATGCTTAAAATTTTAATCGAAAAAGATTATTTTTAAACTTTTATACTTAATGATAATCAAATACTTAAAAAAAAAAACAAAGATATAATCAAAATAAACAAATGTTTTAATAAAAAAAAATGTAAATTTTTAAGTAATCTATTTTTCCGCTCTGTTAAACCAATTGATCAACAACATTTTATAAATTTTAATTATGAAACAATCTTCAAAGGAATTATTAGCATAAAAAAAGAAACATTTAATAATTCAAAATTAATTTTAATGTATTTAAGAAGAATGTTGATGCATTTAAGAAAAATTTTCAATTTTTGACTTTTGTCATGAAGCGAAAAAAGTTATTGTTCACTTGGAGAAAGAGTTTTTTTTACAATCTTAGCAGAAAAATATTTTCCTCAACCTTGACACATCGTACTCTTGCTTAAGGCGTAACTTTCGAAATCAACTTTAAAATTTCTCTTCCTCCGTCAATATATCATCTCGAGCAAACGATAAATTTGCGAAAATTCTCGGTCGAAATCTGCTTGCGCGTAGCGTAATATCGAAAGGGCATACACAGGAAGTAACGGACGCGCAATGTGGCAAGCGCGCGCTATATATATATATATATATATATATATATATATAT
The DNA here is from genome assembly GCA_949987625.1 of Chalcis sispes. Taxonomy (NCBI): domain Eukaryota; kingdom Metazoa; phylum Arthropoda; class Insecta; order Hymenoptera; family Chalcididae; genus Chalcis; species Chalcis sispes. The sequence continues at coordinate 2,248,361 of OX465098.1, read as the reverse complement.
ATATATATATATATATATATATATATATATATATATACATGTATATGTATATATGTATATATATGCATATGTATAGAAAGAAAGAACGAGCCGAACGGAATAATGATTTACATCTACGTGCATCCTCCTTGTTCGGAATCTCCTTTGCTCGCTAGCTAAGGTGCACGTCGCGTCGTACATGAAATATTAATGGACCGTGGCGGTATAGTCGGTGGGGTTGGTTGCTGTTGCAAAGTTCTTACAAAATAGTCATATATATATATATATATATATATATATATATATATATATATATATACACGCATAGGCGCAGTACTACAGACGAGGTAATAACCATTGACGTCTCTTCTTGACGTCGCGGACGTCGTGTATTCGTCCGTTAAATTTATCGATGTATAAAGGATGCGCCAATGTGGATCGAAGCGCGCGCGTTTTTCTGCTACGGACGGAAATTCAATCAACGCGTCTTTCGTCAAGTGCATGTATATTCTTTATGAAAGTTGGCGATTAGAATTCTTTTGCTTATGATTTATGATTGAACGCGCGTGTTTTATATATTTTTGAAAAGGACAAATTTTAAGCAACGCGAAAGCTACTATTCAGTTTTATATTCGATTAAGCAAATTCAAGGTGCATAAATATTTTACTCGTCTATTTATGTATGTATATATATATATTTGCTTCATTTTTTAAAGTTATATCATCATTTAATATAAATTAATTTGTAGATTAACTACGTATTCATTCCCACATTCTGAAATTATGAAAGGATATGTTACTTTTGTTTCTGCGAAGGCAAATTAAAATTATTATCTTGCGTATCATAAATAACGAATTTAATTTGAATTTTTAAAGAAAAACAATTATGTGAAATAAATATATGATAAATTTTATCTAATTCTATAAAAAAAAAAGAAAATAATGAACGAACAAACGAGACATACATTATTATATATTTCCTTATGTTTTGTGATACTTGAATTTCGCATAAATTAATCCATGTATTGATACGTAAAATTAAAGTAAAGAGCAATTTTCTTTGAAAAATATAAAATAAATTGATTTATCTGCTATTATGTAAATTTAAAAAGTACCAGTGTATGTTAATCGTGTTTGCTATTAAAAGTTAATCCGTCTTTCGAAACGATACCGTAAAGTTCTGTATAGATAAGCCATTAATATGAATGAAACAAGTTTAGCATAGCACATGGAATACTGCACGAAAATAAAACAACAAAAAAGCCTTTATCATCTTCAGTTTTACATAAACTATTTATACAACATCGCAGATGCACGAGGGATATAACGTAGCAATTCGCACGCGTAAAATGTCCGTAACCAACGTTGATCCGAGCTTCGTTCGCTGTTTGTGTATATATATATATATATATATATATATATATATATATATATATATATATATAACTATTAAAAAAAAAAATCTTTACGACTAAATAAAATTAAACCATTAACATTCAGACATCATCGCCGTCAAATGAAAAGTCCGACGCGAAACGAGAAAATTGAGACGACGCACATATTGTATACCCGAGCGTGTATCGTCCTTTGGAAGAAAATGAGAGAAAAAGAAAGAGAGATAGAATGAGAGAAGAGAATTTCTCCTTCGGGGCGATGATTACACGGCGTGCTGCTGTGCCGGCCAACAGTTACGGCAATTACCTTTGCGAGAGAAAGAGAAAGAGCGCTTATACGTGTATGCTCGGATGGAAAGATGAACGGGTGGAAGCGCGTATGAGCGAGAATGGTCGAGAAATTGTTGAGATATATTTGTTACGCTGAATGAATATATAATAATTTTGTTATTTATTATTTTTAATTTTCAATAAGTCTAAAAATAAAAATTTAAATATATATGTTTGAAAGTAGAGACGATATACTTGTTTGTTTCACTTAGTCTACTTATTTCATTATTGAATATTCAGCGTTAAAATATAACAAATATAAATTTTTACAACAATAAATTAGTCGCTTCAATTATCAAAAGAGTTTTCATTTGATCTATCAAATGAAAAAATTTTAAGCGTTGCGAAAAATATTTATTTTTTTAAAAGAAAAAAAAAAAATGAGAAAATATTTGTTTTCGTGAAGTAAAAACGCTTTGACACAACAAAACATTTGCGCGAGTAATTTTTCGTTTATTTACACGCGATGCACATCGAGTACTTGTACCTTTTTTCTACCGCGTATCTCAAATCATAATCGTTTATGCAGCGCGCATACATTATCGTCGCATATGCAGACTCCTAAGTCGTATATACATATATGTTAACGAATAGAGATGAAATAACAGATAAATGAAAATTAAGCCGAGACAATGTTGGGTTGAATAGTTTGCAAATTTTATAAAAATCAAGCCCAATAAGATTACATCGCGAATTTTTCTATTTCGATTTAAATTTAATTATTCCGTTAAGAATTCTGATAAAATTACATTTTTAACTTTTTTTTTTTTTTTTTTTTTTTGCGAAGTAAAAAATCAAACGCGATGAGGCACTTTTTTTTTTAACTTTGACAAGTGTATCATTAAAATCTCACTGCACTCTGTTACGAGTTTTTGCTCCTCACCATATAAGCTCCTTCCAATTACTATATTTATCATAAAATTATTGGTTGACGTTTAATGGTAAACAAGTTTGAAATTTATGTCAAAAAAAAAAAAATTTTTTTTGATATTTTATCGTATAAGTCTATATTTCGCACGGTTAAAATGACAATTCTAAATAAAATATTTTGAAAGAAGCATTTGTTCTACTTTTAATTTTTGTTCAAGCATAATGGATTAAAAGCTAACTTATATAAAATCAAGGCAAGACGAAAGCTCGTTATTTCTTCGCCTTTTCCATATTTCATCGAGTAAAATAAGAGCACCGATGGCACAACTCTTCTGCATAATATTTCCAGTTTCAAAACATTATTATTGAACAAGAGTAAAAAAAAAAGTTATTGCTTTCGAAAGATATACACACACACACACATACGTGCATAATTTCTATTTTTCAAACGTAACATCGTCATCGTGCATTGGCGATAGTCGCGCGGCAAAAAAAAAAAAAAAATGCATTCTAGAACGCGAAATCATTGCGCGCTTTTACAGAAAAGGAATAAAGAAACGCAAGCCAATCCGTACATTGAGAAAGAGTACGGCGGAAGGAAAAATAAAAGAGATAAAAGAAAGATTCGAATCTCTTCTTTTCCGCAAGGCATTTCTCTCTCTCCCTCTCTCTCCCTCTCTCTCTTTCTAATCTTCGTTGCATCGTCACCGTAGATATAATTTCACGAGTGATCTTTTCAAGCCGCACAGCCAAGATACACTAGCACATCTGTGTATAAGTGCGAATATACGTATCTGCGAATTGGTTTTACTTCCGGCTGTCGAGTCGCGGAGCAACGTTGGATTAAGGCTCAGGCGTGTCTTGGCCGACTTGAATAGCTGTGCTTATGACGTGGAATTATACGTACGAGGAAGCGAATCTTTGATGGTTTTACGTGATGTTAGAAAGAAGCGATGCTTTGCATACGGATTGTGAACGGGAAATTTCGATGAAATTAAAAACGGAGAAGTCGACGATTTCTTAATTAAATTTCTTTATTTCCTCGATGATAGATTGAGACAATTTTGTCTTTTAAATAATGTTGCAATATTTTCTCGTAAATTATGGAAAAAATTTTTGTCATAATTCATTAGTTTGTTAAAAAATTTAAGCTTTAATAAAAATCTCGACTAACAATCACGTATCGAAGTCATAAATTTTAACTACTGAATAATTGATAAAAACTGACCCATCAAAATTTATTTACTCTATCATTTAAAGTACTTCGCGCGCAATTTAAGCGTAACAATTTCCACGCCGCAATTAACAAAATCGAAATCGCTCGACGCTTTAAAGCAAAGAAAAAATCAACGCTAAACTAGCGAAGCTTCTCTCAATTATCTTTGTGCCAGTCTCCCATCCAAGGGGCAGTTAACTCGTTGACCTGGCAATGTTTATATAGCAGAGTACCTATACACAGCTTTGCGATAATGCACCGTACGATCTTATAGTTTATGCTCGAGTGGCTACGAATTCTTCGGATGAATAGCGCGCGTATGCGTGCTTGCGATCCCGATCTTTGATCAAAGTCCCATTTCTAACGGTCTAACTCGGCTCTATACTCTATATTGTCTATCGTTTCTGTTTTTAAATACCTCCGAGTGATTTCTTTTACTTACAGTTTATTGTTTCCTTTCTTTTTTCAATTTTTTTGTTTGAGATCGTTATTTTCCATTAATCTTTTTTTTTTTTCGAGTTTACTTATATATATGATATAGACATGATTTTTTTTTTTTATCGATTAAAAAGTTATTTATTTCTGCTTCGTACGTTTCCTTCGTAACCGTAATCACCTATCGTTAACACCCTTCGGTAAATGTTAAGATTTCAAAGAGTAATTGAAAGAAGTTTACTTATCTTTTCATTGAATTTCCTCGAAATTTTATTTAAGAGCAATTTTTGTAACACACGGACTAGACTTTGATTTTCAATCAAAAACGGTATCTATTTAATTTTCTTTTATTAAATTGTAGTATTTCAAAATTTTTTATAAATTTCTTAAAATATATCAACAAGTCGAAATATAACAATTGTATAATAATTTTTTTTTTAATTTATTGTACCACTATTGCTTCAAAAACTATAAATAAATAAATAAATTTTCTATAATAGAGTCATGTTTCACCATACAATCAAAACAATTTATGCTACGAGTAAAAAAATTTTATACGTTATATCGGCCAAAATAACGGCTTATTTTCAAAACGGTACATTGAATAGAATATTTAACCACTAAAAATTCTTGCATTCTAATACATCGAACAATGATATAACTACCATTAAACTATATAGGCGAAACAAATCCAATACGTATAATACACATATATCTCTCCCTCTCTCTCTCTCTCTCTCTTCCTCTCTAAGAATTGCAGTTTCTTCATAGCATCAGAAGTTTGTTTTTTTTTCAAGTTCTCCTCCCGAGCGAAATAGTTGATTAGAATTTAGCTTCTGGACTCTTTTCTCGGGAAAGCTTTATATGTACATGCGAGAGAATTCGCTTCCTGGTACGCTCATGAATTCAATTATTAATGCCTGACGCTGAATAAGTAGCGTCGAGTAATTAAATAATTACTCACGATTCTATAGCATTGAATTAATACGCGCGAGCGCGCGCTCAGAAGCGAGGGAGGTTATTGCGAATGCGCGCGTCTTATTTTATAATTCGAGCTCGATAGGATCAATGTCGTGAGAAACTGAAAGGAAGTGGAACTACAGTCGCGAGTGTGGCGGTGTTACGTGAGATATGTATTATGCATTCTTCATTTGCGTGAGTATGATGTAATTCGAAATTAAAGAGGAGAGATATGAAAAAATTTTATGGTTAATGAAACTCGGTTTTCGCTGATTTAATTCAGAGATACATGTATATATAGATATTTTTTAAATAGCTTGTGAAAATCGTGATAAACGTAGCATTATGGGTTTAAATTGTTACGAATGGTGATTATATAAAAATAATTACGGTTTTAGAAATTAAAATTACGAGCAATTATCGCTTCTTTTCTAAAGGAGTTAATCTTAGTTATTTTAATACATAAATTGAAAAATAACTATTATTTTACAAAACGTCTCGAGAGTACAATTTATTAAAGGTTATAATTAAAAATTTTAAGATCGTAGGTATTCGTAGGCATTAGATGTTCATGCCAACCAAATGAAATGCATCAATCGCATGACTCAATTTAGTAATCATAATCAAACTGTTGCAAAGTCTAAAAATCACAAAGAATACGACAGTTAAACCTAGATTTGTAAAATTATTATTACCCGGTGACTTTTTCTCAACATTGTTTAACTTGGTCACAAAATTATAGCAACTTGACGTAAGAATGAAAAATGGTCACTGTCATACAATGAGCATAAAATTTTATTTTGTTCGCTTCAATGTTTTAAACGTTACATAAGATATTCCAATTTACGACAATTTTAAGCGCGACATCCCGTCAAGTATAAGGCTGTTGTATAAATTTTTATATAAAACTCGTATACTTGTTGATATATACATTATTACTAGTATATCGACTGATAAAGCAATTCATTAACGATTCTTAATCGAAATAAATATCAAAGCTGTCTCGAAAAAGCAATCGGATATTTATCTTATCCTAACCCCAATAGCATTAGCTGGTATACCTGGAATCTTGACAATCGCAAATACCAAGTGGGTATAGCCGCTGCATTTTAACATCAAAATTCATTCCTGGAAATTATCATTAAAACATCATTCGCGATAATAAAAATCAAAAGGGACAACAAAGATAATGGATCCCAGCTGGTAATAATTAATATCTCAATTATCTTTTCCCCGATTACGTTATACAAACGCAACTCTAACGCTGCATGTATACACGCGAAGCTTATGCGTATACGGAGATATAGCCATCGCGAGTCTATACGTATTCATGCACATGCAACGTTCTCCCCGGATTTCCCTTTCCTACACGTACGGAGTTGGCCGAGCTGGGGCTTTTGCTCGACGGGTTCGTGAACTTTCGCGCGGCCTGGATATTACATGCGCGAAGGTCAGGGTTACCTCTTCGCTCAGGTATACATACAACAGTACATACGTATCGTATGTACACCGGTTGCCTTCCTGGTTCGTGTACTTTTGCTCGAGAGAAAGAGACCTAGAGAGAGAGAGAGAGAGAGAGGAGTTGCTAATTAGATGCGGAGTATTTTTATCGCGCTCGATGACTAATGGTTGAGACCAAACGTTTTCTGATTCTTTGAGCGATAGCTTTTGTTTTTGTTGGGTACATAGTGTTTTATGTCGGTTAAATGATGTAATACCGTAATTTGTTGTTAACTTACACAAAACTATTAATTTTGTAATAGATGACTTACTGGACTGGTATAATAACGTTTTTATGGAAGATACATCACTTTCATCTTTTGATTTATGCGAATTCATTGAAAATTATTTAAAATATGAATAACATTTTATTAATTAAAAAAATTACAGCGGTAAACCTATTTAAGTGAATACTTCAATTGCACATTTTTTGAATGATAAATTATTAATAAACTTAGTGCTTGCATGCTTTTAATTTAGGATAATTTTATTTGACAAATTAAATTTATTTATGAAATTAAAAAATTTTTCTAACAACTTTTTACAAAATAACGCAACTAATTTAAAAAGTAAAATATATTTTTTTTTTTAATATAATTTTGACTTACCACATAAAACTTGACAGTGTAATTGTTCGATTACTAACCTGGAAAATATAAAAATAGAATTTTTAATGAATTATATTATTTGACAAATATATCTATAACAATAATGATTAACTTTGATAAAATTTCCTTTTTATCGTAAAAATAATTAAAATGCTTTATAACTACTAAATACATTTAAATGATTTCAATATTAAAATTAATCCATTTTCTTAAAGATTACCAATAAATCATATGTTATAATTTAAAAATATATGAAGACTTTATTTTAATGGCGCTGAATTTTACAGCAGTTTTATGAGTACCAGCCTTTAATGCTTAATAATAATTCATATCAATTTTTTTATGTCTCATATGTAGGATTAATGAGTGTACTGTAATTTAAATATTTAAGTTTTTTTTTTCAAATACTTAAAACGTGAATTGTGTAAAAATATTTTACTATACATAAAGAAAATATATATTATTTTTAAATTTTCCTTAAGATTTTTTTCTATATATATTTTTTTTTTAAAGTTTATATTTTTTAAATATTCTTAGTAACATTAAAATATACTAGTTTTATTAATACTATAATTATTTTAAAAACATTTATAAGAATGGAATACTATTGAAAAAGAAACGTTAATTAAAATGTAAAAAAAAATAAAAAAAAAAAAAAAAATCGATTAAGACTTTTTCCCTAAATTATCTGTTGTTTAATGTACAAATCATATAAAAAAACTATACAATTTATCTTTTTATTTTTACTTTTATAAAAAAAAAAAAAAAAAAAAAAAAAATAATTACAACTCAAATTATAGCAAAACGCAAACGTAGACAACAAATCATTTCTACATTTCTTGCCCATCGCTAAAATTACAGTCGCGCAAAACTTCATCGTATAATAAACCTTCGCAATTCGACGCAGCTTCGTGAGCTATCGATAAAAAAACAAAATCATCCGTCAAAAGCCTCGAATAATCAAGACTCGTCGAACGAATCGCATATTGGTTACGAAAAAAGTAAGCACGCGCTCGTACTTCTCCGCTCCCTCTTTTCGTAATCCAATCGTCCGTTGAACCTAACCGTCGACTATTGTCACTGACTCTCGCGCAAAAAAGCCACTCCGAGAAAATAAGGAGAATTGCGTTCGCATCGGGCAAAGTATTTTAACGCGATGGACATATTGTCAAGCGTAATTTTATTAGCGTCGACCTTCAATATTCACGCGTCAACATAGACGGCGGTGTACGACTCGATGATGGAGTGGAACGCGTTATTAAGTCATTCGAGTTTCAACGTTCGTCGTTTCGCGCTTTGAATGAATAAATAGGATGAAGATTGAAAAATTGTTGCCTTGTCACGTTTAACTTACTGTAACTTGATGAGTTCATACGTTTTATTATTTTTTATTTCTTTGTTTTTAACATCATTCAAACAAACACATAGTTCGAGTGTATACCTATGTATGATTGATAATAGGATACAATTAAATATTTTGAGATACAGAAATAGTTTTACTGGGATTTTACGTCACGTTATTATTATGCGAAATCTACTTTTATTGAATTTTATGCGGTTTTTTTTTTTCAAATAAAAAAAAAAAATTTACAATGAAGAACATTTTTTAAAATTATGTTTAAAATTTTTAAAAGTTTTTAAAATTTTTAATTTATCGTTTCTTCTTACAATTATTATATCGAGAAAAAAAAATTAATAATGACTAAAGTATTATTAAAATTTGCTAAACATGTTAATAAATCCATATTTGCCGAATTAAAAGAAAAAATTACATAGTCTAATAATTATTGTTCGTATTCTATGGAATTTTGTTAAAAATTGCTCTGACTAATAGTAGAGTCCTTAAAAAATAAATTTCAATACGGAATACGTTAAAAAATAACTAAGTTATTTACCGAAATAATTCAACGGTCACGCATTGTAAGGATAATCTTTTAAAAAATAATTTCAAACGCGTTATTCGATTCGTCCGCTTGTCAATCAGAATTGAGGTACATCGACGGGATTTTTCTAAACTTGTATATCGCTTAAGTTCGACCTTCGAAATTTTAAAGCTAACAAACCTTTAAGGCATTGTTAAGCATCGATTTCGACAGTTTTTTTTTCGCGACATCTTGATGTCGGCTCGCTTTTTAAGTATCGTTTTCAAATCAACATTTATTTTTCATATTATCGCCAGGTTATTGTAGTCATTGACCATTGTCTTTAAAATTTACGGTTTACTCATCTTTTTTTTTTTTTTTTTTTAATTTAAATATTCCATTACGCAGTTCATCAAAGAATCTCAATCTTTTATTTAAATAAAAACTACCCTTTGGTTTGAATATTAAATCATCCCAATTAACTTTTTTTAATATTTGTTTAAATTTGAAATAATTCATCTCTAATTATAATTCACTTTTATCAACCACAAATTTTTTTATCTTTCCATCGTCAAAAACATTATTAACCTTTACAGGACCGTCATGGCCACTTTAGTTGCCACTAGGGGAGGGGGTGGGACTCGGTTGAACACGTTGGATCCACATATAAGTAAATTGGCCATATCTGTGAAATCACCTTTGAACCGAAATTTTGCCGGTTCTTTAAAGGTTAAGCTCGTACATTACTGGTACGTAAATAGAACGAAAAGAAAATTTAAGCCTACAAAGAAGACAAACAAACTATCGACTCTTTTTCTTTCGAAAAAAAAAAAAAAAGAAAAAAATTCAAATTAATAAACTATCGTCGTAGCGTTTATATCGACGTAAAAAGTAAGTAACACGAAGCCTACCAAAACAAAATTATCATATCCAACTATGCAGCAATACACATATATACGTTACGTAAATCTCGTATGTAACCTATCGCACCGACTAATCGCCAGCGCAACGTAATGTCCAGTAACGTACACTCGTGCTTCATACTTACATTGAACACGTATACGTGACATACCTCCTTTCTGCTGGACAAAGCCACGGATGATGTCACGGTTTCTCGGACTCTAACACCTGTGTGTGTGTATATACATATATCTGTATATAGAGCGAGCACACCACACTCGCATATTTTCTTTCTCTCGTTTATACTTTGCCGTGCTGCATTTGTATCGTTTTCTTACTTTGCTCGATGTTATCCATTTAGCTTAGTCTCTTTTTCGATTTAAATGAGCGCAATTTATCCTTATCCGTTATCAATTTTTAATTATCGCAATGTCGCGGTGCGTCGGTTGATCGAAGATTATTTGTTAATTAAAATTTGTTTTCTCTCGCATTATCCTTATTAAACGTATACAATTGTTTACTATTGTCATAAAAACTTTGTTATTGTATAAAAATTAATCTTGGTAAGTTATTTAATTTAGTACCATTATGCTTCTTGGTCCGTTTATTCTTTTTCTTTTTACCTCGGCAAACGATTTGATTTCGTTTAAGATTCTCTGGCGTTAACAAATGTCGAGTCACGATTTTACGGCTTCATCAATACGGGTACATTGCCTTCGTGCGGATGGCTAACAGTAAATATTTAATTTTTTTTTTTTTTTTTTTTTTTTTTTATTTATTTTCATCCTTTTAAAAACAAACCAACAGTAACATCGTTAAAATACGAAATAATATATGAAAATATTCAAAGTTACAAAAAAAAACAAAAAAAAAACAAAAAAAAGCAACCGCGATATCGTCCTCGACAAACATACCATACCACGCAAGCGTCTATCCCGTCCTTTTCTTAACAACTCTCTCTTTCCATCCATATTTATTCTTTACTTTTATCCACCGAAAGAAAAAGCGCTCCAACTCGATCCTCTATCTTTATCGCCGAGGAAACGAGGGAAGCCCATTGCTGAGTCGTGTACACACTGTACGTGGCAGTATACCGGTAAACATTGCACCGGAGAACCGAGAATCTCTATCTCTCTTTTTCCCTCCTCCTTTGGTTAGTACACTCCGCGTTCCCACATAACTGGCTTCTTCTTCTTCTTCTTCTTCTTCTTCTTCTTTTTCTTCTTCTTCTTCTTCTACTTCTTCTCCTAGCGATCTCACGAGTCAATCCGCGCGCGAACTCAACGTCTCGTCTTCTTTTTCTATACCAACGCGTCTACGCGAGCTTAGGTGTACGAAACGCATACCGTGCGCTGCTTCTCCTCGCGAACGAGGAAGAATGAGCGTCTTTAAATGAGTATACACTCACGTGCGTTAAAGTTTTTTGGAATTCCATGGGCTTACCACGGATTTAACTCGACCGAGAGATCGTCGTTATAACGCGGCATTGTTGAGAAGAAAACGAGAGCCGACGACGTCTTACTTTTTCTTCTTTTTCTTCCTTTTTTTTGTTTATCGGTTCGCTATAAGTGCGCTCTTCCTTTCGTTGGACTCTCGTCGGACGTGTATACGTACGGATGAAGTTGATTTTTTTTTTTTTTTTTTTGTTTTAGGATGCCTTGCGAGCGCACTTATCAAGCTGAAAGTAAAACTGGCTGTTTTTTCAGTTTGTAGGCGAACTCGTATGTACGAAAGGAATTCGTAAGGAATTGTTATAAAATAATGATTGTGAGTGAGCGTGTGTGAGTGAAACGTAACGTTTTTCTTCGCTTTGGTGCTTATGCAAATGTTTCAAATGTGCAAGTAAACGTTTCTATGTTTCAATTATGCAAGCAGTTTCTTTTGATAAAAAAAGTCAGGCGAAACGTTAAGGCTATGGCACAATTTCTCATGGCTTTACGCGAAGTACATAACGAAAAAAAAAAGTCCCGAGTGAGAAATCGTACCGCAACCTTATGACTTGTGTGTGTGTGACTTGATTATCAGGGTCAAGTTCAATGTTAAATTAGTTGAAAATTAAAAAAAAAAAAATTAAAATAAAGTTATAAATTTACATTCAAGATTAAATTAACTAAACTAGTTGCATTAACGATGTTTTATTCAAATTCAATTTACATTAATAAATATGGATATTCAATTATCGATATAATGAATAAAAAAGTTGTTGATGTATCAATACCAGTTAATGAATATTTAAATTCATTAATTTATTTCATTTTAATACTTCATATTATGTATTATGTATCTGCAGCAGTCTCTTTTTGCAAAAAAAACAAGTATATACAAAAGTATAATCGTGTCAACGACTTATGGTTACTTTTAAAGCAGTTATAAAAGTAAATATTCTTAATTAATAAATAATTAAATAATTTCATTTGCAGTTGATTCAATTTTTAATTATATCGCGCGATATCGCTATTCATTGATAAGTTATTATTACACGAACAAATTACAATTAATGATAAGCAATATCACAGTCTATTTTTTATATTGTCTTTTGACGCCGAATTGCGATTTTAATAATACCAGTATGAGCTTTCTTATAAATATGTTCATTCTTATATCCATATCGAACGAGATTTTATTTAATATTATATAAATAAAATTACCTATTATAATTTTTTTTTTTTTTTTTTTTTTTTGTAATTTTAAAAAGCTATTATTTCTCGAGTTTTTGATATATTAATGTAATAAAAACAAACAAGCAAAATTGAAGCTTGAATATTTTGTTTTATTGTCGCAATCTTATATCACATATAACAATTTATTATAAATATCACGGTAAATAAACATTATTATATATATATATTTAATAAAAAAATTAAAAATTTTGTTATTTTTTCATCATTAGTAATGAAAAACAAAATAAACGAAAAGGTTTTCAAATTGTAGATACACTTTCCATTTCTGATCGATAATGGAAGATAATATTCAACCTAGCCGTGAATCATTCATAAAAAGAAAAAAAAATATGAGAAAAAAATAAAAAAAAAAAAGGAAAATGAAAAATAAAAATAAAAAGTTAATCGATAATAAGCGAAACAATTCAAGCATTTTCCGAGAAGATCCATCCCCTCCCCCTTACCTTTCGCATCGCCATCCAAGGAGTAGCAAACACGTATAATATATATCTTTATCTCGTTTCTTCATCATCTCTCCTACGGTCCGTATGAGATTTGCATCTCGCGGTGGACTCACGGAAACCGGTGCTTGGGATATCGTCCGCGCGGGAGAGAAGACGTTGCATATGGCTTTTCTAGCGTACTTATTCCTGAACTCGGATCTCTTTTTCTCTATTATATATATATATATACACAACGTTATTTGCTGCGCGCATTCGTGCATATACATAAGCACCAAGAGTTTTCACATAGCGCGTGTGCGCGTGAAACATGAAGGCGGTTTATAGGTGCGATACCACCGTATACATATTCGCTACATGAAGAGTTCTGCACGAGTGAATTCTATAAGAAAATATGGACGTTTGTTGTTTTCCATAGAGTGGCAATTAACTGCATTGTTGCGAAAAAATAAAAAAACCCCGAACATCGACACCTTCATTCACAAATGTTCGTTCATTTTTCGTTTCTTTTTTTTTTTTTTTTTTTTTTTTTTTCTTTAAATTTTTTGGAATTAAATAATCACATAAAGCCGATCGATATCACATGCGGAGAAATTTCAAGCGATCTTTCTGTCGCTCGATGCAACAGAGCAGATGCAAGTGTAGGTTTAATGAATGAATCGGTTTGAATAGTTTCTCGCTCGTTAGCAATGGGCGAGTTACGTGATTTCGCGTTTACACTCCCGTTTATTTACTCGAGGACGATGTAAACAATGTCATACACGTTTGAAAGGTGGGGTTTCTTTAACCTCGTGGCAGCTTAGTTGGTGTTAAGGTTTTTTTTAATGACGTTTTTACTTCGCACCGATGTTTGTCATTATTTCGTTTAGACTGTGTTTATTATTGTTCAAATATTAGACTTTGATTAAAAATTATGATTTCTTATTCATTATAATTTTATAACACGTAGGTAAACATGAAAGCAAATAATCAATAAATTAAAAATTCAAAGTCGAAATTCCTTTTCCTATACATTTCATAGTTATGCGCGAAATCTCGAATGCTCGCGCGCACTCGTAGACGGGTCGATTACCATACAATCGACGCGTTTCCCATAATCGCGTGCGCGCCGAAAATAAAAACGCGACCGAAATAACTTATGAAGATGAGTCACGAACGAAAAAAATTCGGGGCGAAATTCGCGCCGAATAATAAACTTCCAAGAAATCGAATGATCCCTTCTATCATAATTCCTCAATTTCATTCATCATTGTTATTATTATTTTTTATTTCGCATAAGCCTAAAAGCCCGGAACAAGAATTTCCTATCGTCATCGTTCTTCTTCGTTAACTCGTCCAAATCCAAAGAATCTCATCGGTCTTCCTTGTATGTATAACATATATATATACATATATAAAAGAAACATCGCGTCGTACCTGGTCTTCTCCTGCACGCGTGAGACATTGCTTTTAAAAAAAAAGGCTATTGGGGTTTAACGCTATAATGATGATAGAAATTTTTTTTTTTTTTTTTTTTCCTAAATTCCACACGAGATGAATCGTCTTCGATGTAGCTAAAACGATGCGTATATATACAATTTTTAAAAGGTTGGCAAAGGCTACCTTGCAACTCAGCTGCGAAAAAGGATTGCCATTAATATATTATGCGATTTTTTGATTTTTTCTTTCGGAAGAGGAGAATACTAAGGCGAAGATGCATAGCCAGTGTATCGTTTTATTTAAGGGTATGGTATTTAATCACGCAAAGGCTTGCGATTTTATAGAAAGTATATGGTTTTGTTAATATATTTTTTATGAATTTTAGATATGTCTTTGCTTGCAATGTAAATATTATACCTTCAAATAAATCTTATTCGTTGCATAAAATTTAAAACAATTTGACAAATTGATCGTGCGATTTATAAAAATATTGTGTCATGGAAATATTAAATCTTGAATGCGACATGAATTTTCGTTGCACGATGATAAATGGATTAATCA
This sequence comes from Chalcis sispes, assembly GCA_949987625.1. Lineage (NCBI taxonomy): Eukaryota > Metazoa > Arthropoda > Insecta > Hymenoptera > Chalcididae > Chalcis > Chalcis sispes. Next base: position 2,233,206 of record OX465098.1, on the reverse strand, counting down.
TTTTAATTGGTACAGTTTTCAATTGTATCTTGGTTGTACGAAATAGCCTTTAATACAAGATAATATCATCTGGTCGAAATGATCGATGTTGTAAATTACTTTATATAATTAACGTTACGTTGAATCTTAATCGCAAATATTTACACATTTTTCAAATGCTTACAATTTTTATTTAGCGTTATTCAATTGCAATAAAAACAAACATATACAATTTATCAAAGATCTCGAGCTTTTTTTTTTTTTAACTTTATCGCGTTAATTTTAATAAATCTATCCATTGAATACCATTTTTACGACGGATACGTATCCGCGGTATATCGCATCTCATCGAGTTCCTCAATTCATTGCGAAAGGTGTATAATAATAAACTTAAACGGGAGAGACTTGTAGAATAAAGGGAAAAACGAAACGCAATAATTTTTCACGAGTTTCCAAGTGCCCCGAGGGGCTTCTGAAGAAGACGCGCAAAAACGGCAACGATGACGAGGGCCGATGACGATAATGATGCTTTTATATACGTTAGAGTCGACTAGCGCTGCTCTCAGCTCGATCACGAGGATAGATACGAGGAGGCGAGAGAGCATGGCCGAGGGACTCGCTTCACATTGTCTTGTACACCTGAAAGGTCATCGGAGGAATACGATCATCGTCAAGTACAAAGACTTCGCAAGAGGAGGATGATGTTTCGTGATTTGTCGGATAATGAATCGTTATTGTTTTTTGTTGCTGGCGTTGTTTGTAGCGGAATATCGGATGATAAACAGGTCGCGCGCGCGCGCGTGTGTGCGTGTGTGTGTGTGTGTGTGGATTTATACGTAAAGTTTTTACTTGCATTTGTATTTTTAAGTTATGAGTATAAAAAATTTAATTAATCGTTATTAAATTTTCATATTAAATTATTGATAAATAATTTATTTTAACATGATTTTTTAAAAATTTAAACAAACCAGGTAAAAGTAAGCTTAAATAATGAAAACATAGAATTTTATCTTTTTAACTGTATATAGATAAAAGAATTTGTAACCTCCTGTTAAAATAACGGTTTAATTCGTGAATTCTTACTTTTATAGCCACGAATTGTTAACCGTTACAAAAAATGTTTATCAATAATTGTTTGATTTAATTAGCGTATAAATTAAATTTTAATAATTATCTTTATCTTAAACATAGTTTTTTTTATATCGCTTTAAAAAAAAAATTATTTTTATTTTTCAGCTAAAACAATCGGTATTTCACATTAAGTAAAATATGTTAGAATTATATATATAATCTTTATAAAGGTAATAATTTCCTTCTCTTGAACTAATATAGTATTTCAAAAAGCGTCATCCATATTAAACTACTTTTTTTTTTATTCTAATTATTTAAAATAAATTCTGCAGTATATATTTTATTTAAAAAAAAAAAAATATATTAAACTACAAATTGTAATTAATAGTAAAGAAGAGGAGTTACGTAAATTAAATATGCCATCGAAGCAGGTAACGAACAACTGATTTTCCCGTTATCTGTCTGTTTTTCTACATGGCACCTTAAATTGATTTACTCAACATAATGTATGTATAAGGCAGTACGATTATTAATAAATTTTAATTGCTTGAAAAAAAAAAAAAAAAAAAAAAAAATTTGAAAGATAACGTTATATGTACATGCTGTCTTTGTAAAGTAAATAGTTGAATAATATTTAATTTCTAATGTACTCGTTAATATTTGCTAACGATATATTTACAACAAAAATAATAATTGTAAAGAATCGATGTAAATTTCAATCGGAAAGTATAATGAAATAAAAAAATTTACGTTTAACGTCTTGCTGATTCTATACTCGTGCAAACAATCTTAACTAAATCTACAAAAGTACAATAATCCGATTTCAACACCTTAAAGTTTGAGCACAAACCTGATCTTGATTGTGCAAAAGCCAACGAACGCGAGTTCTCGCATTCGCGTCGATTTATTATCCGTTTTATTACAATGAATATATACACGCCCGCGATGCATGGGAAGAAAAGCCGTGGTTTTATCGCAGTACAGAAACGCGACATCGTAACGAGCTACCGCGTTGGGGTCCGCCCAAAGGTGGCACTGACCTTGTGTGTGTGTGTGTTAAGCACGAGAGAGAGAGAGAGAGAGAGAGAGGAAAAGAGGGAAAGGTCCTCCTTTCTCCTTCTCGGTTCGGTTAATCGCTACTCGAGCGGCCAAGTACTGTTATGCCGTACTCTCCTTCTCCTCCTCCTCCTCCTCCTCCTCCTCCTCCTCCTCTGCTCCATACGCGACTGGCACACTTGCACGAGGAAGAATGTCGATCTCGCACAAGTTCGCCGTACTTATATGCTGAGAGTATTTTCGGGGTCGAAGCCCCGCGAATATTATCCACGCTGATTATTCTGATGTAACTCGTGCGCGCGTTCGCTTTATAATTCGATGCCGATGTCGCGTATACACGTATATACATGTACATACGCACGGTTAGCACGCGCGATTATCGACTTTTTTTACGGCTCGCGTGTTTCGTGTGCCACCATTGAACTTGATTTTTCAGCCGGTTACGCTCGAATAAAAAGCAACAGCAAGTGCACTCGCGTATACGTATATGTACCTCTATAGATTATTAAAGTGCCACTTTGGGAGGTTTTACCTTGCCTTTCGGTTTTAATATATTATTTTCATCCGAAATTTCAAAAGTTTTATCCTGGTTACTCGATGTAATTAAAACTTTCGTCTTATTTCTGGCTTTACTTTATTGTGCCAAAAAAAAAAAAAAAAAAAAAAAAAAAAAAAAAAAAAAAAAAAGTGGAATGTAACGGCACACGACACGATTTATTTGCAATTTTAAAGTTTATGTAATTAAAGAAATTAATACATTGGCATCATGACATATATTTTTACTATTGATAAACGTAACATTATCGTAACATCTTATTCAACGTATCCATAATTCGTGGACAAAAACATAACTTGGTCACTACCATATAAATCATAATGTAAATACGCACGCAATTAAATCTTATTAGAATAAATAATAATTTGTTCGTGTATAAGCACGTCGTTAACACAACTCGGCCATCGGTTTTCACGTTTAAAACTATCGTCATTATGATGAATAATGATTTCTTTACACTTGGGATCATGCGCGGAGTATTCAATCAGCATCAAGATTAAATTCTCTTCGGTTAACGTTTAGAAAGAAATATCCTTTTATCATTGATGTATACCTTGAATGTTTCATTCGGAAATTTATTTTAGTTGTATACGTATGAGATGTGTATAATAATAAATAGGTAATTGGCTAATTTTACAATTTTAACATTCGATACTTTTTTTCTTTTTATTGCAACCGATATAATTGTTCATTTATAGTAATGATCTTTGTTGTTTCATTTATATAACGATAATTTCTTGAAAATAAATATTCATAAAAAATGTTAAACGTTAACCAAAACGTTATGCGTACCAACAAATATCCGTGGAAAAATACTTTTAACTTCATTGACGTGATTCATCGACCTTAAGCATAATCAGATGGATTATTAAACAATACCAATATGTCATTTCTCGCATCCTATCGAGCGCAAACGTATTAAACAAAAGTATCGTAAAAGGTCTTTACTTAAACGTTAACCAAGGTTTACATTATAAGGTTCGATACACCGTGTCGAGGCGATTTCATCCGTAGATAAACGTTGCATTTTCTTTCTAAACGTCTCGTTGCTTGTAAGTTGCATATAACCGCGAGCTGCGCCGAGATGATGGCATAAATCGAGAATTTCTACTTGAACTAGAAAAACGCGATTCTACGAGAGACCGCAAGTGTATATATATATACATATATTCTTGATGACGGAAACGCGTCGTTAGAAGGAAGAAAAAGAGACGAGTTGAAATTGTGTTTCTTTTTCTTTTTCTTTTTTTTTTTTTTTTTTTTTTTTTTTTTCAAGAAAGAGTTTGTAGTCATTTGTTTGGTTTAAGCGCATTAAGGAATTATGCGTTTTTGTCTATGATGAAACGCGAAAAAATGGAGAAGATGCTGACGGAAGTTTAAAGAAGTTTTGTAATTCGTTCAGATAATGTTTTTTCAATGTATTGTGTAGATATTATTGCATCGCTTGAACAAGAATCGATTACTAATTTTTAACTATTAAATCAATTTTTTTTTCTGAAAATTTAACATTAATCGATTTTAGAACATCGTGAAATCAATTGAAATAATTTCTTTGCTAAAAATTGACTCAAGAATTTTTTTAACACAACGTTCAACTATTTACATTCGGATTATCGTTACACCTGAAATTTTCGTTCAAATTCAACCTCGACGTTTCTAAGCTTAATTGGACTCGCCGCCTCTCTATAGCGAGTCCGAACTCATCCACAAAAGGATCGCCAAACAACAGCATCAAAGCTTTTATATATGTATACACAACGATCAGCAACAGAAACGAACCATCGTTAAACTCTTCCATATTCGTATATCCTTGGGTATCTCAACGGCTTAGCCATACCGTGAACTTAGGGCTGGAAAATTTTCTTTTACGATAGATTTTACAAAAGGTGCGCTTGCGCGCCTAACCTTGGCCTTGTGCATGAAAACTTTACATAATAAGAGAGAGGCTCACCCACGCTCTTGATCTTGAAATTTCTCGGCGCTATCGCGATGCATTCCCTCTCTCATTCCCTTGAGCTCGATTGAGCTCTTTGGTTTTTTTCTCTAAGATCATTAAGGACGTTTATTTATTTATTTTTTTCTTTTTTTTTCTTTTTTTAAGAAATATTTTCGAATCGCGAACTAATGTACGATTGCGATAAAATATGAAAATTAAGTGACTCTTAAAAGTGTGCATTAAATAATTGTTGAAATTTTTCAAAGATATATACACATATATACGTATTAAAATTTAAAACATAAAATCTTTTTCTCTATACCTTCGAGCATGCGATTACGTTTCAGTTATTTATCGCGACAATTTTTTTCTTTTTTTCCCGAAGCAATAAACCCCTTCCCCCATTCGTAATTTACGGACTCGTCCCTCGTTCAACTTAGATTCTTCCTTTTAACTTTTTTCGTTTCGTTGTTTCTTATTTTTTAACTTTGCTCGTTGGAAGCCGACGCGCTTAAGAAGCCGAGAGGCTAACGCGCGCCTCGGGGAGGTTTAATGATCTGACTTTGCTTCTCTTTGCGGTTGCCTTTTATTTCTCTCTCTCTCTCTCTCTCTCTGTCTCTCTCTCTCTATCTCTCTTTCACCGAAGCTTTTTATCGCATGCGCTACCTTTTACTTCTTTTGCTTTCCGCATCGGTTTGATCGTCCACGCGCATATTTTTTAACGGTGATTGACTTTACGCAAACTATCAGAAATGACAATTGTCATCCCGATTCGTACGACAATGAGGAGATTTTGTTTATTTTAAATAATTGCATGGCGATAAAGGATTTAATATTAAAATAAATTAATTAACTTGTGTGATTTTTAAATATTATCAATTAAATTTGTTTATTTAATTATAATGAAATCCTTCCTTTTTAAATTTTATAAATATTTATAAATTTTTCTATCTGACTTTAATAAAATTTTGAAGACGATTAAAAATAAAAATTATTCATTCAAAAGGATTAAATTCCAGCGTCCAAAGTAAATAACTTTTTTTGTCGAAAAAAAATGGAGGGAAGGGGGGGTTGCACAAGTTATAACAAATGAAAACGCGAGCGGATATCTATACTCGACGTTTTAAAAGTTTCATATCCGCGGTACAAGATTCTTCGCTCCCCACAGAACGACGATCGTGCTCCGAGCTTTATACGAACAATCGTCTTTGATATATGTATATATATATATATATATATATCGAGAAACAAATGTCCTTTGTTACCAAGCGCGGACCGTAAATTTAATCATTGTTTTTATTTTTAATGAAAAACCATCATAAATCGAAGGATATTTTTACGCCACGTCTTGTAGATGGTACACGAATATGGCGTGTAGCATATGTGTATATATGTATAACGTTTCGAAACTATGAAACGATAAAGAGAATAAGTTGATTTCGTTACATAAATTACAAAATGTAGGTAACGACATTTCATTCGTTTGTATATTTAATAATAGAAAAACTGCAAATTCACAAAAAAATCATTCGAAATATATCCTTAGAAGAATAAATGCGAGATAACTTAACGTTTATACACGCACATATAAAACTTGCTCGCGTTTACGCATCTTACCTGATAAGGGTAAGCGCCCGGTCTGTAAAAGCTGCTGGTGGTCAATGCTGGATGACTCTTACTGCTTCCGCACATCGATGCCATGTTTTTCTTTTCTTTTTTCTTCTCTTTTTTTTTATCGTTGTTTTAAATCTTTGTTTGTCAATTAAAAAAAAAAAAAAAAAAATGGAGTATATCACCGATCACTTAAAAATTTGTTCTTTTCTTTTTTAAAAAAACATTTTAATCGTCGGATTTTTAATTTTATTTACTTGCTAATCTACGTCGGTGCTGTTTACTTTTCGACAATCACATGATCGTTTTTATTTTTTTACATATGCATTTATAAAAATATAGTCACGATCGATACACAAAACCGATTGCGTAAAAAGAGCTTCATTCATTCCATTGTAAAATAGATTTTAAATTTCAGAATGAATAAAAACACCTATGTAAACCTTAAAATTAAATTCTTGAAATAAGGAAAATCTCTATGATTGCACTTTTAACATAAATTATCGCATCTCAACTTAAAAAAACCATCACTTTTCGTCTTCTCCAAAACCAACCGCTCGTCTATTCACGAATTCTTTCAATGCCGACGATAAAATGCGCACGGAAGTTCTCACGCGCGCCGGTATTTATGTATGTGTATTTATATATATATATATATATATATATATATATGTATACGTCTTAAAAAAACTACAACGACGAAAACTCGTGCGTCTTGAAATGAAAAATAAAAAAGTTACAATCTTTTCCCGTTTAAAATATATACCATACAAAGGTGTACATATGTATACATGCATGTATATGTACTCCGTTCGATAATAAAAAGAGGAAGAAGAAGAAGCGCAGGAGGAGCGTTAGAAGCGCGTCCAGCCAACGAGGCGGCTCACCACCGACTGACAGTCGGCGATGTTCCAGCGCCGCCATTCTTCATCTTCATTCTTTGCGAGAACGCGCGCTCGCGGCCTGTTTCTCTCTGTCTCCTTCTCTCCTTCTCTCTCTCTCTCTCTCTCTCTCTCTTTCTCTATCTTCTCCAGGTGTACACGTACGTGTTTGTGAGCGTGCGTGTATGTTTCTGCGTCTTCCTTTTGCTCTCTCTCTCTCTCTCTCTCTCTTTCTCTCTTGAGTGTCTTCTTTGCTTTTTGCCTCCTTTGCTTGCTTGTGTATGTGTATATACCTTGCTTCAGGTTTAGGTTTAAGTATAGCTAAGAGTCGATGGCAAAGAGGAGGGATAGTGGAAAAGGAAGAAGAGATTGGTGTATAGATAAAGGAGGAAAGGGATAGTTCTTATCCCGGCTTGAGTATATATATGTGTACATACCCACCGGAAGTTCACTCGGTGGTTGAATTTTTAAATAACCTTGGGTGGCTTAGAAGCTCGTTCGAGAATACTATTAGATTTTGATTTTGGCTTTATTTTATATTTTCTTTCCTTTTTTTGTAGCTACAGGAAGGTATTTGCGTGATAAAAATTATAATCTCTTCACACTTTACCACAAGTCCTTTGTTTATGTTTTCTTTCTATTTATCCGAAAAGCTTTGTATCGTATATTAAAAAATGGATTGTATGATAGTAAATTTATACGCATAAGTTTTGGTATAATTTTTGTCATACAGTAAAAGATAATAATCTATAAAATAGAAATAATGTAAAATTGCGTAAAATGAGAAAATTTACTCGAGTCCTCGAAAAGTATATAAGAACTGGTCCGATCACTTGCAAAGTCACCGATCTTTCTTCTCGACGTTAAAATTTTGTTTTAAAACGAGTTCAAGGGAATTGAGAATTTAGGAGATAAAAAAAAAAAAAAAAAAATAAATAAATAAAAAAGAACACTTTCTATGATCACGAGTACTTCAGGGCTACTATAGCATTGAATGTTTTTACCAAATCTTTCGAAAAAATAATCGTACCCGTCAATTTTCTACGATCAAAATTAATCAAGCGTTATCGTTGAAATTTATTAACTAAGGCATAATTGGAAAATAGCGAGAAAAAATATACTGCCGTACTGAGGAGATTTTAACGCTTCGTCGCGTTGCAGTCGTCAACTCCGCGCGTCGTACTTTCGCAACGGCGATGTTCGCTTCTCTTACGCTATGCACTTCCGTTTTTTTGTCGTCGTTTCTCTCTTCGCGCTTCTAAAACCGCTTCTTCTTCCTTCTTCGTTCTCTCCCCGCTTTATTTTTTTTTTTATTTTTTTTATTTTTTTTTTTTTTTTATTCTTTCATTGTTTTTCTTTTCTTCTTCTCTCGCGTACATTTACGCGCGCGTGTGCGTATAAGCTTCTTTTCTCGAGGCGCGCGTTTGCGTGTCGATGACCGAGCGCGTTTCTCTCGACACTTCAATTATCGTCGAATGAAAATGAGTATGCCTGTATATATGCAGGAGAAAGAAATAGAGAGATAGAGAGAGAGAGAGAGCCTATAATAATTGCCTTCTGCCATTTATTGTTACCGAGAGTGTATGCATGTGTTTGCCTGTGTGTAATGTGTGTGTGTATGTGTGTATAGGTAGGGCCTCTTTACCATGTACGCTTTGCCGTCTGTTATTGCAAGGGTAGACCGCAGAGATATCTTAGGGAGATCCTAAGAATTCATGGTTTAGAGCTGCGATCATTTTCCGGTACTTATCCCTTTTCATTTTTTTTTTATCTTGCTTTGATCTTTCTTCATTCTGTACTCGTACACCTCGTTCCATCTCCTTTGCATCTGAGAATATTTGATGAATATGATGAGGATGTGCGTGTAAATAAATAAATTATTTAATAACGGATGTTTGCTATGTGGAGAAAATAAAAGGTTTGACTTTATGTATAGTCAAGCATTTAACAAATGTTTCTTACAAAATTACGATGGGATATTACAAAATTATTAACTTTATATTTAATGTAGTATAAAAAAAAACTATATTTAAGATGAATTAAATATAAAAAATAATATCTAAATCGTTACGAATACATGTTGCATTTATTATTCTACAACTTATAAATATTAAATAAATATTAGCTTAATAAATTTGAGTACAATATTACAAGTATACAAAATACCACCAAAGAAGTTCAGGAAGATCAAACGAAAGACGCGTTAAAAAATCACACCATCCATAATAATCTGACCGAACATAATTCGATGACGAAAACCCGACACCGACCAAACTCTCCGATCAGATCGAAAAGTGAACTCGGCTTGAAAAAAATCGCCGAGGACCTTTCGGTCTCTCTCCCTTTTTTTCTCCTCTTTTTGTTTCTCTTTCGTTCTCACTTGTACTTTGTCGATCGTGCAGGTACGATATCGACGCACACAACTTTGCAAAATCGATCGAGCCCAATTACGTTGTAAGTCGGGGACAGAGCCGGTGAAGCGACACGAACTCGCTCTTCTCTCTCTCTCTCTCTCTCTCTCTCTCTCTCTATCTCCCTTGCGTTTTCTCGACGTCGATGTGATTTCATCGATGCCTCGACCAGAGATCGCAATTATGTAGATTTAATTTAAGAAATACTCGGTGTATATACATTTACTTGTAATGCTTACCGCTGCTACTCCCTCGCTGTTTCTATTTTACTCTCGCGGATAATGAATTTAATGGCTCGTCGTAGATCCTGTGAAAAATGCCGTGAGAGGGGCTTCGGGAAGAAGTCAAATAAGAGAAGTAATCACTTTTTTTAATGTACTTTTTTTTCGTTATTCAAAAGGGCTTTGGTATTTTATTTTTTAGTTTCATTGATCTGTTCGATTGAAGAAAATTGTGTTGGATTTAATTTATTGTTAATTTAAGATACTGTATATATTTTAATAACGATAATATATTAGTATATTTATTGTGAAATAAAATTATGTTACATTATCTTTCTGATAATCGCACGTAAAAAATGTTTTTTTTTTTTTTTTTATTTCACATGATTTTATTCAAGAAAGTTATTCAAAACCTTCTTATGAATGAATAATTTTTTTCTTAGTACTCCAAAGTTAAATTTTGTCCCAATTTTTTTTTCTTTGACCACGTAGATTCGAGAATTTTAAAAAAAATTATAAAATTTTACGCTGTATTAGCATATAAACTGTCGTATGTCAACTTTTTATTCGCATCTTATAAGAAATTTATACAAAGGTCGCATAGAGGATTATTAAAAACCGTTACGTCAGAATTTTTCATTTCACTCTATCATCTCACTTTATACTCTTTTGTGTTTTAACGTCTGAAGACAAAACTTAGCGTACGCATCGTAGACCGTTTCTTATTTAATCGATTATTTGGTAATTTTTACATTTAATTAATAATTCAGTTACTTTAAAGTGCTATTGTTGTAAAAATAAGGCCAGACTTTTAATAAAATAACTGTCGCGAAACGTAGAAGATTCAAAAAGTAATATTATGTACAATCATCGTAATCGTTGCAGTCGTTGTAATTATAAAATTATTAATTGATTTAATTTATTTCCTTAAATTTATCATATCTCTTCTTATATAAAAATGCCTATTATGTTTCTATCAATGTGTGTATTAAAATAAGAAAAAAAAAAAAAGATATTCTTTTCATGCTGTATTTATTTATCTATTTACAAAGTCAAAGAAAATCATATTTTTACATTTGTTTCAGTACGAGTCTTGGTGTTTCTTCGCAACTTTCATCGTTTTCTCACATGTACCTCTAAACCCACAAGTTTCATCTCTCCGTTCGACGATAGTAACGTTAAAGAAAATACATATTACGCGCACGCCATTAGTTTAAGATAACACGGTGCAGCTCGCACGAGTAAAAAAAATTACGTTTTGTACATAAATATATGCATATGCGCGCTTGCTCGCATGTGAGTGTGTGTGTGTGTGCGTGTGTGTGTGTGTACGTAAACTCGCGTATGGATATAACAACGCGCGCTCGCATTGTACGAAGCGCATTATACATATTCAGAAGAAAGAGTGGAAAAACCGTTGCTGCGAGAAGCTGTCCTTTTTTTCTCATTCTCCTTCGCGTTTCTCGCTTTCTTTAACGACGCCTCGGTTACAGTGTACTCGTGCACTTACGCACGCGTACATGTATGCATCATGTGCGCGAGCGTTACTTTACCGTTAAAAACGCCCGCGTCCTCCTCCGGCCCACGTAATTAACCGAGCGTCCGATAAGAGCTTCCTAACGTGAAAATTTTCGCCCTGGTTTATAAATAACATATCCGATTTATGACTGTATTCCCCTTGTCGTTAGTCGTTTTAGCGAATGAGAATTAATATCAAATTAACGTCGCAGTCGTGGATAGATGTCGGATTTTACTACCTACTTGATTATTATTATTTTTTTTTTTTTTTCTGTTAGCGTCTTACAATGCTAAGACTGTAAATTTTACGAAACAATAATTTGCAAGAAATTGACAAGTGTAACGAGTTTTTATGGCGGGTTGCGTTGATTTTTCCGCTAGGATGATGTACGGTAGCGATCCCGCGATGATAATGTAGGCCGCTTGTTCAAGGGCGCGTCGTGAAAAATGGAAATGATACCGTCGAGAAATCGGAACGTTCTCACGTGAATTAAGGCTTGATATACAATTTGTGCGTTCGAAAACTGTAAATCTAAGTAATTTTCGGGGTTTCGCGTATAACTAGAGCGTTTTCTAAATGTGTGATCATAATGCATAATCATAAAAAAAACGTGTTATAATTTAAATTTTAAACTTAAAAATTTAGATATCGTTGTGGTATTTCAGCTTTATTTTCACCGCTTTTAATCTTTTGAGCTATTCTGAATGCATTACGAACGCTTCGCAAACTAAGCTCCGTATTTTGCTCGAACTTTGCAGTTTATTGTTTTCATTTTTCGTCTTCTACTGCTCGGTCAATTTCTTCATTAGGATAATGTTTTTATATTTTATCTACGAAATGCCTTCCAAAAATAAATGTTTCTCGTTCGTCTCTTTAAAAGTTTTGTAAGAAAAACGATGATGTTTTTTTCTCACAAAGCCGCGCCGAGCCAATGTTTGCTGACTATAGGAGGCAATATTATCGAAGGTTTACTAAATGAACGGAATTATGCGTGTGTATGTAAAAGTTTTTACGGTCTGTTTGATTCGCACTTAGGCTGTAAAGCTGTTTAAATGCGAGATGCTTAGATTTTGAAACACTTGTTTTCAACCGCGATAAGAAGTCTCCCATCGTTTGGTTGAATTGAGTCCGCGGTAAAATGCGCATCGTTGATCTTAATTAATATTTGAATACTTTTTAAATCTTTTTTTATTTGTATTTTGAATATAATATTTGTAAACGATAGACAGATATACAATAAATTGTGCTACCTTTAATTATTTTATGCACATGTTAAACGTAAATTATCACTATAATGTGTATCATGACTTTTTTTTAATTCCTAATCCATATACTTACCTGTGCAATTTTACAATCTTATTTCTCGTATTTTATTAAAAACATTCGATAATTTTTCAAGTACCTCAAGTCAATACCTTCTTTAAAATTTGAAAAAAATCGCACTTGAAAAAATAGCACCAGAACGTCAAGATATATTGGGGAAATTATGATAAAGCGCATCGTACGGCTAAACTAGTTTATTTTTAAGCAAAATATTAAGACTATATGATTTATATAATTTATAAATCTGTTGCAGGCGATACACACTTTAAAAATATAAAATTTTAAAAAGTATTTTTAATTATTTTAGGCAATCAAATGAATTTTTAAGCAGTATTGATTATAATTATTTTGTTTAATGGAATAATAAACTTTATTATTCAATATAATGCATGAATTGAATTAAAAATAATGTTATTATACTAAACAAGAATTCAACTGCATAAAATCTCATTATTATTGTATTTAAAACTAATTTGAATAAATTATTCATTTATTTATTTATTTTTTTTATTATCATTTAATCGTTTTTAATTATTTAACCTGTTTATTATATCTTATCAAAATTCTAAAAAAAAAAGTACCTTCAATTTTTTTAATTGGACATTTTTTCATTCTGTCACAAATTTCTTATTTATAAAGTTTTTCACATACTTAAAAAAATGTCAATATTGAATTATTTTTTGTTTATTCGATTTTGATTTTGTATAAAATGACATCTTATCAATAGTTTATTCAAACGAAAGTGTTAAACAAATGTTAAATGTTGACCTTCGTCATAGTCACGTGGTTATTTCGATGATACTTTAAATATTTCGGAAAGAGAGGAATCATTTCAAAGAATAATGTTGACGAGAAACGTTTAATCATAAATAGACGCTTTGTAATATTTTTCATTGCCATTGTAAAAGAAAATTTTTTGTGCAACAGGCAGGTTAGTATAGAATATAACAATATAATTATTTAACATTAAATTAGTTAATTTTCTCATCATTTAGTTATGGTATAGTTTAACTCATATATGTATATTTAATTTTTTATTAAACTTAATTTAATGACTGAAAATTATTAAAGTATACATTTATTATGTTTTTAATACTTAAATTATTAACTGTGTTTAAAAAATATATTTCATGATTTAATATTTTTATATTTGTATCTTAGAATGAAAATTATCGCTCAATTAAATTTAACTAAACGTATAAAAATAATTAACTCAATTTAGTCAGTGTTAATGAACGATGTGGACTCCTGCTGATATATCACAGACTTGTTCTTTGTATCCTTCGGTTACATCATGTCAATCGTCGGTGTTAACATTCATGGCTTTTATAACACAATATTTTGGTTATTCAAGAAATGATAAAAGTCAAAGTTTTCATCAAAATGAAAAAGATTTTGGTTCGTCTCAAACGTACGATTTTATCATTGTTGGTGCAGGAAGTGCGGGATGCGTTTTAGCAAATCGTTTGAGTGAAATTAAGAATTGGAGGGTAACATTAATGTTTTACTATTATATATTAATATTAATTTTTTCTTATTATTTTTGTTTAATAACGAATGATGAAAAATAAATTTGTATTGTACAAAAATTTCGATATCATAATGAACAATAATTAAAAAAAAGAAAATTCAATTTGAATTTAAGATACTACTTATCGAAGCTGGTGGCGAAGAACCAAAAGTAGCTCAGGTGCCTGCATTTGCAAACATTCTACGAAAAAGTAGCATCGATTGGCAATATAAAACACAATCCGAACCCGTAGCATGCAAAGCATTCGAAAATTCGGTTTGTCCCCTTCCACGAGGAAAAGTTATGGGCGGTAGTAGTACCATCAATGGTTTGTTTTACATTCGAGGAAATAAAGAAGATTATAACGATTGGGAAAGGCTCGGAAATCCTGGATGGAGTTACGATGAAGTTTTAAAATATTTTAAAAAATCAGAAGATAATCTTAATCACGATGTAATTGTTTCTTTTTCGATTTTTTAATTTTTTTAACGTTGAAATAATGATAATTTTAGATTAAACCTTAATCAGGTTAAGTATTTTAAAAACAATTATTATATTTATTTAAATATTAATAGATTGTTTACAATGATCCTGAGATACACAGAACCGGCGGATACTTGGGTGTCGAAAAATATCGATACTTTGACAAAAATGGTCAAATTATAATCGATGGCTTCAAAGAAATAGGCCTGCCTGAAGTCGACGTTAATTCCGTGAATCAAATCGGCACCGCTCGAGCCCAAGTCACAGCTCGAAGAGGTGTTCGTCAATCTACCAACGAAGCATTTATAAAGCCGATTCGAAACCGTCCTAATCTTATTGTAAAGACGAACGCGTTTGTAACCAAAGTTTTGATCGATCCGACAACGAAAAGAGCATTCGGCATTGAGTACAGCAGTTTAGATCAAAAGAACGTTGTAAAATGCGCTTACGCGACGAAGGAAGTTGTCGTTTCAGCTGGAGTTTTTAACAGTCCAAAATTATTAATGTTATCCGGCGTTGGTCCTTCTAAAGAATTGAGAAAATTCGGAATCGACGTGATGCAAGATTTACCTGTCGGAGAAAATTTACACGATCATATTACGGTTACTCCGTTTATTGGTAATTATGCCTTGCCGTTTAATTAAATATCTTCTCTTATTCTCAAAATAAGTTTATTGTTTATGAATGATTGAACTGAAAAAAAAAAAAAAAATTAAAAATAATAAATTAATAATTCAATCAACGCGATTAGGTATTTTGAATTCGACAAAATCAACATTGAAAAGCGTGGCAGACATGACTCACGACACCATAAAATGGTTAAGAACACACGACGGTCCTTTATCCGGAACAGGTTCGATTGGAGGTGTTACGGCATTTGCTCAAACTTCTCATGAACGTCGCAGAGGTGTACCGGACGTACAGTATTTTATGCGTACGATTATAATGGAGGATTATCTTAGTGTCAAAAATAATTATCTAGCAACTTCTTACGTTCCTACGTCTTATTATGATGCTATAATGGTTGCATCTCATTTACTTAATCCACAGAGTAGAGGTAAATACAACTTATTTATACGATCGTGGTCTTTTAACATTGTTGCCAAATTTAATGAAACTAAATATTTATGTAAACAAAATAATAAGTATAATGAACCTTGATATTTATCATGAATAGGAAAAGTAAGATTAAACCCAACCGATGTAATTTGGGGCCCGCCGTTAATCAACTTAAACTACTTTACTCATCCAAAAGATCTCGAAACGATTGTCGAAGGCTCGATGATTGCGAAAAAGCTCTTCGCGACTAAAGCTTTCCGACACGAGGGTATAACTCGTCACACCGTGCCTCTGGAAGCTTGCAAACATTTGACGTTCGATAGCCCGGATTATTACGCATGCGTGGCATTAAATTACACGAGACCGGGAGATCATTCCGTCGGTACATGCAAAATGGGACCGCAAAACGATAAATCCTCGGTAGTAGATTCAGAACTCAGGGTTCACGGTATTAATAATCTTAGGGTTGCCGATGCGTCGATAATACCGGTGATACCGACGGGCAATATTAATGCTCCGGTTATTATGATTGGTGAAAAAGCCAGCGATATGATTAAAGAAGTTTGGTTAAGATGAATGTGAATTCAATTGGGCTAGTGATATTAAAAAAAATATTATATTCCCTATAAAAATAATTGTACAATCTAAAATAAAATTGATTTTAAGTTTATATTTCAAATAAAGCATATTTTAAAATTTTAAAAATAAAATTAATCGACAGTTTGTTTTATGGGATAGAACAATAACTGACATTTATGATAATATAACTACATGATAATTTTTTAATAATCGGATAATAATTTATAATTTTGACTATTATATATAATATTATTTATAAAGTTATTCGAATAAATAAAATCATGCATTTGTTACAATGAATATTTACAAAAATAAGCAAATTCCACAAACTATCCACTATCTTTTTTACCTGCCGGTAATTAATTATAAATGTAAAATTAAAATTTTTTAAACGTAATTTTACGTCACCAACAGTAAAGATAACAATATAACATAAAATTTAAAAAAAATATTGACATCTATAAATATTTAATGCAATGTTTAAGTCGCATTATTAAAAAAAAAAAAAAAAAAAAAAATATATTAAATTCCACGATTATTTAGTAAACATGCACAAACTGTTTTAAAGACAAACATAAAACATACAATGCGCATCGTTTTATCTCCAAGGCACAAGATATAACATACACAATAATATGAAAAGTTCACACGTCCTTAATGATACTCTTGAGCGATGGCATCAAGTATCCTTTGAAATTTATGTGGTTCCAGTCCGAAAAACGGTCGATCGCGGGGTAATGTACTCCGATCGACGGATCGTCGTCTTCTTCTTAAAAATATTTCGTCGTCGTAATCGGTGACTTGAGGATTTACTTTTGCGTAGTAAAGTGCCGCGAAGCCGCTGTAGATCAAAAGTGCCGCGGTGGCAAGCTGAATGAAATTAAAAATTTTCGGTTTTTATCTCTATAATAATTAAATTTTTACAATAAATAGAGAAGTATTCAATAAAGATTAATATAATATTAAGAAAGTTTATTTTACAATTTACTAATTTAATAAACTTTAATTTTTATAGTAGAAGTTTTAATTGCGATACTCTCGTTAACTTGTTTTATGCATGTTTTATAAAAAGTACTGTATATCTTGAAACAATAAAAAGTATGTGATTTATTATGAATTTAATATTTAATAATTAATCCGTTGTTTTAAAAACTATATCCTTTGATTATATCGAACGATTTTACTTTATCCATGTGAATATAATTTCTTTTTATCTAATGCAGAATGAAAGAAAATTTATCTTGCAGCATTTTTTTCTCGTGCATAAAATTTTCATTTTACTGTATTCCTAAATTTTAACATTTATATAAAAACAATAATTCATTTTTAACTCGCAGAGTTTTATTCCTTTATATCTTAATAATCTTAACGTTTAGCAAATAAAATTTATAAATATTTAATAAAAAATAAATACAAGAGACAAAGTTAAATATTTCTTTTTTATTTAAACAATTTTTTTTTTTTTTTTTTTTTTGTGTCATAAAAGGTGTGAAGCATATAAATAACTTTAATGTGAATTCCTTTATTTACGAGCGTCGCTGAGCTATTGTTATAAGATGAAGAGAAAAGAAAGTATCTCTCGGCTGCGTGCAAATGAATTAAACTCTGCGGGTTTTTTTTTTTTTTGTCATTATGCGAAGTCACGTATTTTGGTATACTTTAATTTAAACACGTTTTACGATAATGCAAAATTTTTACGCTTTTATGCTTTTAATTTTTTTGTAAATAGACGTTGAAAAAAGTTATAAATTTATAAATAAATTTTAAAAATAATAGTAGAAGGTGATACCGAAAAATTAGTTAAAATTAAGAATCTTGTTTGAATCTAAAATATTTTAAAACGTTATATCAATAATTTATTAATTTTTATTGTATTATATTGAAATTATTACATGTCATTTTTGTTAGATGTCGTTAAAAAATTAAATAAATAAAAATTTTTTTTTAAATTTACATCATCCAAAGTTTCTCTCAAAATATTATTCAAGATAAAATCGATTCAACCAAATTCAGTATACATTGGAACGTTAATAAAGGTTTAATTTCATATGGGAATTAACGTTATCTTATCGTTAATCACTCGATCAAGATTACTGCAATTACTTTTAACATTATCGACGTTTAATTCATATTTTTTTTCCACATATAATTACATCTCATTGATAAACCTATTTATTTTATTTATTAAAATTTATTCGAAACCTAAGTTTGATGCGAGTAGATTTATTTTGGTCGTGCATTAATTAAAACTTAAATTTTTTATCTTACAGAAAGACTTTTTATAGTTAAGATAAAGATTTAATATTTTTCATGCGTACAAACAATCTTATTAATTAATAAAAATAATTAACAATTTCATTCAATAGTTGGATTTAAAGTATCTTGAAATGAAAAATAATATATATCTATAAAGAAAATTCACATTCAGCTACGATACCTGAAACACAGCCCAAAACTTGTAGCTGCCCTCGTTTATAAGAAAATCATAATAACCACCCCAATAGTCATTTTTCGGCTGGCTCATAGCTTTCGTGTCGCCTGCGTCATGATGCTCGATTTCTTCCTCGTGATAATCATCGTGAGCCATTCGCGCGTCTGCGGCGACGAAACCTTCGCGCTCGTGTCGATGCCATCTCGATTGTCTGCCCTCGATCGAATAATTAGTCAGTTGTTTATTATAATTAGACTTAAGTTATAATATTTATATTTATTATAAATAATTTGTAAATGTTGTTTTAAAAAATGTAGTTCTTCAAGTTGTAAAATAATTTTAAAAAATTAATAATTATTCTTGATATACATTTATCATTTATTATTTGGAAACCTTTATTTGAAAATATATTTTTTAATAAAATACTTATCTTCTTCATTAAACGTAAATTTGGACATAGATAAATAGATTTTATTTATTAAAACTATGAAAGAATAAAAAAAAAAAGAAAAAAAATTATACTTTGACACATGTTTAAAAAAAAACTCATAATTTCTTCGTTATGCATTTCATACCTATACGATTGTTCCGTCGTCGCAACAGCAGTAATATCTTCTGTCCTGATCATCATTTGATCGTCGTCGTCCCTCAAAATTGTCGCAAGTTCACTTAGTCCAGTTTGGTTAAACGCAAAAGCACGACGAGCATACAGAGATAAAATAAAAAATTTATACAAAAATCGCGTTTCCATGGTTTCTTTTTTTCTTTTTTATTTTTATCGATTGCTCTTGTAAATATAATTTATAAATTTGCGGTGTTTCCGTTACCAAATATCAGTTTCACCTCTGCTTTCATCCGCATAATTAAGGCTTTGCATAAAAATTTTTCAATAAAATTATGTTTCGTAATGTCGACTATTTCGTTCTTTGATTATCGACTGGATTAAACATAGTTACGAAGTTAATCTCACGCACCAAGTATTTTCAAATATATACTTATCGATGCGTTCATGTTAATCCAAAGAAAAGCTCTTAGCTTCGGGTGAACCGAAGTTTAACTGATGACGAGATAGGAAGTCACGCGGGGTAAGAACTGCAGTTTGCCGGTAGTCGCGGTATATTTCGTAACTGTAACAAGAAGAACGTTAAGTAAACGGATCTTTGAGTGCTAAAGGTCCTAATTGCTACCGATTCGAGCCGGATCGACGTGCCGGAGAAAAGGAAAAAACTTCTGGGCTAGAAAACATTTTTCACGCTTTTCGCATATACTTATGGATTAACGCCTGGAAATATTTCGTGCAATAGCGAAGATAAAATAACGAGTAAATATTAATCGCAGCTTATTGATTTCGCTTTTCTTTTTCTTTTCTGCGAAACCAAAAGTTCAATGTTTAAAAACATACATGATGTAAGAAATCAAACGGACCAATTGGTCTGAGTTTATTTGTTTGCTTGAACGGTAATGTTTAAGTAAACCATTCAGTTTTTTTTTTTTTTTTAAGCAATTAACTGTTGGCGTTAGCTAATATTGTATGAATATATTATACCGTATTGAAAAAAAATGTGTCGCGAGTATTATACGAGCGAAAACATTTCATAATAATTTGCGCAAAGTGCAATATTTAAAAAAAAAAAAAAAAAAAATGATTTAGTACAATATATAAACCAAAAAATTGATAGCAATTTTATATTAATATTTATTTAAACTTTTAACACAAGTTTATTTTTTGCCATAAATAATATAAAGTAAACTGTTATCGATATTTAATAAGTGAGCGATTTTTCTAAATCGCAACAAATATTTATGCAAAAACCTTTAGCAAGCAATTCACCCAGCAAATATCGCACAGAGATGCTTGCACCGTTGACATTTTTTTTTTTTATCGCGTGCACGGTTATGAGAATTGGTTATTCGTGGGGTATAACCTTAAACGAGTTATACACATACATGTATGTCGTGTATTAGATCAGGCGATTAGCGTCTCGTGGCAAGGTCCCGTTGAAACAATAATCTAATCAAGGAAGCGTTAATCATGCGAGCCCGATCGCGCATATGTGTGCATACATACATATATGTATTTAACGTTTGTTAAAATTGCATCTGGAAGAGTTTAAGTGTTCGTTGCATACTTCTGAGTGCATTAGTGCAAATTAATGACTTTGTTTTTCGCGATGACGAGATTTTTTTTAAAACGCTTTAAAAAAAAAATTTTTTTTTTTTTTTTTTTTTGTTTCTATTAAAAATCGTAGCGTTATTTTTTAGCGACAAGGTTAATTTTAAGATAAGACTACCGGTTCACGTTGCTGTGTAACTCTCTGAACTAAGAAATAACTGTTTTTAACTATTATTAAAGTATTCCCGAAATGGAAGTTTGAACTTTAACGACATTTTAAAGATAAATGCGTAATGAGTAGGTCAGCTTGCTAAATTATATATACATGTATCTGTGTCATACAATTATGTAGAAAGAATGACGATGAAATAATATAAAAAAAAAAAGTATTACAAACGTGATAAGGTCATTCTCGTGATGAAAATATTATAAAATAAAGATATTAAAACTGCAATGTTTTAGCAAATTTTACTTGCAGCATTCGTTATTTAAAATTCAACCAAAATTTAAAAATATTCTTTACTGTTTGATTATATTTTAAAATATATATTATTCATCGATAAATAAAAGGTAATAATTCTGATGTTGAGTTTTCACATTGTACGTATATATCTGGTTTACCCGAATAATCAGACTTGTGAGAAATGAATTTTATGTTTTTAGCATAAGCAATTTTTCTTTTCAATGTTGATCAAAATGTCTCTTGTGACCATTATTAATTAATAGAAAAAAAAAAAAAAAACATGCTAGGAATTATTTATTCAAAATTAAGGATTTTTATTAATAAAATGCTAAAGAATATTTTTTAACTGAGTTTCAATTTACCTAAATTATTTACATAAATAATAATATGCATAAATATATTACAAGTTTTACAACGTATATCTTACTTTAACGGTATGCGATATAAATACTGCGTCTCCTTTACAGTTAAAAAATAGTCAGTAATTAATTTATTCGACATAAAAAACGTAAAAAAAAAAAAAAATACATTTAAAACTCTTCAAGTCATATTTCCATATTTTTCGATGGCATCCAATACTTTGACCACGTAATCCATCCAACCAGGGCTATTGCCATCGTCGACATTGGCGCTTCTCCCATGATCGGCAGCTGCGACCGCGGCCAAATTCGACGGGAAGTTAATCTTGTGCCTGGCGATGCTTTTCAGCACGAGGGCGGCGATGTAGATTATAAAATAAATGCTGAAATAGAGGGGAATGTACCAGAGCTTTTTCCCGATGAAGTAGTAAGAATACGGTCGCTTGTTCAAACGCTGATCCATCATTTCGGGTTCTTCGGTCGTCGATGGGTGTGGCCGATGATGATGATGATGATGGAAGTGGTGATCGTCGTCGTAGATTATCTCTTCGTGGTGATATGGTTCATGAGGGTACGGAGGAGTGTCCTCGAACGGACGATCAAAGTGGCTTGGGAATTCCACTGATTTTGGTGGATGATCGAAGTCGAAACTCGGTGGTTTGTTGTCGTAATCGGAAATCTCCCGAGGTGGACTATCGCTATTCGGCCCAGGGGAATATGAATCTGGAATCTGGAATTCATTATGAGTAACTTATTTTATCGATTCACTGAACGATTTAATTATCAAATGATTTTAAGAAATTATCGATTAATACAGAGATTGTCGAAGTACCTTTGGTGACGAGTAGACTGGAAACGAATCACTGGGCGGCGATGGTTTAGCCATTGCTTTAGAATTTGCGTCAAAATCAGGCGGATAATCATAAGTCATCGACACAACTGGTTTGCTATAGATAACGTCATTATTAGATGAAGGTCTGATCAAATTTAAATCCGAGTTGACAGATTGTTGTCTCAATGCATTTGTATGAGCCAATACGTGCTCGAAGCTTGCCGGAGGATGAAATCTATGCTGAGCTCTTGTTCTGTCGTTCAACTTCGCTAACATTTCTTCGTCGAGAGTTGAATATCTGGACGAGAAAAATTTTTCAATAGTATATTTAATGATTATTAATATAAATTAATAAAAAAAATTTACATTCAAATTTATCTTACGTTAAATAATAACGTTAAAGCAAATTTTTATGTTTTTCACATTAAAATATTTTAAATTAATGCAGTATGGAAAGGTAACAAAAAATGTCGATATATGTATATAAAACTTTAATTTAAATAAAGCATTAACACAAAAAATACCATAAGTATATTTAAAAATGTACTATTTATTGAATTTACATTATACAAAGCGGCCGTTAGTCTTATCTACTTATAAACTTACTTAGATGTTGAAGGGTGATTGATGACTTCTCCAGGCAAAAGATCAACTGTTCTTGGAGTTGAAACGTAAATCGGTGATACCGTAAATGCAATATCCTGCGTTTTTGATCTTGCCTGTCCGTTTCTCGATACTTTCGAGTAAGTTAAAACGAATCTCGATGTTAAAAGATCACAATAAATCAGTACGATAAAGAAAAATGTTTTCATTTTATCGTTCTTCTATCGTTTTTTTTTTTTTTTATTTTTTACAACCTAAAAGTCAGCCATTTGCAATGTTTACGAAATTGCTAAATAATGGCGAGAATAGCCCGTAAGAAATATTAAGTGACCCGTTTTTCCAACCACGCGAACGAATACGTCGAGGGCTAAATGGCTGGAGCACATAAAGCTCGCCTATATAGACTCGCTTAACTGTATTTCAGACGCTTGTTTCAACGCTACGATAATTAGCACGACAAATTGTAACGGAGCTGAGTCGAGAGGACGAGGAGATAATGTAAATTAACGATTCTATCCATACTGGTCATTTCGCTTAATATTAAAGAATTAGAATGAATTATCATATTGCCCAAAAATTATGGTGAAATTTATCAAACTTATATATTTCATTAATACTGTATGAACTTAGAGTTATTATAATGCTATAATAAAACTTAAAATATTCTATGAAGTTTACAGTGATTTGTGAATTATTATTTTTTTGAATACGAGATTATAATTGTATTTGTTATTCGCTCGATTTATTTTCTTATTTACATATTTATTTATACATTTACAGATTTTCATATAAATATATTCATTATGTGTAAATCGACAAAGGTTTAAGTTGGAAACCTCATAGATTTCATTATTCTTCTTTAAAAATATTTGTAATTTGTATAAAAATCAGGATCTTATGCAACTCTTTGATAAGCCCTAGCATAATATAATATTCTAATGTTTCTTCTGCGATTTTGATTTCATTCAATGGAAAAAAAAATTAACGAATACTATAAACCTTTAATTTTCAATGCGTTTTATTATTTAACATAAATTAATTAGAATAACGAAAAAATTTTCAAAATGTCATTTTCATATTTCAACAAGGTGGTATGTATGACCCGTCAAAATATATATTTTAAGATAGAAAAGTTATTATTTACATTTATAATTTATGTACTAATATATATTTATAATTATGAATTTTTACAAAATATCTTAAAAATTGATTTCAAATTTCAAAATTAATTAAATATTTTGAAATTCAATAATTATAATTTTACTTCTTAATTTGACTTAAATTAGATTAAAATTATTTTTTCGCATTATTTTATTATTTATTAATTATAAAAATTCAGTAGTAAAATGAACTTATAGAGAGTCGTCATTTATAATTAAAATCTCATAATTGCTTTAGAGAAAAATTCATGTACACATATACTTGTATAGAGTTTCCAAGTTTATTTTTGACTACACTCTTAAATATAAAAATAGTGGTAATAATAAAAATAATACAATTTTTTCCTATAACTAAAAACTTTAAATTTATTTTATAATTAAGCACAGTAAATCTCGGCAAATCATATTCTATACTACAATTTATTAAAATTTTACATATTTTGATTAATTTATTTAAAAATACATTTAAAATTTTTTTAAAATATAAAGCGTAAAATTTCAATATGGAGCTTATATGTCCTTTAAAATTTATTATTTAAATTATGCACATGCAGTTTTTAAATGACTTTAAACAAATTTTATAAAACAAGTAAATTTATAAATTATTTTATGTGTTTTTATACAAAATTAAAATTAAAAAATATATTTGCACAATTTAGCTTTTAAATTGCTAGCCCAAATACTGATACAATACAGTACATTGTTTTATTTTCCCAACGTACTGTGCAACTTCCATCAGTAGCATTATCCCAATAACAAGAACTTGCTGTGTGTAAGCCAGCTCCATTTTTTTGCATAATTGTGCAGGTAACTATGTACTTGTATGGCTTTTGAAGTTTTGTTAAATTTCCTAAGCAACTTTCCACAACATTTGAAGTCCACTGATTTACTTTACTATGTGAATATACATTTCCTCCAATCGAGACTTCAATAGCTTCTTGAATAATTTTACTAACGTCATCCACAACAAATTGAGTTTCTTCTTGCATATCTTCCATTTTCAATTTGATAAATTATAACGATGATTTAAATTTATTTAAATGATACTTTACTTTTTAAATTTTAATAACTGCACTCTTGTTAGGAAATAATTTATATTGCTGCAAAAAATGAACATGATAAAAATTTAATAATTTATTACAAATAATAGCAAATTCATAAAATATTTATTCATTAAAGAATAATCCCAAAAACAGCTGTTAAAAATATTAGTTTTATTCCGAAAGCTTAAAAAATAGGAGTGTCTTCGTCTACCATATTTATTATATTTATACAATACGTCCGGATAAGGTTATGATTTTAATATTGGGATGTAAAAAATTTGATGTCTTAACTACTTACAGCATATTTAATAATATCCAATTATAGAAAATACTTTTACTTTAACTTCAAGTACTAATAACCATCTAAATTATAAACAGCTTGTCATATTAAGAATAATCAAACATTATAACAATATATTTTGTTACCAAGTATAAACCTCTATATACATTTCAGTATGTAGATGTATTTCTATATTTTTAACGTAACCGTTGCTATATACATTTAAAAATTACTCTAGCGGTGATATCTAGAACCATATTTGTTCAAACTTGTAAAATATTTTTTAAGCTTAAAAAAAAATAATACCTTTTTATAAAATACTTTTCAATGAAATGATTTTTTATATCAGTATGATAAATTTTACACTTATTTTTTTTATTTTCGCCAAATGAAACTAGGCAGTTTAATGCGCATAATGTTAATTTACTTCATTATTGTTAGTTCAATACTATTAGCTGAAGAAAAATGAAAATTGTAATAAAAAATTTATTGGATCACTTCTTAAAAATAAGATAACGTATTTATAAATACAATTCATTATTATTTTAAATTTTTAATGAATTATACATTTCAATATTATTGGTTTTGATATTCTTGAAACTTATATTGTAAGCTATGAATTTTATTTTTAATATAAGCTATGAATTTATAATTTAGTTTATCTAAAAATTTATAAAACTTAACATAAAAAAATATATCTGAAAAATATCTGTATATTTATAAAATTGAGTAATTTATTAACTTTATAAATTACAATCAATATATACAAAAATATATCTTAAAATCAATACAATCTAATTAAGAAAAAATCAATTTTTATTTTCATCGTTATTGCAAATGGATGTACAAATGAAGTAATAAGTGAGTGACCTATTATGTGTTAAAAAAATTCATAGAAATCTTTAATGCATATTTAATACTTAAAAATAGTAATAAATAAATTGCACTTAATGTTATTAAATTTGATTGTTTTATATAAAATTAAGCATCAATTTTTTCAATTTCATCTGGATCTTCAATATTTAAATATACAATTTTTTTCTTAAAATGTCGTTCAATATCTTGGCAAAGTGTCATTGCATGAGAGGAATCTATTAAATTTATTGCTATTCCAGATTTCCCAAACCGACCTGTTCTGCCTATTCGATGTAAATAAGTTTCACAGTCAGCTTGTTGATTATGATCCATAGGTAAATCAAAGTTTACAACAATGGTCACTTGTTCAACGTCAATTCCTACAAAAATTTAAATAATTTAATAAGTTTTTGTAAATTCATATTTACAAGTTATAGTTTTATTTAAATAAAATTTTTTTTAACATCTTATACCTCTTGCTAGTACATTTGTAGTAATCAAAACTTTTTCAAGTCCATCTCTAAATCTATCAAGAACACTTATCCTGTCTTCGACACTCAAATCTCCAGATAAAATAGCAACAGAATGTCCATCTTTTTTCATTTTATCTGCCAACCAGCTTGCTGTTTTTTTTGTCTAATTCATACAGAAAAAAATTCGATAGTTTAGTTTTTGTAATAAATATTATAATAATTTTGACAATTTCAATTTAATTATAAATGTTTTTAGTAATACAATTTAAAATATTTTATGTAACATGAAATAATATGTTATATTATCATAAATATAGTGTTATAATAATCATAAGTACTAATTTATATAAAATAATATTATTTGTAATATGGTTTGTTTGATTGCCCTTATTTATTGTTTCTTCAATTTTTTATAGTTATTAAAATGAAAACATTTCTCATAGTAAAATAAATAATTTTTTTATTATTGACTTACGTGACAAAATATAATTGCTTGACCAACAGTTATAACTCCATATATATTAGTTATTGCTTGATATTTATCTTCCAAACTTTGACACTTGACATAATATTGCTTAATATTATCTAGACTTTCTTCTTCTTTTTGTAATTTTATTATTATAGGATTACTGACAATTATTTCAGCAAATTCCATAACTTCAGTATCATAGGTAGCGGAAAAAAACATCATTTGGCATGTACTTGGTAACAATCTATAATATATTTATCAATTAAAAGATTTCTATCAATTTATTCAATCAATCAATAATTTATATTTTAGTTGTAAGTTTAGAAAATAAATATATATTTCTAATAAAAATACAATTATTTTTAATATTATAAAATATTAAATTTTATTTTTAAAAAATTTGATTCTTTATTAGAAAGAAAATAATGTTTTTTATTTGAAATTTTGTAGATGAGTAAATTTTTTACTTATGTATCCTAATGCATTGATCTTGATGTCCTTGTGTTGCTATCATTATATCGGCTTCATCTAAGACAAAAACTTTGATCTTCTTCAAATCAAAAAATTTAAATTTGATGGACCAGTCCATAATTTTTCCTGGTGTGCCAATTAAAATATGCTCTTCTAATCTCGATCCTCTTGCCACTAAAATAAAACTATTAACAATGTTTTGTGTTTTTATTTTCAAAAGTTAATAATTTAAATAAAAAATAGATATAACAATAATATTAAAAGAATGAAAATTATTAAAAAAAAATTTTTTTTTAATTATTAATTAAATATATTATTTAAACAATATTTAATTAATTTTATTATTAGAAAATGTAAATTTTTAAATTATAAGATTAAGTACATTGTTCTCCTTTAAGAGCAAATTTCATTTTGATATCAGGACAGAATTGTGCCATTTTTGCAGCTACCTCGCCCGTTTGAACTGCTAATTCATAAGTTGGAGAAAGACACAAGACTTGAGGATACAGTTCATTCGTATCTACTCTGCTCAACATTGCTAATACAAAAGCTGCAGTTTTTCCGGTTCCTGATTGAGACTGCGCTATCATATTTTGAGGCCTATAAAAAAATTTTTTCTTTAACGTAATGAAACATTTAAAAACAATTAATATAGAATAAATTACATTCCATATCAAGGTGCAAATAAACATTATATGAAAATTTTTATTTTCGATAAAAAATATATATTTTTATAATAAGAATTGAAAATTAACTTTAAATCAGTTAGCTATGTTGACCTCTTTTAATAGTATGTATCTAATTATGTCGCAAAAATAAAGCGATACAGTTTTTTTTTATATAATAATTACATATTTAAATTTTTTATTTGTTCGTTTTATTTCGTTTTAGTTCATGATGAGTTTGGTAGTTTGAGTATAAATTTTTGAGTGTAAATTAAAATAAATATAACAACAGTAAATGTAAATGCAGTCAACATGCTCTTCTATAATTTTCAACAAACTAGTGATAAATAAAAAAGCCTTTTAAAATATAAACCTTAACTAATCTTCATAAGTAGCAATGCCACTTGAAGTTACATGCAATATTATTATCCTTATAAAATAAATTGAAAGAGCCAGGATTTGATATTGCCATTTTTATCAGTTGTTTAATATCCATAATCGATGAATGTCCATTTTGTAAATATCACCGTGCAGTGACTTAACGATATAGAATTTAAAAAATATTCATAATTAATTCTTAATAAGTGGTTTTTCTTGCTTTAAATTAAAAAAAAAAAAAAAAAAAAAAAAAAAAAATTGAATTTAAAAAAAATCGAAATTTGTATAAAATGAAATGAAAAAGAAACCGATTTTTACTCACGGGTTTGCCAATAAAGTAGGTAGCGCTGTTTCTTGAATCTTTGAGGGTGCATTGAATCCCATAGCATACACACCTTTTAAAAGTTCTGGTTTTCTATGATAATAAAAAACTAAATTATTGTTACGATAGGTTTAAGACTGTTTAAAATTTATCAATACATTTAGCTATGATGTATAATATAAATTAATTTAACGTACAAAGATAAGGCTTCGAAGCTTTTTACACTGTACAAAGGTGAATTAGGATCTTTTCGTTGAATATCAAGATCCTTCGTTGATTCAACTAGTCCTTTCCTTACAATCTTTTGTAATAAAGACTTTTCTGCAGGTGAGATTTTTTCCGACTCGTCGACATTCTTTGATTCGGCACTTTCATTTTCATTATTGGTTTCACTTGATTCTAAATTAGTTGGATCATTGATAGAATCTTTGTTTTCAGATTTTTCTAATCCCAAATTCGTGACCTTTAAATTCAAAGTTAATTTTGTTTATATAAAAATTATTAACTAATATGAAAAATGTATTACGATTAAATTCGTTGATCTCGAAATTTAATGAACGATTATTCAGTCCATTATCAGTAATTAAATAAATTCATCGTATGGATATTATTCAAAAAGAATAATGAAAATTAATAAGAGATAGCAAATGAAAAAGTATCAAGATGAAACACCACGGGAAAACATGATGCAAACACTTGAAAGCAAGTGAAAATAGAAAAAATGGGAAACACTAAAAAAATGAAAGGAATTTTAAAAAATCAAGCAAGCAGAGTTCGCGAATAATTTTTTATTTTTTCATCTGTATTAAGTAATAATCCAATGTAAAAATATTTGAACCTCGCAGATTTATTTTTTCTGGTCCATCCAAACTCTGGCAACTTATAAAATCAAAACGATACATATGGGTATTTCTATAGAGTATCTTAGAACTACAGTAGCGGAAATACGAGAACGTTGAATAAAATATAAAAAAGTAAGAAATTAGCGATAAATTAAAATTTGTTACCGTTTCTAATTTTAACAGTAATTGTTAAATTAATTTAATAAAGTTATAATAATATAAAAAACAGCTATAATAGTATTGTTAAATTCATTATTTCTAGCTTCGAAATATTTTTAAAAATCTGCAAAGTTCAATTTTAAAATTAAAATTATGATGCGACAATGTTACCAAAACACTTTAGCTTTCCGAAGATATTTGCATTCAAATTATAAATTTTTATTGCATAAAATCTAAAAGTACCAAACATTAAAAATAATTTATTTTATCAATGTTTAAAATATATTAATTTTAACGTCTATTAAAATATTTTCTAATTATTTTCGATATACATAAGAATTACATTTTTATTATAACTGCCTCTTATAAAATATATTTTACAATATATGTGCTCGGTTACATAGTAAATATAAAAAGACTATACAACAATGTTTAGATTCATCAAAATTGATTAATTTTTATTGTTACAAATTAATGGTTACTTACAAATTTTGGTATTGTAAACTAAAAAAAAATATTATTCTTAAAATATGCATGTTAAGAGCATTTTCAAATCTATAATTCTTTTAAATATATTGAAAAAAAAAAAAATACTATAAGAGTTTTTAAAAAATAAAAATGCGCATTAAATTATTTTTCAATTAGTAGATGCTATATTTTATAATTATAATAATAATATATTCGCTCTAAGTTGTGCAGTTTACGGTATCGTTGTTAGATTGGTATCATTGGTGAAAAGCAAGAAGGTTAGGTGAATTGGTAATGTTTTTATTTTTTAATTTTTCTCTAAATAATATTAAATGCAATTTAATGCCTTTCAATTTTGAGTAATCTGTTTATTTCATTTAAAACCTACGCAATATTATCTCTTAATATTAATATTTCAACCTTACTACTAATAAACATGTGTTGACATTTTTATTTTTAATATTTTCAATCGTTCAGTAATGAAAAATTTTATAATAAATTCAATGTATTTTATATAATATCATAAATTACATATGTAATAACATCTTTAAAAAATATATTAATTATTTCTCTGCAATAATAAATATTTATAGATTACATTTATTAATTAATATACGCTGTTTATAAATATTATCTGTTTCAACTTTCAATAATAAATCCTTCTAAATTTCACTTATATTTAAAATATTTCTCGTTAATATTGAATATTTTTATAATTATAAATTAAGAGTGTTTAATTTCAGAAATTTATTTGAACTTTAATAAAATATCTTACCTGTGAAGCTAATTTGTCAAGGTATGATGACGCCATATTTCTCAAAAAGATTCGTTAAAATTATTGTAAAGTTTGCGTCAATTTATTTTAATTTTTATTTAATATATAATACTGTTTTCTTTTTAAATAAAACTCATATGCGCTTTATCGGTTGATATATAATCTCAAGTGTCACTGATCATTTCGCGTCAACTGTTCAATTTTTTTTCAAAACATACTTTATTTGATTGCAAAGTCGTTAGGTTTTGTGCTATATTGCACATGTGCGAGCGTTTAGAATTTAGCAAGGTGTTTTGAAGCATAATGTAGATTTTACTAGCAAAATGAGTGTAAGAGACGAAACCTTATTCTAAAATTCTTAAAGTTGAATCGTTGTTAAATTCCCGCGAAATTCGAAGAAATGAAATACGAGATAAATGCAAAAAATTTTAAAATAATGTATGTCATTTTAAGTAAATTTAATTTTGAAGATATTAAAATATTTAATAAAATTCAATGTTATGAATTAATATGATATTTTAATAACTATTTAAAAAATTTTCAATATTTAAATTAATAGCAATATTCCAAATATTTTAAGATTTAATTTTATAAGATTTACATATATTATAATCATAAAATTAACGTGTAACATGACAAAAGAAAGTGAATAACAAAGATAAGAAAATACTATAATAATAATAATAATAATAATATAAAATTTCTTTATTTATTTAAAGGTGTTGTATAAATTTTATCAAATATTTTTAGAATAAATTATTAAATTTATATTTTCTAAAATTTTCTTTAAGTAATATTAAATATTAAATGCCATTATTACGTCACACAAAATTTAAATGCTTAATCTTTGTATTTGTGGGGTGCAAATTATGTGACATTTTTGAATGTATAAGTGAAATAAGAATGACTTTGTAACCTACACGTTAGCGATTGATAATTTAAGTTAGGTTAAAATTACAATAAAATAAATTGTAAGTTTGATTCTGAAAATTCATGTAGGCATTATAAAAAAATTTAAGTGTAATAAATTATATAATAAATTAGTGAAATATATGCTTTGTATAACTTTCTATTAAATATAATAGTTTCCTACATTATTTCCTACATTTTTAGGCAACAAAAATAAATATGTAACTAAATGTTATTAATATATATTTATCGCTAGAAA
Source organism: Chalcis sispes (assembly GCA_949987625.1). Lineage (NCBI taxonomy): Eukaryota > Metazoa > Arthropoda > Insecta > Hymenoptera > Chalcididae > Chalcis > Chalcis sispes. The sequence continues at coordinate 2,200,682 of OX465098.1, read as the reverse complement.
AATTTGTAAAAGAAGTTTAGTGTATAATTTTTAATATTATAACCAATCATTGTCAATTTTTTTTTTAATTAGTTTTTTTTTAAATATAAATATCACTGTATGTACAATAATTTGATAGATTGTAAGTTGCATGATACTTAATAAAATATTTGGTACTTTTTTTTTCAGAGACTAAAGTAATTGTTAGAATGGCAGCAAATAAAAGTGTCACTGTGCTTACACCTAATGGTCGTAGGCCAAATATTAAAATTACTCCTAATACAACAATATTACAAGTACAAAAATTAATTATATGTTACAATAATTTATTTAAAGCAATTAATAAAAATGTTAAATTTATTTGCAGATTCTTGAAGAAGCATGCAAAAAATATGATTTTAATCCAGATGAATATGACTTGAAGTAATTTTATTATTAAATCAATTCTGAAATAATATATAATAACTTACTTTTGTTTTTTTTACAGACATTATAATCGAATACTGGATGTTAATTTAATTTTCCGTTATGCTAATATATCTAATAATGCTTCTTTAGAAATGGTGAAATGTGTTAATCCAAGAAAAGTATCAAATGTGACAATTTGTGTTCAATTAGAAGATGGAAATCGACTGGCTGGAGAATTTTCACCAAACACAAAATTGGAAAAAATTCTTAATGATTTAAATATTGAATATAATTTAGAAACTAGTGTTGTAATTTATATGCAGAGAGAAGTAAGTATAAAAATAAAACAAATAGTTTAATTTACCTTTAAGTTGAACCTATACTATATTTTTATTGACCTGATACTATCTATATAATTTAATTTTTTCAGATTTATAGTAAAGAGTTTGAAAGTGTTACATTAAGAGCCTTAGGATTAGGTAGTGGCAAAGCTCTTTTTAGATTATTGCATCGTAATCCAGAAAAGTTAAAAGAACAAGCTCATGTTTACTTACCCCCAAAACCTAAAGTTTGTAAAACTGAAGAATATGAAGAAGATAAACCTAGATCAGCACCTATTATGGATAACAAAAAAAATAAAATTTCAGATCCTGTTCATATTGTTAAAATGGAAAAAGAAAAATTGCAAAAAGCAGATACTAAAAATAAGAATAGTGAGATTGAAAAAAAAAATGAAGATGATATTGAAGAAGTGTGCGATAAAAATTTAAGTCAAATAAAAGAAATATCAAATGCTACTCCAATGGATGTTGATGAAAATAATAAAGAAGAAACACGTGAAATTATTCAAAAACAAGTTGAAGAAGAACCTCAAGTAGAATTTGTAAGTTAGCATTAATGAATAAGTATTTTAAAAAGTTATTGAAATTAAACTAGTTCAAATTAATTATAAATATAATTAAATAAATTACAGTTAGGAGAAAGAAATGCTTTAATATTCAATCAAGCAGGAGCAAAAGCTATGCATCAAGATGATATTCCTGATAACTTCTTTGAGTTAACAGTGAATGATGCTAAAGCTCTGCTTCGTGATGTAAAAAAGACGAGAGCTAAATTAGAAGATTCTCCACTTATAACGTCTGCTCAAAGAGAATTAGAGAAAGATAAAGAAACACTAAATCGATTGCACAAATATCAACAAACTGTTATAAGAATACAATTTCCAAATCAATTAGTACTTCAAGGACTGTTCAGTCCTCTTGAAACAATACAAACAGTAAAGGATTTTATTAAAAATTATCTTGAGAACTCAGAAGCTGATTTTACACTTTGTAAGTTAGATCTTATAATTCATTAACCGGTTCACTGACAAGCACTCATATATGAAAACAAAAAGTTTGTGCTAAAATGCCCTTATTTTCTGCCCTTAAAAATTTGCAAATTTAAAGAATAATATTTGGAATAGATTCAAAGTCTACAAAAATCCTTATACATCAACTTTGGTGTAATTTCATAAAGAATTGGCTTTGTCAGTTTTGGTACAAAAGCTGAAAAAAGCTGTGCCAGTTAACTGGTTAATAACCATAAAAGAGACTGCAAAATAAATTTGAATCACTTAAAGTATAAATACAAAATATTGCTTATTAAATATTGCAAAATTTTGAGTAATAAAAAATAATGACAAAATATTTTTAAAATAACTCAAATTTTAAAAAATAAAACTTTAAATTTTGTTTTGATCAATTTATATAAAATTTTGACATTTATTACATGAAAAAACTTATTTTTCTCTTAAAAATAATAATTTTTTTTTTTAATAAAATGAAATTCATTTTTATAAATAATAAATATATAAATTTAACAGCAATAATGTTTTAAAAAGCAAAAAGTGTGTGTTAGTTGATGTGAATTGAAAAAAATTATTTTTTCAACATTTCTGAACATAATTTTTATTTTTCAACTACATAATATAACACAATTAAAATAGTGTATTTTAATGATAGATACATCGCCACCTCGTTGTGATTTAATTGCCACGGAACGTCTATTTGATTGTGATCTTGTACCAAGTGCTATAATTTATTATTCGGGTAATTCCGATCTTAAACCAGAAATAAAATCAAAACTGACTGATCCGACAGCCGCTAGTTTTCAGGCAGTCAAAACGAGGTGAGATATAATTTTTTTAATTTTTTTTTATCAATGGTAAAAAAAGATTAGCAAAATGTATAAAAAAAACTGTTATTAAATGCATACCGAGCTTACGATTTTTATTGACTGATAAATTTGCCGAAGTTTGTGTGAAAAATAAAATAATCCTTTCATAAATTTAATCATTAACAACTATATCTGAAGATTTCAATTAATTTAAAAAAAAAAATTTATACAAATCTTAAAATAAAAAATTTTGTTTAAAAGTGATCAATCAATAAAAAAAGTAAGTCCTTTCTACTTATAAACTAACTCTTAAAATTTACGATTTATATTTTTAATGTTTAGACTGACCACAATTCGAAAAGACAATGCGCCGATTGACTCTGATGAGCCTATCGATTCTTGTTCATCAACTTCAGCATTAAAATCGATACCTTCATTATCAAGACACGCAGATACAAATAATAGTATTGTTGAATCTCAGGCAGGTCCTAGTAAATCGCAAGTGCCAAAGACTCAACTACCTAAGTGGTTCAAACTCTCGACCAAATAGCCCAAATGCGTTTATACACTATAAAAAAGAATGCGGTTTACAATAAATTCTTTTTTAATTCGACAGAAATGTGGCTTAAATGTTGATCGCAGAGTACTTGTTATCTAGTTTCGGAATTTTTTTTTTTTTTTTTACATATTTTAGCGCTGCTTTATTTAAAGATTCAAAGATTTTTAGAAAAAGTAAAATGTATATATTTGTAATTCTTATTTTCTTAATTATCCTTAAAATATTTACAAAAATTGAAAGTTGAAGCATTTTTCTTAGTCTTATTTTTTTTTTTTTTTTTTTTTTTTTTTATATTTTTAATTTTTATAAAAAACGAATAATGGCTATACAGTCTGAGAGAAAAATTCATTTTATTTTTAAAATTTAAAAGAAATTTGTACATGAACTTTTTAAAATTTTTTTAATCTTTGAGTTTATAACTCGAAGAATTTTTAATTATTTATGTATAAAAAAACTACATTAATTGAAGTATAATAAATGAAAAAAAATAAATTTCACTTTAATACAATTTTCACATATGACAATAATATATATTTATCCTACAATAACGTATATTGTTAAATAAAACTTAAATAAGTAATTCACATTTCACATTTTTCTTTATTTTGTGTAACTCTTCAAATTTCTCTTTGATATATTTAATGTTTATATAAGATTCGATTCCGATTCAGTAGCGGATTAATGTCATGTCTATCACAGATTAGCCAAGAGATGAAAAATGCGATAAACAGGAGTATATGAATACTCAAGGCTTAAAATTTGTGAAAAAGCTTAAATTATTGTGATTCTTTTTAATTCTCTAAGTGATTGAATTGTTTTTAAAAAACAATTTTAAGTAGTTCATAATCTTAAGCATTTTATATATAATAAATGCTATTATTTTACCACTGCCATTGAATTTCTATTTTAATGTTACATTTTCATCAAAGCATTTATAAGATTGTTAGAACAAATGCTTTACTTCTATATATTCATAATCTCTACTATTCTAAATATAGGCAATCATATTTCTATTAAAAAATTCCAGAAGTGCTTATTATGGCAACTATGATGGCGACTATAACAGCAAAATAGTCTTATGAAGTCTCATTTTAAGTTAACGATATGTTTTAATGTTTAAAAAAAGCAAAATTAATAGATGGTCCTTGCAATTATTATTAGCAACAATTACAATATTTAAATCTAAGTATCTATACGTTGGTGTATATTATCATCATGATTAAACATATTCGAAGTAGATCCATTCATCGTACAGAAAATTGTAAATTAGAATGATCTGATTTAACCATTATTCAAGACCTTATTTAAGAAATTAGATAATGAAAGTGTTTTTCAATACTGTTTTAGATATTTATACAAATGCAAAACAATGACACATTAAAAAAAATAACGATTGTTATTGATTGATGTGATCTTCAAGTGTATCTATTACATAGTTACAATAAATATTTGAAATACAAATAACATTTACAGGCACATTGCAAATTTTGAAAAAAATTGCAATTACTTTAACATTATAAATAAAAAACAATATTAATTTTTCAAGCAAATTTTGAAATTTTTTAAGATGAAAAATCAATATTTCATGTACCCAAAAATCAATCAATACTTTAATTACTGATAGAAAATAAGTTTTACAATTTAATTTCTTTGTTTTATCTATTATTTAAAATAACGTGAATCAAACTTTAAAAAAGTTTAACATACATAGAATATTTTTTATAAGGATATGCAATAAAAAAGCGTAATAAAGCAATTGGATTGCCTTATGATTCGATTTGAGTTGTAGTTTATATAAAAACTTAATAGATATTCTATATTTACTTCATAACTAAATTTGTTTAAATTTACATGTTAACATAGGGCTTTAAATGCCCGTAAATTTTGTTAAGTAACTGTAATTACTTGCAACAAGATATTTTAAATTCTATAAAATATTATTTTTTTAAATAAATGTTTCATAAATATTAAAAAATTGATTTGAAAATTTTTACTTTAAAACTTACATAATTTTTTGAAATATTCATTTAAAAATAATATTTATAAAAATTTAAAATATCTTTTTGAAAATATTTATGGCTACTTTTCTGGTCTGAGAGTTCAATTGAAAACTAGACATTTTTTAATAATAATATTTAAGACGAAAGAATAATTGTTAAAAAATAAACCAACTTATATTACATTGTATCAGTAATATTTACCTATTTTATAAAAATGGTATTGTTTTTATATATGTAAGGATTGTCCAAATAATATTTTAGAATTATTAGAATATTTTAGAATGTCCTTGGTGACTGAAACGCAAATATTGTCAAAATTTACTGCCCATTCAGTAACACCATTCTATGTACTGCATACTATTTTTATCTATTCTCAAATAAAAATATTATCAATATTATTTTTATAAAATTAAATTAAAATTTTCAATATCTAAATAAATATTATGAAATACTTTACATTATCCTTAACTGTCACATTTTGTAAAAAATAAATTTTTAATACCTAAATTTTTATTAACAAAAATTAGCTTTGGAAATTAAAAGAAAAAGTACAATACAACGATTTCATTTGTTGAAGCACCAATTAAGTTACGAATATAATGAGAGGTAAATGATTATTTTAAAAACATTATTTTCAGCGGAATTTTCAAACCAGAATTATATGCACCATTTCCTCTTAATCTTTCGTTTCTTTCGTTTCCAGATCAGGTGATTTAAGTTTTAGATGCTTAAGCCTTTCTACAGGTCCTCCTAAAATATTACCTAAGGGACCCGAACCTCCTGCCTCTTCTTGTATGCTGTCTAAAAGATTTGTTTCAACTGTAGTACTATCGGTAACGTTATTCCTATTAACCATTTGTTGCTGCAACTGCGAATCAAGCAAACGCATATACTTGTCCATTTCTCCACCCCTATCTTCATCATCACCACCAAGAGAACCTTCTGAGCTGCCGTCGAATTCACCGTCGCCACCAGGTACTACTAAATCTAGGATATCACGGAGTGCTGTGTCGAAGACATCTGGATCAAAATCTATACGACCATTATCCTCTATTTCAGATTTCAAGTCGGTCTCTTTATCTCTAAAACGAAAAAATCATACGCATTTATTATTATTGATACTACGATTTTTTAAAAATATTTACATGAAACAATTTTAAATAATTAAAATAATGTAAAGAATTTATTTTCAAAAAATTAATAAATAAAGACGAAAAATATATGTTTTTGCTATTAAAAATACTGTTTTTTTTTTAATGATTCGATAATTATGAATTTTAGTACCATTTATAAATATTTATAAAAAAAAAAAATCCATCAACTCGTACCCGAAAAATTGAACACCTTCGATTCCGCTCTTTTGATTAATAAAAGCTTGTACTTTATCTTGAAGGCCTAATGGTTGTTCCGATGCTTTCCCAGCAACTCCAAATTGTTGACCAAGCATAGCTTCAAGTTGAGCAGGATCGACGTTCAGCCAACTATCGCTGTCTTCGGGACTTAATGTGCATACCTCCTTCGCTAAAGAAAATAATTGAAAAATTTATTTTCTCTCGAAAATCAAATTACATTTGAGCAAAATAATTTTATTTTTATTATATTTTTTATTTAAAATTTTACTGAGTATAAATGTAAGGAAAGAATTAAATCTGAAAAAATAAAGCCTCAAATTCCTTCCTCAAATACCATCGCAAATGTCTTTTTTTAAGAATACCTAAAAAGTAGGGATTAAATGTAAGTTCTTAAAATTTCCTTTCGCGAATACTTTTACGCATTCTCACCTTCCATTTCAACGTCGTTGCTTTGAATATCCCTGTAAACTTCAAACAGTCTTTCAGCCTCGCTGCCTTCGAATTTTCTGCTTGCCTCGGATAAACTAATGTGCCGCTCGTAGTATGTTCGCGCCTTCTGCAGCAGTTGTTCTCTTTCCTGACTGCCCTCGAGCAGCTCACGGAAATAGCCACTAGCTTCTAGTCGCTTGAGAAAAGTTGTCCAGGCGTCTTCATTAACACCGCCGCTATTATGTGGAGCTTCGGTACCGTCGAGAAGTTTTTCGCGTCGACGGCGTTCCTCGTGCGCTCGTGATACCAACATTTCCAAACCGCAGGCTATCTTGATACCTAGTAGATATGCATTGTATTTGGGACTATTTGATGGAGGAAGATTCCAACCGGTTCGTGGATCACCGGTGTATCTGCAAATTAAAATAATAAAATTGGATATTGTCTTAAAATTTAATCGAATTCTTTAAATAATTATTATTATTTTAAGAACCGTATGTAAGCTGAATATTATTTTTTTAAGTTTTTTCATTTGTGATATTTAAAAATAGATTATTTTATATTACAAGATAATTAAGAGTTTTGAATTCAATATAGCTTAAATTTTGCAAAAATAGTCACAAAAAGAATTTGCAATATAGAAGCTATATTTTTTTCTAATAAGATAGTAGCAATATTTATTCAAACGTAATTTTTGGAAATTTAATATTCTATTGTAAATTTAATATAATTTCTTTTAAATTATTTTGTATTTTGATTTTAAATATACCATCTGCGATATATTAAATATACATATCAAATAGGGTTTAAACCTATTGTATTTTCATCTTTATCATGGTTAAATAAATGAAATTTATTAACATAAAATGATATAAAAGTATAAAAATGATAGATAAAAGCAACAGAGATTGAAAATTTTTAATATTTAATTTTTTATATTGAAGTTTTTAATTTATTAAAACATATAATACATCATTACTTACACAACAATCAATTATAAACATAAAAAATGAATACTAAATTAATTTATGCAAAAATTATTCAAAATAATTTTTCTATAAGTAACTACAAGCTATAATAAAATTACATATATTTTTCTTTTAATTAATATTTCGATATAAATTTATTTTATGTATTTCAGTATGCAACTATGAGCTTAATGCAATTATATACTATTTGATAAAAAAATACTGATTAAGAGAGTATAGTAAAAATCCACATAATTAGATAAATTTAATATTTTTAAATTAAATAAGGTCTATAATTAATATATAAGTATATTATTTAATAAAAATTAAGTCTTAAGTATTTTTTCATCATTCGGGTAATATTGATCACGGTTTGGTCTGCATACTTTTCTTAAAAAAATGATATCTAAATAAATAGATCTGTATCACCCGAAAAGCATATTTGTAAACAACATGTTTCTATTATTAACTTTTATTGAATAACAATTATTGCTAAATATTAAATAAATAATTAAATAAAATTATTTCTACAGTAATAATAATAAAAAATGTATACATTATTAAAATATGAAAACTAAGAAACAAAAAATTAGTTTTTTAAGGTAAAATTATAACACATTCATTTTAAATAAAAAACCGATCCTGTACCTAGAAAACTTTGGACCAAAGGTGGCGGCAAGCTCTATTCTAACTCTTCAATTTACCTAATAATTTCAGAGAATGCCAATTCACCAAACTCACCTTATACGTTATACACGCTGATCAGCATTACCACAAGTAATTTTAAAACTGTTAAGAAATTTTAATTTTTAAGTTTAAAAATGTGTATGCACATGTTAATTTAAGTACTAATTTTAGTGTAAATGAAAATTAACGTAATTATTAGTTTTAATTAAATTAATTAATTACTCGTTTTAATTAAAATTTTGTACCTAATATCTATTTAGATTGATTATTAAAAAATAGGATGTTGTATGTGTTGATATTATATATACATTTCGTTATGATTTAATATTAAAATCCACTAAAATACAAAGCTTTAATTTTTAAATAATTTTTTTTTTTTAATTTGGTTATTAATATTCCAAAAATTTAATAATATAACTAGTTTCAAAAATAAAAAAAATATAAGTTATAAATTAATATAATGTTTAATTACATTTCAAGAATTTTTAAATTTTTACTACCATGAAAATCTTACCTGCAATGCATTGCCATTGCATACAAGCATTTTGTCATTTTAACATTAGCCATGACTCTTTGTTCAGGAGGAAAGTAACGCATAGCACGACAAACTTTTCTTTCCAGTGGATCTGAGTGGCAAACTGTTCTAATAGCTGAGGCAATGAGTCCAGGTTCTTTACGCAAGATGTAGGCAGCTTTTTCAGGTAAATATGCTCTTGCTTTGTGTTTTCTTCTTTCTGTTTCTTCTGGATAAATACTAACTCTTTTTTGGATAACTGCTTGAACCTGAAAGTAGAAATAATTGATTAACCTTTTTATTTATATTACAGTCAAGCATAAATTTATAAAAAAATATATTTATTAACAAAGTTATCTTTTATAATTTACTCTTAAATACTAATTAATTCAACAATAATACATTCATACCTTATCAGACATTTTAAATATATGTGAACGTTGATAAACACTATTTAAGATATTAATGCATATTTTTTGTTTATCTTGAACAACATGTACTGCACCATTCATGATAAAAACACGATTATGGCAAGTTTCTGGGGTGGCCCAAACAGGAAGTTCATCTGCTGCTTCAATAAGGAGAAATTCACCATCGGAATCCACCATTCTAGCTATGAGGCCTTCGTATTTTTTAGTAAGGTTTAGAATTAGGAAGACTACAAACCATTCATCTCCTATGTCTTCATCAAAACGTAATAGAACATGTATGTGTGGCAGTAATTCAAATTCTAAAAGAATATTATAATAAATAATACTTATAATAAATATTTAAATATAAGTTATAAGTATAATTATAATAAATACTTAAGTATAAGTTAACATTTTGTATTAAATTTGCAAAATAAACATATTGTAAAAAAATATTGAAAGTACCAGTCGCTCTAGAAGAACCTTCAATAACATTATCAAATTGCAATACTTGTTTGGTCCTTGGTTGAAAGGCTAAATTATCTCTATGCCAGAGATAGTCTTTAATAAATGGCTTAACGTCCTGATTAAATTTGTCAATTTCTTCCCGCAACATAGCCTCAGTAACTTGATCAGGATTAAGAGAGTAGCAGAATCTCGGGTATAAGAAACACTCGAGTACATCATCTTCTCTTGGTCTTTTAAATTGAGTTGTGCTTGTCATTGTTATTTTTTCTTTTATTTTTAATTTACGTTTTTAATATTAAAGAAAACAATGTTGTTTTTATTCAACGGTTATAAAGTTGTCATTATTTTCTTAAAGAAAAAGCAATGAACAAAATCTATCATCAAAGCAAAACATAACCTAATTCTTAGAGCGATAACCACCAACCACGGTTGTATATATATACAGGATCACCTGTATTACAAAACTCTCCTAATTTTTGATTGGTGGGGGCAGTCACAATATTGTAGAAGAAATGTAGTTTCTAAATCGGCTACTCATGACGTTACAATCTAATTTACCAAATGCGCAATGCCCATACCTGAATTATACGCGCACAGCTTTTATACGCGCATTATTTAAAATAAATGCAAAAATTACATTATCTAAAAAATGTGTTTTCTATTATTATCTTTCTGAATATAAATTAATATTAGAATATTTAAAATTTGTTGAATTTATTAAAATATATTGAAAGTGCAATGAAGAGAATCACATCAGCTTCCCTTGAAATGATGGCTTCGTAAGAATTATTAAAACCGAAAAAAATAATTGAATTATACATTATACATTATATATAAAAAAAACTAGGTTTTAAAGTTTTCGTTGTTGTATTATGCTTAAAAAAAGTTTTATTTTACTGAAGGAGACAATGCAACAGGTGTGAAAATTGCTGTAATGTATATATATAAACAAAAGTACAAGTGCGTGCTTTATGTACATGAAATGTAAACTTATATGTTACGTAAGTCTCATTGCACGTACATATAATGTTACATCTAAGTAAATTTAAAAAAAAAAAACTTTTAAAGAGAAAGATTTTGCCATGAGTAGTCTTACATTCACTATTGCTTTACGATTCATTATTATTATTATCATTATTAATGAAAGTAGATTTATAAATCTTTAATAACTTATACCCTTTGAAAAAAAAACTACACTATTTTTTAGTATTAGTTTACAATTAATTACTTAAATATTTTAATCGTGGCAATAAACTTAAATGATTAGGAACAATATAAATATTCATTCCTTACGTAAACGGAGATAATTGAAGTAGAGTATCAGCAATGTGAATTATACAAAGTAATCCTTTCAGTTACATAGCCATTATAATAGCATCCTTTATCATCATGTTTTAAATGTAAATTCCGGCAGTTTACTACATTTTTAAATATTTAGCGGTTTAAATTTAAAAGTGTTGTATATTTTATAAATATATAATTATTGATATTATTATTGTAAACAAAAACATGCAAAAAACTTCTTTTATTTATTTAATTTGTTTTTGGTGGTAAGAATAAACGAATCAAATCAAGTAATTTTGATTACTATCAATCGATTAAAAATTACGTATGGGATTTTGCCACTTCTGAATAACTTTTGCATCTCTACTGCTTAACACAGTTTAGCTGAATCATAAGCAGTAAATTAATTATAGGAAAAAATTGTGAATGCGACTAATCTAAATAAAAAGAAAAAAAAAAAAAAAAATTTATTTTTATACAGTTTGCATATTAATTATTGATAGTATGAACGATAAAAAATTGAGTATATATAATAGTACTTCATGATAAATAAACCGGGTAAAATCTGTATAACTCAACTTTAAATTAAAATTTTTCAATGACAACGTCAGCTAATTAGTATAAAAATTTGTTGACGTAACGATATTATGAATTCCTGATAATATCCAAAATTATTTTTTAACAATGTTGAACTAATTGCAAATATTTAATTAAAAAAAATAAAATTTTAAGTTATGATTTGAATTTATCTTTCCGTGTGATATATTTACAAATTTTAAAGTGTGTGTATGTAAACTTTAAAAGAGGAATAATTATAAAACAATTAACATTTACAAATGATAAAATTGTTTTATGTAATTCTAACTTGTGAACATGATTTACATGAGCGTCAATTTTTACAAAAAAAAATTTTATTTTGATAAAAGTTAATGCGATAAATTGCATAAATAAATTATTTGAAGTCAGTTTAAAATTTTTAACGGTTTAGAAAGATTGATTTAAAATTTAAAAATAATATATTATTTAATATAGCAGTTAATTATCGTACGTTTCTTTTCAATTAACGAAGGTTTTTAAGTTTTTACTACAATTAACAAACATTAATTTATTTGTTCGATGCAATTAAATTTGAAGAAATTTAATTTAAAATATCGCTTAAAATAATAAAGAAATACTACATATTTTATCGACATGTAATTTTAAAATAATTTTATGTATGTCTTAAATATGTGTTATGTGACAAATTTTACTCTGAATCTTAGGTAAGAAAAGTTCAGATAAAGTGAAACTTTATAGATAATCTTCCAAAATTGCTTGTGCCATAGCTTTTCTCTCATGCAAAGTATCGGTAAGTGATTTTAAACTCAGTCATCGGATAATTGTATATTCACAAATAGAAGCTTTCCTCTTGTATAATCTCAGTAAATCAACGTTGATTCCCACCTTTAGTATACGCGGGCGATGGATAAGAAGTTTTTACCTCGTGTTTATATTGTTGACTCCACTATCTTTATTTTTAAGAGTTCATGTAATGTATAATTATTAAAAATTATTTAATTTTGAAGATTTTGAGGTAAGTAAAAAATGAATCAATTTACATTATGCATTTTTGCATTTTTTTTTTTTTTTTTTAATTTCAAAGCTCTTTAAAAAAAAAAAGGTTGAATTATGATAACGATAACGTAAACATTGAAAGTTTACTCTAAAATGTGGATACATTAATAGATAAAAAAAAAAGCGTCTGCAAAAATCTACGAGAAAGGAAAAAAGACGACGAACAATGAATGAAAAAAAAGTAATAATGTATGATTCGAAAAGTCTCTACATTCGATATCGCACTTCCGCGGTATTTCAAGTATATCATCTTTAAATAAAAATTACGTTAAGAGTAAAGCCCTCGAATATAGTTAAGTTTATCGCCGATCATTGAGTCGATTGCTTAGCGTTATACATCACGTGATCGCACACGTAGGCGAAACATTCCTCTCTTCTTTACGTATACGAGACAAGAGAAAGAGAGTCCGCAGGTGAAGAACGGCTAGATAGAGCACGAGCTAAGAAACTTTATGGAAACAGTGCCGCGCCGCCGCTCGTCGAATAGCCGCGCACCGCGGAACAATCCGCGGTAACGCATTAGAAACACGCGAGTGTATCACCTGTATATTTATATAGGTGCGTGTATGCGGCGTTAGTACACGATCTAAGTGTATAACGTGCGATCGTTGTAACAAATTGACTCTTTTTTTTTTTTTTTTTTTTTTTTTTTTGTGTTTATTGGTTTAAGTTTTGTGATACGTAAACAATAAAATGAATAACAAGACGAAACAGATGAAAATTAACCCTGCGAAAGACGCAAATATAATCAGTTCCTTGTTTATTTGGTAAGTGTAAAAGGATTTTTTATTAAATATTAAATTTTCGATATACTAACGTGTTTTCAAAATTTTTTATTTTACTAAAAATAAATTTGTCATTTATTGTGATAATTTAATGATTATTAAAACGCTTACATCACAATGCAATTTAACAGTCCAATTTAAGTTAATATCAAACACACATCTTTACATTGTATTCATTAAATACCGGAAAAAATTAATTTTATCTTCGCATTAAACTACGAAATTTTTTTTTATTCATATAAAATTTTATTTGACGTACATTTTTAAAATAATGTAAAATGAAAATTTTAATTCTCGCATTGGGTGCGTTTCATTGAATGTTCTTATGAGATAATAATTTTTCATTGATAATTTTTCAATATTCAAAATAAAATGTATTTTGCACAAAAAAATAATAACGATAATTTTATTAAAATTTATGAAATTTTACAAATTGTATAATTTACAGAGATACTATTCATGTCTGTAAGTAGATTTGTCATTGAAATAAACTGAAAGTAAATTGAAAAAAATTTAATTAATGAATTAATAGATAAAAACTTTATTTATAATTTAAATTAAATGTTATTTAGTTTAATTTTTTTGGTAATTCATACGTAAATCATCAGAATATAAGAAAGAACATGATGCACATAATAATGTCACCCTAAAAGCAATGCATAATGTAAAAAAAGATAAGTGTGAGTTTTATGTCATTTTTATGTTTTTTTAAATAATTTATTGTAATTGTTAATAATAATTTTTTTTTTTAACAAGAAAGATTATTTTAAAATATTTGTTTTTTTATATTTTAAAAATGCTAAATTGATAATAAAATGTTTACTCATTTGTGTCAACGAAATTATTTGCATAAAAAAGTTTTTAACAAATATTAAAACAATGCTTTTTGCTTTACATTGAAAATCACTTTTTACCGTATATTAAACTTGGTATTTTTCTGCTAATTTATTAAAACAATTTCCTTATCGTATGTTGATTTAATAATTTATTTATCAGGTTATTTATTTATAAAATTTGTTTAATTTTTGAAATTTAAAAGATTGAATGAAAGATATGTATGATATTGTTTAAATCGATATATATATATATATATATTTTTTTTTTTTTATATAAATAATTTCGTTGACACAAATAAAAAAACCGATATATGTATATATACATATATTTTAATTAATAAATATTTGTAACTGAAATTGTAATGTATAATTTTTAATGGGTTTCATAATTATGCAAAATGATTAATAAGGTAGAGTAGGACAAAAGCGAGGTTAAATTTTAGAAAGGGACATAGTTTTTTTACTTCGAAAAATCTCATAAATTATTACTATAAAGGCCATAGTAAGGTAAAAGTTGTGTAGTTAAGTGAAAGTATAACTTCAATTTGGCCTATTATTTAATTTGCATAATAATTTTACTCCATTCTAAAATTTTATTAAAAATGTAATGCAATAATAATTATATTATTCTTCAATGTATAAAATTTATTAATAAAACAGTTTTAGCATTTTTTAAATATCCATTTGTTTTGTTAAAGTGTCAGTATAATCGAAAAAAAGTTTATGTTATATTGAATTTTAATTTTATGTTGATTAAAATATTTGATGAAATGGGCAATTTTATCATTACAGGTATTCAAGGCATATATTTTGGAAAAGCAATCGAAAAGATATAACATTTGATGACATATACGATCCTCTTAGTAACGATGAATCCGAGTATCTCGGCGATCGTCTTGAAAAGTAAATATAAATTTTTGCGCTTTCTTGTATTTTACTTTTATAAAACTTAGATAATTATTGAAATTAATTTAGCATCGCAATAGCGAATGCTTTACGCTGCTATAAAATAATACGATAAACTGCATATTGCACAAAGTTTTTAAAAATAAACTTTGCAATTAACAAATATTAAAATATAATTGTTCAAATTTACCATTGTGATAAATTATTCTTTATGATAAAAAATATATAAATCGAACGGTTGGTTAAATTTGCAAAAACTTTATTGTAATCAATTATTCAAAATTGTTTACAGTACCTATGACTTTTTATCACAAACTTGTTAAATTAAATTAAGTGTTAATAAATTATAAGTTTGCGAATATCTAATTTCAAGATAACAATGAAAGCAATATTTTTTACGTCTAAATAATGGCTAACTCATTTTCAACTATTTACAAAAGTAATACGTAAATTCATCGAAAAAACTAAACTTAGCGAAACTAAAAATAAAAAAAAAAAAAAAAACAAAAAAAAAAAAAAAAAAACAAACAAACAATATTTCAAATTGCAGAGAATGGAAGCGAGAATTAGATAAGCGAAGGAAGCTGGAGTATGCGTTAAACAGCGAGGGAAAGAAAATCTTACCAAAACACGCGAAGCCAAGTTTGACGAAGGCCTTATTACGGATGTTCTTTTGGCAAAATCTTTTTTTGTCGTTATTAATGGCCGGAAATTATCTGATCCTTATAGTTGTACAGCCGGTGTTTCAAGGATGGGTGATAAATTACTTCAAAGTCGGGAAGAAAGTCGATACCGAGGAACGAGACAAGGCGCTTATTTACGCTTCTTACATGATTCTCGCTAAATTGGCAAGCATTATGCTTATACACCATAGTTATAGGTATTCATGGCTGATGGGTATGCGCGCAAGGGTTGCGTGTTGCACGTTGATCTACAGAAAGGTAGGCGATGCGAATTATTTATTATTGTTTCTAATTATTTTTATTTATTTATATTTTTTATATGAACAAAAATTCGTTAACGTATTTATTTTACGAATGCTCATAATTTTTCTCTTTTTTCTTTCGATTGATAAGAGCGATGCTTTGCGATAAACATATCTATCGATGGTGGACAATAAATATAAGTTTAAATAAAATTTTTGAGGAAAATAACAACTTGGGATTGGAAAGATTATATTTGAATGAAACACGTTTTCATAATTGGATTTTGTATGAAATTACACGAATATTATCTTTAGAATAGTACGAGATATTTCACCGAAATATCTGATATCTGATAGCTATAAGTATATATAAGTAAATACAAAGTAATTATTTTAACTTAGCCTTTGGTTTTGTTTTAAATCCCGATACAATAAATAAAGAAAAGAAATTTAAAGTTGCATCTTTTGAAAAATGTCAAAAGCAATAAAATGTTCAAAAAATAATAAGAAATTAAAATTATACGACAATAAACACATTCAGGAATGTTCAATTGTAAGCCCTATAACTGAAAGCACACGCGATCAAGGTTAGTACACCGTTTAAATGACAACGTACAACCTCTCATTAGTTTAACGCATTATTTTACAAGGTTATAAAATGACTCGGTTATATTTGAAGGTCATCTATCTGTCAAAACTTAAATCAATTTTTTATTTTAATACGATAATCATGTAACGAACGGGGAACGTAAGCTGGAAGAATAGCAAAAAATTATTCATAGACTCTCAATCACATTATATGTTTGTATGTGTTTTTTTTTTTTTTTTTTTTTTTTTTTTTTTTTTTTTTTTTTTTTTTTTTTTTTTTTCGAATTACCGACGAACATTTCAGGACGAGATGAGTTTCGACATTATTTCAAGCACAACATGCGTGTACTTTAATTAAGTAAAAGTCTACAAATCGTTTGAATGGTAACAAATAGCATTTGATTGATTGTACGCTGACGTTATTAAATTATTTGTGTACAACATATTGATCAACGCGTAACAATTTAATTTTAATTGTATAACAGCAAAGAGCTTATTCCATTCACTTTTTTTTTAACTTTATCATTAGCATATAAAATGCTTCACCATACAAAATGCATTAAGATATTTAATACAAAAGTTAAATTTCTTTAGCTGTACTCGATATCCAAAATTTTCACTTGAACAAAGTTTTTGTCGAAATAATATATATATATATATATATATATATATATAATTTTTTTTTTTTTTTTTTTGTGCAAAGAACATAAGCATAATTTGTCCGATTAATTTTATTAATCATTCAATTAAATTTATCGATTAATCGAATTCAATAGACACAATCAGATTCTTTATATCGAACGATCGGTATTTTATTTTTGACACTTCTATAAATATATCAAAAACCCATTGAAGATTTTATAAGGATAATTCAGCTTAAATCAAACGCTCGTCCTTAAGGTATTAAAAATCGGCAAACATTCGTTACACATATGCGCAAATGCTCATTATTACATTACATTTCACGATATCCATAAAAAGTTGGCTGGAGTAGGTGTTCGAAGGAGTGGTCGACGTCGGCCATTAAATAACGAACATATACATACGGGCGTTTAATTTTAAAAAATAAATAGAACACACGCTCGCAGACATCTCGAAATAATGAAGTCACGCTCGAACAATGAATAAAATAGTATACGAAAAGAAAAATAGTACGACGAGTATACGCGTTGCTCACTTGTGTAAAGCACCGACGAGCGCAACAAACGAGCGGCGCTCGTTATTCTCGCGTACTCTTGTAGTTATATTCATACGCACTCTTGATCCTAAATTAATGATTACAAATGATCTACCTCTCTATCTTGTTAAAGAATGCTTATAAGCGCATTTATCGGGAGTTTAAATAGACGCGCGAGCGAGACAAAGAGCGAATAAAAAGATTTGTATATACAAGCTCGTCGACACAATGTTTATTATATGAACAGTTGCGTTTTATCTTAAAGCGCGAGAAATTGTAATCGATAGTTGATTGAAGAAATTAACGTCGATTGTGAAAAACTTCGTCTATAACGTTCAATTTTTTCAACAGAGCTTTATCGAACGGTTACCTTTGATAATATAATTCATAAAATTTCTATACATTCCAATAATTTATATTGTTTAAATGATAATACGGATAATACGTTTATTATTGGGTTAATCCGACGAGACGTTAAATATATGGGTCATGAAGATTTACGTGAACATTTAGTAATAAGTATCGATTAACAGCTTTAGATATTATTTTCAACAAAATATTGTAAAAAATTGCACAAAATAATAATCATCTTTGTTGGAAATATACTTTCCTTTTAACGAATAATAATTATATTAATAATGTAGCTTTTGTTTAATTCAAATATAATACTATATTTTGTTAATGTAAAAAAAAAAGACATGTAACATTTTTATTTGCAATATTATATCGCTTCATCTGCGAAAATTTACATTTTTTAATGAAATTCGGAATATTTCTAATATTTTTATATTTAAAGAGAAAATATAGAATTTTACTAAAGTTATTTATTCGTTATCATTGTAAAAGAGAGCGTACGTTCTTATTGTTACATAAACAGTCGTCAATGTCTGCGGATACTGTTTGAAAGGTCAATCGCCGTTACCAATTACCTTCTTATTTCTGATTAATTTAAATAGAAAAGAATCTACAGAATACAATATGCATTTGATTCGATTTTGAGGAGAAAAATACAATGTAGAATATTAAACTCTTTTTTAAAGTTTTAATATGCAATTATGAAACTAAAGAAAAAAAAAAAAGAGATTCTTCTTTGATTATTATTTTTGTATAATAGAATAATAAATTATAATTAAATTAGATAATAATTTAGCCTCGATAAATCTTACAAATTTAATCCTTTATAAAGATCGATGAGTTATAGTGCATGCATTTTCATTTAGATATAATAATTATAGATTACGAGTGCGACTGGCTTTAAGAATGATTTTACAATATTTATTATTTTAATTAATTTTTGTAATTTACATAATCAACGCAATCGAACTTCATACCGTACAATTATTTATTGTAACAAACAATACCTACTCTATTTGTTACATTATTATGAAAAATTGAAAAGTTTATCGTCAACATTTTTCATCAAACGTCGATTAAAAATAGATGTAATAATTTGCAAGTTAAATTTGAATTATGGCTTAATTTAAATTTAAAATTTTATTAAGAAATTGAGAAAAAAAAAAAAAAAAAAAAAAAGAAAACTAGGTAATCTCTCATTTCGAATTAACAATTTTATTTTACTTACATAATTATTACTTAATGAAAAATTTGTTTATTTATTTTAAGACTATGAAAATAAAAATCATAATAATTTTAAAATTTCCATAATAATTAATAAAATATTATTACTAGAGAGCGACATAATTTAGCAGAAATAGCAATAATTTTACAAGATACAAATAAAAATTTAGGATGAAAATGTATTTTTTTAATTTCAGATTTTACATATAAGTAAATCAGTATTAGATCAAACGGCAGGTGGACAAGTCGTAAATTTGATGAGTAATGATGTTAGCCGTTTCGACACGTCTTTTCAGTTTATTAATTTCATCTGGATAGGACCTATTCAAGTAAGTGTATTTATTATGCAATTGCGTGAAATTAAACGCGTGTAAAATTTTTATTAGCTTGAGTGACGTTAGTTTGTAAATTTATTTTTAAATATATAATTTCGAAACGTTATTATGAATTAATTTATAAATAAAACCCAAAACTCTATTGTATTACTCGATTATTTAAATTTTTTATTACTTTTAAGCTTGAATTTATATAATCAGCGGTGTTTATATTGTTACAACTTTCTTTTGTCGTAAAACTTTTACAGCACGTTATCTTCTATGTGCGTTTGAACATTACAAAATAGTATATGATAAAAATTAATTGTTTTTTTTTTTTTTTTTTTTTTTGTAATATTCTAAAGATAAAGCGTAAGCTTTTAAGTATCTCCATCAACTACTAAATTAATAATTTAATTTTGTTTTAATATATAAACAGGTTATTTTAATAGTTTATTTGATGTGGGACACTGTGGGAGTAGATCTACTTATAGGAATAGCAATTTTGTTGATTATAGCAATTCCACTTCAATCGATTGTCACGTATTCAAGTAAAATTTTGCGATCGAAAATCGCTGTGTTAACCGACTCGAGAGTTCAGTTAATGAGTGAATTGGTTGCGGGAATACAGGTAGAATAATTTAGTATTATATATAGTATTATTTAAAAAATAATATCAAAGCAATAATAAACGTTCTTTCTTTTAACAAAAACATCAAAAAATATATGCGATCCTGCTATATGTACAGGTTTTGAAAATGTACGCTTGGGAAAAGCCGTTTGAAAAAATAGTCAACAATACTCGATTGGCCGAATTGAAGAAAATATCAATCACGTCACACGTGCGCGGCTTTTTTTTCAGTTCAATGGTGTTTACCGAACGAATCGTTCTCTTCACGACTCTCATACTGTTCGTCGCCGCGGGTCATCAGTTAACCGCCGACGTATCTTTTGTTATGGCGACATATTTTAATGTCATACAATTGACGATAATTTACATGATGCCGTGTGGTCTCATTGCCGCTGGTGAAGCATCTGTGACCATTAAGAGAATCGAGGTAATCATTTTTCTATGAATAGCAGATTTCAATTTTGAGATATCGGTATATGTTTACGGTGTAAAGTTCCTCTTTTTGACAAAAAAAAAAAAAAATTTTTAACTGTTAGATTTTTAAAATATGTAATTAATAATGCACATTATATAAATTAAAAAAAAAAATAAATAAATAAATAAAAGAAAATGTTTTTATCGTTATAATAAAAAACGATAAATGATTACTCGAATCTACGACCATAAGTTTTATAAAATAAGTGATTTATAAATGATTGATTGGTATAAAATTAGCAAATAAGTGTCGTCAAGTAGTTTGTTGCGCTGTTGTTATAAAAGTCAAATTAAAAATTATAATTAATCAATAGATACAATTATTAACTACTGAGAATATTATGTAATGTGTTACGTTCATTAATACCGACCGGAATTTTTACAAAGCTAATAATTTATGTTTAGTTTATTAAATAATCAATTCACTATTCATTTGTTTTTTTTTTTTTTTTTTTAAATGAAAAATTCTATAATGTTAACATACAAAATGACTTTTCTTTTTTGTTTGAAAAAAAAATATATATATATATTTATATATATATATATATATATATATATTAGCGTGTAGATGAAATTTCATTTGATAAAAAGTGTTAATCGGAAAAACTAAATCCGCTAAAATGAAATTATATCCAAACGCATGAATATTCATTCGAAAAAATTTTTTCTTTTTTAGAAAGTTCTTCTTTTAGATGAACTTGCGAAGACAGACGATGCCAATGGAAATGTTGCAAAACCATCGAAGAAAATTGACGAAATTAAAGATGCAGACGTAGACTATACTAGTGCTCCGGTCGAGGTAATTTAAATAAAGAGTATTGTATTTTTTTTTTTTTTATAAATTATTATTATTATTATTATTATTATTATTATTATTATTATTATTATTATTGAACGATAATAACGGTGTATTAAAATACGCGCCTTTAACTCGACCAAATAAACTTTAAGAAAAAAATTTTCAGAAAACAGTGTATTTTAAACTAGTATTTATCGTAATTATCAACGTTAAATAAATATTACCAATTAAACAACCAAGTACCCCCTTGAATTAACAAAAAAAAAAAATAAATAAATAAATAAAAATATTGAATCCAGATAAATTTTCATCGAGTCTCGGCGAATTGGAAATACGGACAGCTGCCACCGACGCTCAACGACATAACTTTCAAAATCGAGGCCGGGAGCCTTTGTGCTTTAGTCGGATCCGTTGGCTCTGGCAAGTCTGCGGTTTTAAATTTACTCTTAAAAGAATTACCATTGGGAGCCGGTAACGTTATCATGCGACAAAAATTTAACGATCCTTCGAACGACTTGGTACAACAAACTGGTTTTCACACGGATAACGATTATCTTAAAGTTTCTTACGCTAGCCAAGATGCTTGGCTGTTCTCCGGCACCGTAAGGGAAAATATTCTATTTGGTCAGCCGTACAATTCTACTAGATACAGCGAGGTAATGTATAATTATTCAATCAGATCATTTATAAATATTTAAATGTTAATTCTCCTTGCGACTCTCGGTTATGTATCAATTTACTTTTTACCGCGAATTATATTTGCTATCGAATTAATGCGAAGGTTGTTTGAGCGTCAATCCGACAGCGGCTAAATAAATTTCCATTATATAATACGAGTATTATCCACATCGATAAATTGACAAAAATATTCATCGACGGCGTGTAACCATTACAAATATAAATATAAATGCTATTGTTAATCGATAAATAATTTTAATATAATTAATTATTTTATATATGTATGTTCAGAGTTGATTTATTTATATAGTTAACAAAGATAAATGATTATTGTGACAAGCATTAACGTAATTTATTATTCCATCGGTTACATCTTTTTACTTTACTCTCTACATCTAATATGAGCTTCATTTTAACTTTAAATCTATAAATCAAACACAAAGTACATAAGCTCAACGATAACGTTAAAATTTTTTATAATTCGGCCAAACGATTTTTATAAAATTAATCGTTATCACACCAGGTGACAGAAGCATGCGCTTTGCGCCAAGATTTCGAGCAATTTCCAAAGGGCGATCAAACGGTAGTGGGAGATCGAGGCGCCTCGCTATCCGGCGGTCAACGCGCCCGAATCAACCTCGCCCGCGCGGTCTACCGTCAAGCCGATCTTTACCTCCTGGACGATCCTCTGAGCGCCGTAGATCCGAGAGTGGCGCGTCACCTCTTCGACAAATGCATACGCGGATATCTAGCCGGAAAAACCCGCGTCCTCGTCACTCACCAGCTGCAGTTTCTGAGACGCGCCGATTCCATCGTATTCCTCGAGCGCGTGAGTATTTTATCCGTTTTAGCGTGGATTACATGAAAATGACGATTATATTATATAGTTAAGTGCGTCATGTGTACGTGACGCGCAGCGATACGATGAGATTGTTAATTTTACATATACGTTTATCGGATTATCGACTTAGTTTTCCGGCTTTGACGCGTGGGATTCCTACAGTTTACTTTTATTTATTTTTACTTACTGGATTTTCTTTCGGGAAAAATCGTCAAAATAGTTTTTTTAAGCATATCGCGCTTGAAAAAGAATATCATAATTTATTGCAATTTAATTGACGTAAATATTTTAATTTGTTGTTCTTTGATTTTTCATAATTAAACATGTTTTATTGTATAAAAAAAATTAATTTGTTTTTATTTGAATATATTGTTGTTTAATAAAATAAAAAAGTATTATAAAATGTGACTAATATGATACAACTTACGAGATAATACTGCACAATCGTTAAGCACGATTAATTGAAAAATTACCGATCGACGTACGTTGACCAAGATCTTCATGCGTATAATAATTCGATAAAAAAATTCTTACGTAGAATGACTTTACCGTTGAACAATTGTGCAGCTTAGTGTTTTTTTATTCATTTCATCTTTTCCTCCGTAAAAATATTGCACGTGACAATTAAAGACGATACTCATCTAAGTAATTTTAATTGCAAATACATTTGCTCGTATGATAAACAACGTACGTCTCAAAATTTTCCTTATTTCATCTTCTTTTTCTTTTTTTTATTTTTTTTTTATTTTTTTTTTATTTTTTTTTTATTTTTTTTTAATTTTTTTTTCCGCTACGATCCAGGGAAGCGTCAAATACTTCGGTACTTACGACAACATAACGAATCTCAATCCGAAAGTCATGAATTTATTGGGTAAACTGAAGAGCGACGAGGAGAGCAAAAATTTAAAAAATGCAGCGTCGTCGAACGATGAACAATCGAATACCGTAACGAACAATTCCGATGCTGTGAGCCTCAGCAGCGAAGTATCTTCCGTTAAATCGCTCGTTGTAAGTAACAGGCTATTCCGTAACGGTTTTATCAATGCCCATGAATTTTACATATGTATGTTGTACGATAAATTTAAAAAAATTATCGATAACGAATGAATTCCATTATTCTGCGCGTCGGTAGACGCATCATGCATTATCGATAAGATCTTGAATTCATATACTTCATAGTGACTCTTGTTTCGCGCGAAAAATTATTACGGTTTAAAGGATGTGTGTTTATAATGCGATTTTATTTTAATTATTGCAAATGTGTTTTATTATTTTAATTATAATTATATTAATTTTTTTTTTTTATCCACGATGTCCAACTAATAATAATGTCCGTTTTTTTAATACTATTGGATTATAAGCAATAAAATAAATATTTGTGTAGATTCTATAATTTTTACATTCAAGCGTAACATGATTTATTCTCGTAATATATTATTGTAAAAATCGTATAAATATTCATACTTTTTTATTAAATGTAGCGCTTGGAATAAGATTATAATCTTTTCTTTTAAATTATTTCCCGACACATTATTCATGAAATAATAAAAATAATTATTTTTTTTTTTTTTTTTTTATATACGAAATGATCGATCTATTTTTGTAATTAAACCATGTAAGAAAAAAATAACGAAATACTAATAAAGTAAAACAGCATATGAAAAAAAGCCTTTCGTAAATTCCAACGGAATCGGTATACAATCGCGATCCTATTTCACGATCAAGTTTGAATTTTCCGTCAGCTGGTTGAAACGGAATCGGTGCAACGCGCTTTGTACACACGTATCTTGGGTCAACGGCACCCGATACCTCGCGCCTTTATTACACCTTTAGAGTACTATGTATATACTCTATAATATGTCGGGCTTTCTTTCTCTCTCTCTCTCTCTCTCTCTCTCTCTCTCTCTCTCTCTCTTTACATTTTTATAAAGGACCAGTTGACTGGCTATCCTTGTAACTCCACCCAACCATCGATTGCATTGTATACTTGCGTTGCGAAATTTTAAACTATCTTATTTTAATTGTACCACGATCGTTAATTTAAATATATATATACACGTTCGTTTATAAATATCGCCAGTTAGATTATTTTCTACTTATGAATTTTCCGGTGCGATAAATTTATTTAAAGTAAACGAAAACGTAGATTTATCGTTAATTAAAATTATAATCGCTTTTTAATAATTAATCTTTGGATAATATTTAATCTATATTTTATACATAATTTGATAAGATTTTATTTATTTTATTTATAAATTTTATTTACAAAAAAAAAAAAAAAAAAAAAAAAAAAAAACAGTAATCTTTATCAATCTTTTTAAATGTATCTTACGACATCTAAATCTTTAATTAAAATTAAGTAATATATTATAAATCAAAAAATTAAAATTTTTTATTTCTGATAAACGAAGATATCGGAAGGTGAAGCGGAAACTTCATCTCAGAAATCGAACGAAGAAAATACCAATCGAATTTATAGCAATCCTACGCTAATTCGTATGTATCTACGAGCCGGTGGTTCTTGGTTCCTTTTAATATTTTATGCGTTGGTACTCGTAATTACGCAACTCTCGACCAGCGGTGCAGATTATTGGCTAAGTTATTGGACCAATGTCGAAGACGTACGTACTAAGGAAAAAAACAAAACCGAACAAAATAGACTTTTGACTTATTATAATCCGGATGCAAATGCCAGTGGTAAGATAGTATCTTTAATAGACTAATTTGAGATATTCTTGTAATTAAAAATAATTATGATTCGAGTTGATAGTTTTTAAATTTAAAATATTTGTATAAATGTCGATAAAACTTACAGTGTAAAATATATGATATCAAGTTTCAATATACAATAAAAATATAATATTTCTGTTTCATGTAATTAAGGAAATTTGTGTGCGATTTAATATATTACGTCTTTTATAAAATTAATAAAAAAAAA
This sequence comes from Chalcis sispes, assembly GCA_949987625.1. Classification (NCBI taxonomy): domain Eukaryota; kingdom Metazoa; phylum Arthropoda; class Insecta; order Hymenoptera; family Chalcididae; genus Chalcis; species Chalcis sispes. Next base: position 2,174,383 of record OX465098.1, on the reverse strand, counting down.
CGTATACACAAATAATAGAAAAATAATAACGCACGAATTTATCTTAAAATTATTAATAAATTCATTAAAGTATACATACTGTAATTTGTTTGCACATTCGTTCTCAAAATAACTATTATTTACATAATACAATATTTTTTCTCATTACAAGTGTACGATTATTGTTTCTTAAAAACATGTCTATTTTTAAAGTTTTTTAACATTTTTCATGTCATTATAATTTATGCAAAGAACGAAATTAACAGAAAAGTATTTGACAGAAGGAAGTTAATTTAAATAACAGAGGCTAACGGCTAAATAAAATTTCTAAGTAAACAATTAAATATTTTTCAATATTAATAATATTATTAGAATAATATATATTTGGAATTTTTTTGTATTTAAAAAAAAAATACTCCAATAATTCAATTGAAAATAAAAATCCCATGATATTTTTATTAATAATTTTTATAAATGCAATAATTTAAAGTGATATACTAATAAATACAATGATTCCAATACGCATGGGTTACTCATATTTAAATTTTTTAAATTTAGGTATATCTTTCAGAAAAATTTTTCAAATTTTTATGAATTAAATGAATTAAATGAATATATAAGTTTCAAAAAAAAAAAAAAAAAAAAAAATGGTGGACACGTCGACCTCAAAAAATCTTTGACGCGGAAAAAGCGCGTGACTTTAGATGCGATTGATCATTGGAAGATTTTTAAAATAAAGCGCATCAAACTTACGCCTTTTTCAAACTCATTGTGATTGTGAGACTTGGACACAAATAATTCGAAATAAATAATATGATGTGACATAATTTGTCTCCGTAAATCTTAAATAATATATTTTTTTATGATATTCAATTGTTTTACTCGATAAAAAATAATATAATATTCTTTTCAACAGGAAATATTTTATTTTCCGAATTCGACGTTGACGTCGATGAATTGAGATTGTTTTCAACAAATGAGTGCATTCATATTTATACAATTCTTTTGGTAATTTGTGCAATATTGTGTCTATTAAGAAATTACCTCGTTGTTAGAATATGTATGAGAGCCAGTGAAAAGCTTCACAAATATATGTTTACAAATCTTCTACAAGCGACAATGAATTTTTTCAATAAAAATTCAGCTGGTATTGATATTTCGAAATTAACAAAATATTCTTTATTATAAAAAAGGTTTATTTTCAATAATACTTATTAACGCAGGCCGAATTTTGAATCGATTCTCAAAGGATACAGGAGCTATAGATGAATTATTGGTGAGAAATTTTATGGAAACGGTTCAAATTTTTTCTGTCATGATAGGCATTTTAGTCGTCATAATAATTACCAATTATTGGATTACGATACCCATCATTATTATTTTAATACTATTTTCCATTGCTAAAACGATATATCTAAATGCTGGCCAAAAAATTCGAAGGCTAGAAACTGCCGGTAAGTAAAAAAAGATGAATGCATTATCGATACATTATAAAATTTATTTTTAAAATAAATTTTTCAATTTTTATGATCGATATCGAAATTTACGATGGCATTACAATTATAATAATTCAAGTTAAAAGCCCAATATTTTCTCACGTAAACGCCTCTCTCAATGGCTTAACTACAATTCGAAGTTGCGGCCCGAAAACCAAAGATAAATTGATCAAAGAATTCGACGTTTATCAAGACGTTCATACAGGCACTTGGTACATGAACATAGCAACGGCAACTGCTTTCGGTCTGTTTCTCGACTTTCTATTAGTCGTCTTGAATGCCATAATCGCTTGTACCTTTATTTTGTTAAACGATGGTGAGATTTTCACGGGAAATAAAAATAATTTAACAACCGCTTTAAAAATTTTTTTCATCAAACGAAACATTTATTTTAAAATTATTTGTTCATTTTATTAAGGTAATATTTTGGGTGGAAACGTCGGTCTGGCACTGTCGCAATCCTTCATTTTAACCGGCATGGTGCAACACGGTTTTCGTCTTTTTGTCGAATTTATGTCACAATTGGCGTCCGTCGAACGAATAATCGAGTATACCAATTTACCAAAAGAACATCCATTAACGTCATCAAAACCGTTGCCGGAAAAATGGCCTCAACACGGTCGCATTGTTTTGAAGAATGTGTGCATGCGCTACGAAGATAATCAGCCATTTGTTTTGAAGGTAATTTTATAAATGAATTACGCATAAATTTTAAAATAATGTACATGTACTTTAAGTTTTATAACTTTTTCTATTCGAAATTATTCATTGGAGTAAACGTAAAAAAAAAAAAAAAAAAAAAAAAAAAAAAAAAAAATTAGATTTATGTTATTAACTCTAACTCTAATCTATTGTTATTATTTCATCGAATAATCTTTAATGAAAGTTTCATTTAAAAATTAAAAATTCGCAGAATCTAAATATAACGATAGAACCAGGCTGGAAGGTAGGCATCGTCGGCAGAACCGGTGCCGGTAAATCATCTATAATAGCAGCTTTGTTCCGTTTGACCGGAGATAATTTACTAGGTGCGATAGAGATCGACGATATCGATACCGGAAACATCGGATTACAAGATCTTCGTGCTCGCATTTCCATTATTCCGCAGGTAGAAGAACACTTTTTTTTTTTTTTTTTTATTTATTTCGAACGACTCTTATCGTGCAAATAAAACAATTTTCGATTGATCTTTTATATCAAACATTAAAGAAAAAAAAAACAAAAAAACAAAAAAACAAAAAAACAAAAAAAAAAAAAAAATGATCAAATGCATACTTTAAACATTCTTTAGATGCACAAAGAAAGGCAAAAGTAAAGTTTCTTTTTAAAATCTAAAATCCAAATAATTTATCCAGGAGCCAGTTCTGTTCACACAGACTCTGCGCTACAATCTCGATCCGTTCGGTAATTATTCCGACTCGGTACTGTGGGACGCGTTACGGGAGGTTGGCTTGCAAGATCTCCAGCTGGATCAACAGGTCGCGGAGAAGGGCACCAACTTCAGCGTCGGTCAACGACAGCTGATATGTCTCGCGCGAGCGATTATTCGCCAGAATTCGATACTCGTACTCGACGAGGCTACGGCAAATATCGACGCACAGTGAGTCTCCGATATATGATATATACTTTGAACGTTATTATTATCATTTCCCCCCCCCCCCTACCTTCTCCCCATCTCTCTCTCTCTCTCTATCTCTTTACCACTCGTTCTTTCTTTTCTTGATCGAGGTTTATATTTTTTTTATCAAGGACGATAATTAATCGGCAAAATCGCTTAATCTCGCATTGAAGAACGAACTTCCTGGCTAAGCTAATTCACTTCCTATTCGGTGATGTTCTTTTATTTTAACTTTTAAGTAAAATTTTTTTTTTTAAATTTGTTTTTATTAAGAATCGTGTATTTTTAATAACAATTAGCTATGGAAGATAAAAAAAAATTACTTTTAAATTATCCAAATGTTTTACAATTAAGGTTTAAAATGTTTATATAACAAAAAAACTGTTTAAAACTACAGAAATTAGCCACTGAAAAATATCAAAATATTTTAATTATTGTAATGAAATTAAAATATTTTCGTACGGTTAATTAATTATTCTTTATTTTTTAATTTTTTAATTTTTCGATAAATAATTTTATGAAAATTATTTAAAATCCAATATTTACATACTGGCAAGAATGTTGCAATACATTCAATCTATCTTGTGTAATATTTCTGACCTCAAAATGAACGCAGATATTTTACACCACTTTTTTTCAGCGTGAAAAAAATGTTTTTTTAAATTTCCGTTTTTCTTTTTTTTTTTTTTTATTTTTTTTTTTTTTTTAATTTTAAGCAGAAACATGGGAATTGCTTATTCACCGATAATCATGTCTCTATAATTTTTTATTTGCATAATATCTTACCGTTACGTTAACACAATGCATGACACATAATCATGCATATTTATCGCGGCTAATGCAAAATAAGTGTAACAAATTTTGAAGACCTCGTACTAAAAAAATAGAAAAATTTTGTATAAAAATTTTTTATTTTTTATCCCATTTACATAGGAAAATTAAAAAAATTTTGAATAATTTAACGTTATCACTTTTTAGTAGATAGTATAGATATTTTAGTAATTTAATAAACAATATAAGATTATTTATTTAAAAAAAAAAAAAAAAAATTGTTTGTTTGTTTGATAAAAATAAATTAAATTCATATAATGGCTAGTTTTATGAATTTTCCGATACTAAAAGTTGATTATCAAAAAGTTTCTTTGTTTCGAAAATATAATCATTTAGTTTCTATATATGTATATACATAGATATCAACTTAATGATAAAAAATTTACACGATTAATCAACATATACGGGATAGAGGAGGTCAAAATCTAAGATATAAATATCTCATCGATGCCCGACATTGAATTGCACGCGAATACTAATTATGTACCTTACCTCCTTGGACTAATGAGTTTACTCATGGGATATATGTACGTTAAGAAATCCTTTCGTCCGTGCTTACAGATAACTGCATCGATTGCCGTAATTATATCCTTGTATTATTTCCATAAACAATCAATTGTGATCGTTGCGCGTACAATTGCGAGTTGAGAAGAGAATGAGGATCAGAGGCGGCTAATTGATTATATTTAACGGGCGTTAGTACGTCGGGTGTGGTTAATAAGATTCTAAGTATTATTGCGTATAATACGCGATATTTTTTCATGAAATTTTCTTATATAGTTCTTAGAAGAAGTAAAAGTTTATTATTTTTTATGCAAAGATTTAATCGTGTCACTTTATTATACATAATACTCGATTTAATTTCATGCCTAAGATTCTGAATAATTTTAAAAAGACTTTGTTGAACTTTTTCAAATATAATTTTAAAAAAATTGAATCAATTCACTCGCTACAATATGTTAAGAATAATTGACATTCAAAATTAAATAAATTTTATTTTCATTTAATTTTAAAATGTACAATAAATATGAATTATTCAAATAAACTGAATAAAATTATTCCGACACTTGTACATATCTAACTTAAACATTGTAAGATAAATCCTTGCAAGACCAAACAATTATTTATAATCTTAAGCATATCAAGATGAAAAGATAAATTCTTGTTAAACGAAGGTCAAGGAAAGGGATATCGTTTAAATCACAAAATATTTTTTATACATCGAACTTATATGCCAATGTTAAAAGAATTCACGTCTGGTTTTTCTTGATAAAATAGGATAATTAAGAGTAATATTAGAAAGTGAAATTTCATTAATCAAAATAATTAATGAAAAAACTTTTATTTAAAATAAAAAATATAAAAGATTAATGTATTATTAAAATTCACTTTCGTCAAAAAAAAAGTATATGAAATTTAAAATTTTTTTAAAAAATAAAGAAGCGTACTTAAAACGATGCTTTTTTTAAATTGTCAAGATTCTTTTTAAGTAGATACATCCGAGCATAAACGGACAAATCGTATGTGATGTGGGACTTATCTAAGTATGTTGGGAACTTTTGCAAATTTATTTTCATCTTATTTTAACAGTAATAAAATTAATGAATATTAATTATGATGTAGATAAAATATAAATCCAAATAGTATAAAAAACAAAAAATATTCGACTATAATTAATTATAATTAACTTTTGTTACGATTCGATTACTTAAAGCTTATCAATGACAATTCTATTTATTTTTTATCAAAATCGCTATGTTACTTGGCAATAATAAAATCTTGTTTTTCAACTTAATACGTGTGTAATCGTTGTAATGACTATAGGATAAATATTTCATTAGAAGGAAAATTCTATATTTATATTGTGACGCTCTCAGAAAGTGAAAATATATTTATCGATTATACTTTATTGTTGATACAACTATGCAATTTAACTAACATATTAAAATAATTTTTATAAAATATAAATTTTTCATCTTTCATAATATATTTTTCATTAAGTACTCGTTTAATTTTACGATTCTTTATTTCAAATACACTTATGAACGAAATATATTTTTAAAAAAAGTTAAATAAAATACATACGCATTTCAAAGAAATGAATAAAATGTCTGTTTTTAATGAATATAAGACTAAATTATTTGCACCGTAATTAAAAACAACTTAAATACATATGAATAATATTCATATTTATATATTCTACATCGGAAAATAACAAAAAATTATAAAAATTATTGTTATTAAATTAAATAATGCTATGCTTATTTATTTTACAGCAATGATGCAATAATACAAAATACATTAAGAAAAAGATTTGCAAAATGCACAGTATTAACAATAGCTCACAGATTAAACACCATTATAGATAGCAATCGAGTACTTGTGATGGATAATGGCTCGATAGTGGTATGTATGAATATTTAAATAAACGAACCGAATTAACAAAATGAAATAGTTATAAAGTTTAATACTTAATGATATTTTAAATATTCTGTTAATATCAGTTAATCTCTTTTACCGATCAAAGTAATACAACTCCAATAAGACTCTTTAAACAAATGAAATAACTAAAGGACGAATTTTTTTTTAAATTTAAGTCTCGTTACGATCGATATCAAATCAATTTTATAATAATAATGCTCTAGCAAACTAATATGCATTTCTATAAATTTGACTACCTACAATTTATTATTGTTTTAGCTCCAATTAATTTGGAATTCTGAAAAAATATTCTAAAAATAATATTCTTTGAAAAAAAAAATGATATAATAAGAAAAAAAAAAATCGATTTGTATGTATATATCATTTAACAAAATTTAATATTTAAACAAATATTGTTCAATATTTTTTTTTCTTTTTTTTTTTATTGTGATAAACTGATACAGTTATTTGTTTTAATGTATAAATAAATATAATAGGAATGATAATTCTACTATCTTCATATTTATTTGATGCTCTTGTTCGGAAACAAAGTGAACTTATTTTTAAAATTATGCTGATAAAATAAAAATTAAAATAACTGACTATCTTTTATTAAAATTCAATTAAAAATATTGATTAATTGTTTTTAATTCTTGGTATTTATTACTTTACTCACTAAAAAAATTACACTGGATTGTAATATAAAAATATATTTAAGTTCAATAAAAGTTTTTAATCAGAATTTTATATTTAGTATCGTTATAAATTAATTATATAAAAATTTCTCACATTTTTACACCTTATTAATATTTATTTACAAATAGGAATTTGGCTGTCCACATGAACTCTTAAATCAAAATACAAATGGATATTTTTCACGAATGGTTAATCAAACTGGAAAAGTAATGTCTAAAAAATTGAGGAAACTTGCTGAACAATCTTACCTAAAGAATATGCCACAACGAAGCATGGAAATTTCTGAAAGTGTAACAGACAGCTCGCAAAATGAAGAAAGCTACAGCATTCGGTTATAAAAACAGAAAATTCATATTGCTTATATACACATCTTATATATTTTTTTTTTTTTTTTTTTTTTTTTTTCATAAAAAAAAAAACAATCCTAAAGTCATATTTCATTGAAACCTAAAAAAATCTTCAAAATCATACAAAGACTGTACATAAATAACCATCATTTTTTTAACGTAGAATCCTTACATTATCATTTTGTTATCGTAAGTTGTAGTTATTTGTCATCTCAATAGAAAATATGTTATACAAGAATAATTTATTGTAGAAAATTTTCTTTCACATCATTCATCTAGTTGGTTTGAAAACTGTTCAACTGTGCTCTGAGTTACAAATACCTGAGGCTTTGATGACAGATTTGACTAAAAAAAAATACATTTATTATTATTTTGTAATCAAAATATGTATAAGTAAGTAATAGCAATAATTAGCAATAACTGTAGCAAGTATGTAGCAATAATTGCAGTTTTCATTTAGTTTACAAGTCACAAATTCACTTAGTTTACAAGTTGTGTAATAGTTTTTACAGTGATTTTTAATAATTTAATAGAATGTAAATTAAGAAATTTTGTAAAATAATGACTTTTAGCTTAATAAATTAGAAATAGATAGAATATTTTTAAATCAAAGTAATATGAAAATAGGTATTCATAATCGACTACTATATGTGATTGTAATTAATTACTTAGTGTCTATTTGGAATAATTTAAAAATTAAAACATATTTAAATATACATTAAATCTTAAATAATATTGTATTTATAAAAATAAAAATAAAAGCATTTTTAAAAAGGTTTTAAATTAATTTTTTCATTATTTTTACAATACAATTTACAATAACTTGTCTTTCATAGCAAATAAAATCAGTTTTTTAAATAAATATTAAAGCATTTTTTTAATTTAAATTTTATCACAATCATTAATAATTAACTTTCTAAATTAGAAACATTATAAAAAATTCTGTACCTGTGCAACTGTTGATTGAACATGACTTGCACTTGGTACACAGACAACAACAAACTTTGTAGCTTGAGATGGTTTCTGTTCTACTTGAACTTGCTGCTGTTGCTGTTGAGCCGTGGGAGTTTGTGATCTTGATTGTAGAATTACGAATTTTTGACCTCCAGTAGTTGTTGTACCACCTGTAGCTCTACCTGCTCCGAGCATACCTTTTGTCAACATACAATATTATCATGTATGATTATAATTTTTTCTTTGAAAGCAAATTTACAAAAAATTATAAATTTTTCTATATCAATTATTTTGTACACAATATTAGAGATTTTAAAGGCCAATATCTAACTATAAAATTAATATAATTCAATAAGATATTTTTATATAAAAAAACATATTATAAAATCTATTTATCAAACACAAAAAATCACTGTAACAATAATTGAATTCACATATGAAATTTTATAAATATATAATTTTAGCAAAAAAAAAAAAAAGATTATTATAAAATTTATATTTTACCAGTTTGAGATATCGTTTTAGTAGTACTCATAGTAATCTGCTGCTGATTTGTGTTATTTGTAATAGCTGCAGTTGTAGATGGTGTCGTAGAATTAGGCTGTGTACGAGCTTTAGCTACTGCTGTACACAGTGCTGGGCCTATATATCCATATTCTTGTTTATATTCATCTGGATTATCAGGTGATAAGCGAATGGTTTTCAACACTGGAGCAAGAAATTTCTAAATAATAATAAAATTATATATTAAAATAAATTTCAACTTTTAATAAAAGCTTTACACTTATAAAAAATAATTTATTTAAATGATCAAAACTCACTACTAATATAGTTTTTAAATGTCCAGCAGCATTTTTATCTGCACTGGAAGAATTTGGTCCTTCAAAACACGTTTCTATTCGTTCTGAGATCGACTTAACTTTAGGAATAACTAATGCTTTTATCACTTCTGGTCCTAATTCACAAAGACCATTAATTGCACCATATAAAGAAGCCAGTGGAGTCTAAAAAGGATTATATAATAATATGATTTTCAATAATATATTCATTTGTACTCTAAATTTGAATTGAAAATAAATATTTTTAATAAGATTCATTTTCTAAATATATTTTTTTAAACTTACTTGATTATTCTTTGCCAAAGCTTGACAGTATATTCGCGTTACTCTAGTCTGAATATTATTTGTAGTAGTATTAAAATTTTTACAAATTTGTGCCATAAGACGAGCAGCATAATCGCGTAAAGCCCAGTGATTATCCATTTCTGGCCTATTACAGTATTGCTTTGCTACAATGCAAGTTACTATTGATGGTATAAGCTCATGAAGCTAAAATATGAATTTATTAGCATAACAAATTCTTAAATTTTATATATTAAGTGTCAACATTTGTATTCTACATTTAAAATTATTCTGCAAAAACTTACATATTTTTCTAAATAAAGACTTGGATTATCAAGTAATGCTTTTACCATTCTCATTAAGTAAATGAGAATTGCAAGATTATTCTGAACAACATTAATTCTCACACCTTCGGCTATAAATGTGCACATACGAGCTAACATTTCATGAAGCCCTGGATCAGCTGCAAGTGATTGATAAGCTTCACATCTGCGAGCTTCATCAGCTCCAACACATGCTTCTGTAATTTCCTTATAATATAATTGCTGTTCAACACTTAACTCATGTGTCGCTAATTGTTTCACATGTACAGTCTCAACATTTCTTAATTTGTGACTTTTACCACCTGGTTTACCAATATTTGCTTTACTATTTCTTGTACTAATAGGATCCACACTTTCTAATTTTTGAACCTCTAGAAATTAAAATGTATAATTATTTAATATGTTAATATAAAGTATTATTCTTAAATAAATTCAAAATCTTAACACAAATTTAATGTAATTTTACAGAAAATTTTTTTTCATGCAATAGTTAATAAATGTATTAATTTTAGTTTATCACTAAAAGTTTTATCTCATGAGTACCTTTAGATATTGGTGGTGGATTTTCTGGAATTGTTGGTTGAATACCATCAATACACAACCAATGAGCACGTAAATTTGTTTCTAATGGTAACTTTGGCCAATTTGGTCCACCAGCCATAGAAATAATTTCATTCAAATCAATTTCTTTCTCTTCTATGAAGTGCAATTCCCTACCACCTCCAGATGCAAAACGAAATGGAATGTGATCTTTGGCAAAAAAACCATATGTAGGTTCAATATTTTTAGTTTTCAAGGCATGGTCGATATCATGTGTTGTTAATTTCTGTCGCCTGCCTTGTCTCATAAATTTTGTTGCATCCTAAATTCAATTAAATTGTAAATTTAAATGACATTTTATTACATTTTCTTAGTACTTTTTTTAATATTAAAATACACTTTATAAAGATTACTTGAATTATTTCTTTCAAACGATAGCTAACATCTTCAGCCAAATCTTTTGCAGCTTCATCAGGTAAGTTTCCTACTCCAATACTTTCTGCTATAACTTTCATTGATTCTGTGGACAATGTTGTCCCATACATAGGTTCCACATCACTCATCTTTGTTTGCTATTAGTAAAATCTGATGGTGAAATATGATTTATCTTCTTCAATAAGTACATACTTACATCTATGCAAAATGTACGTATTTCATTATTCCAAAAATTTTAAATAAACAAATTTTTATTACATCGAGAATCATGATATTCAAATAAATTTTAATAAAATTAAAAAATCACCTAAAACTTGCTTTACACATTTACCTAACCTTTAAAACAATTTTCTATACCTTGTTTACACGTTTATAATAGAAATATTTTTCAATTTATAAATTAGCATTTTTATGAATTGAATAAAGATAAATTTTAAATATTTTTAAATTAAAATAAAACAAATATTTATGTAAATAATTTGTTTTTCTAATCGGAACTACTTTGCCAAACGAAAACGATAAACAAGCAGAGTAAGCCCGCGCTACTCTTTCTACCCACCTCCATTTCGTCGACAATACCGTCACAGAATTGTCACAAAAATACGAATGATTATATATATCGCACAAATTTATCACACAACGAAACATTTATTTTTATTTTAATTTTAAATTATACAATAATAATGTGAATTTGATATATTATAGAACATAACAAATTTAGTTTAAAGGTTTGAATAATAAAACATCTTGTATGTATAAAAAAATAATACCTTTAATTTTTGTAGTCACAATTATTAACAAATAAAATTAAATATACAATTAAATTATTTTTAAATAAAACATTGTTTAATTTCCATTTATAATAATTAAAAAGATATGTTTAAGTTACGAAAGATCTTATTAACTTATTTTAAATTAATTGATTCATGTTCAAAGGTCATTGCCATGAATTGTAAGTCTTCAAAAGTTAAAAAATATAAAACTTTTTGAATCAAGAGATCTGACAAATTGAAATGTTTCCACAGAAAATTAAGAGAAGTCTCCACTATCTCCAATAATTGTCTTCTTTCTAATCCTTTATAAAATCTTTCTTTTAACATTGTGCAATATACTGGAAACTTCATCCTATATTCATTTGATCTGAAAAGTCTTACTACATTCTGACTTCTTGCATATCTTCCTAGTTCTCTTTCAGATTCAGTTAAAATATTGTAAAAAGTTATTTTATAACATATTTTATACTCTTTCATTTTTTCTATTTCAATTAAGCAGTTATTGTAAAACCTATTTAATTTTTCATTACTTTTAAGTAACCTCAAGTTTTCTAAACATATACTTTTAGGGTCTAATTTGGCTAAGTACATAATAAGAAATTTGGAAACCCAATTATCATCAATTGTAGTAATTGAAAGAGATAGAGGACTTTTCCCTTTATCATCTTTAGCATCAATGTCTGCTTTATGTTCTAAAAGAATATGAATTATGTTCATATCTTCTACTCCAACAGCTTCATGAAGAGCAGTTCTACCATCATTTCTTTTATCATTTACAATTGCTCCTTTTTTCAAAAGAAATTTAACTATTCGATCATTTTTAGATTTAACAGCACAGTATAAAGGGCTTTCTCCATAATTATTTTTACAATTAACATTAGCTCCATGTTCTAAAAGTAATTTTACCATAACTTTATTTCTTGCTATGACAGCAATATGCAGTACAGTTTGTCCAGTATCAGTAACACTGCAAAATAAATTATTTTGAATAAGTTATTTTGAACTGATATCATTTTATCTTCACCTTGTATTATTAAAAAACTTAGAACAACTTTTTTTACCTGTTTACATTAATTCCTTTAGATAATAATAGTTTTGCTATTCTTTTAAATTTTTGAACAACTTCTTTTGTACTACCTTGTAAGCATTTTTGTACCACTATATGAAGTGGAGTTTTACCACTTTCTTCTCTAGCATTAACATTAGCATTACTATTGATCAAAAGAATAATACTGTCTTCCTTTCCATGATCTACAGCAGTATGTAAAGCAGTACAACGATCTTTCCTTAGGTCATCTACAATAGCTCCTCTTTCTAATAAAAGTTTAGCAATATTTAAATTATTACGTTCAACTGCAAAATGTAATGGACTGCTTCCAATTTTATCTTTAGATAAAATATCAGCACCTCTATCTAACAATAATTTTACTATTTCAATATTATTAGAGATGACTGCAAAATGTAATGGACTCATACATGAACAATCTTTTGCATTTATTTGAGCACCATAATCTAAGAGTATTTTAATCGTTTTTTCTTTCTTTGCAATGACAGCAATAAAAAGTGCAGTTTGTTCTATGTTGTCACGTTCATTGATGCAGGCTCCTTTTCGAAGAAGTAATTTAGTAATTTTTTCAAATCGTTCAACTATTTTCTTTCCATAAAAATAAACATCTTTTCCCACAACTAAATGAAGAGGAGTTTTCCCATCCTTATCTTTTGCATTCACATTTGCACCATTATTTAAAAGAAGAATTATATTTTCTTCTCTGCCCCACTCGACAGCTATATGGAGTGCAGTACGACCATTTTCAGTTTTATCATTAACAAGAGCTCCTCTATTTAAAAGTAACTTTACTACATCTTTAATGTCATTTTTTACTGCCAAATGTAATAGACTGTTACCATTTTTATCTCTTGAATTAACATTTACTCCACTGTCTAATAAATGTCTTATTGCAGAAATAGTAAGTGTGGAAGTCGTGCAAGATAGTTGCATGTCACAATTGAATTTATTGATACGTAATTCTTCTTTGTGAGTCATGTATACTAACATCAAAAAATATATTGTGTTTTTTGATCAAGTAAATTGTTTAGAATACAATGTATTTTTACAATTTTTGACTCCTATCATATTTACCTGAAAGATTATAAAAACGTTAATAATTTTTATAATTAAGAATAATATACTTATTGATAAAACATTTAGTAACATTTAATTTTATAAAATTTATAAAAATATTTTTTAACATAAAATTATGCTTTTATATACATAAATTAAAAAATGCTTAATGTGTAATTATGGAAAAATAAAGATTTAAATAAAATTTACGTGTAGCCCATATAAATAATAAATAAAATATTGTAGTTAACAAAATAACTACTATTGTCTTACGATAATAACCTATACTATATGCTGTTCAATATATATGCGATTAATATATAAATTAAAATAAATGATTGAATTATGAAATTAAAATTTATGTTTATAAAATATATACAATTGATAAATTTAAGTTTATTTTTTCAGTAACAAATCGAAGTACTAAATAATAAAAAAAAATACTTAAAAAAATTTAATATAAACGATCTTAAAAATATTTTTAAAAATTTTGTTGAAAACACTTCTAATAATTATGCATAAAACTAAAATCTACTGTTTTCTATTTGCCATAAATTCAGTATAGTGTTGTAATGCAGAAAAAGAAATAGTTCCTACAAATTAATTGATATACAATACTCAATCAAGGAAAACTTGCTCAAAAAGGACAAATTTTATTTCCAAAAATTGATTACTAAATCGTTGATTCTCTTCGGGTATGAATATAGAAGTACATCTTATCTGTTTAATAGTCGCAATTTGCATATTTCTAACATGAATGATTAAAATCCTAAAAAATATATCCTTATATTTAAAAATTTAAATTTAAATTTAAAAAAAATCGTTAAAAAGTAACATCATAATATAATTTATTTAGCAAAAATTAATAACAAAAATATGCTGCTTTTTATAATTAAATTGTTAATCAATAGTTTTGACTATATTAAATATAGATTTTTTCATTTCAATTTACAAATTTATTTATAAAATTTATATTTTGGATCAAATAAATGTCACAAACCAAATTTTTTCAAAGTCTTTTATATAATCATAAAATTTCATATGTTATTGTGTGAAGAAAAAATTTTTGCGTTTAAATAAAAATGTAATTTGTGTGAATGTAACGATCGTAGAAAATGAACAAAATTAAGTTTGCTAATTCAAAATGACTTAATGTTTTTTAGGCTTCTACAAATCAAAATGATATTCTTTTTTTATAATTTCGGAGTAACATTCTAAATTATTCTAAATACACGTTTTCAATTATGTATTGAAATTTAGAAAATGTACTTATAAACTTTTAAAGCTGATGCTATTTATTTAAAATTCGCGGCTTTATGGCTCTTCGGGAAAAATACAGTCACATTACACGACTCAAATAAATTATCAAAATCGTAGTTTCTCGATTATATCGGTTGAATCATGTATAAAAAAGCGCATATTCATACTGTTTGCACACTGTCTGTGTGTGCTGATGCGTTTGTGTGTAGACGCGGCGTGGTTGCTCCTAAACGACGAGGCGTGCGCGCCGGTGCAAGATAGATATATCTGCTTTAGAAAAGTACGCGATTTCTTCTCTTTCTTTGGAAAAAATTACGACAAGAAGAGTACGGTCTGTAATTTCTGTCTCTTCTTTTTTAGAAGGATTGCTTTACTATCTTTTATACATAAGATACCAAAATATTGTGGATTATTATATTTAGAAATTATTTCCTGTCGGTATACGTACATAAATTTAACGTCGACAAGGGCCAATGTTTAATTTCTTTTTAAAGGGATTGTAGATAATATATTTCCTAATTTTTTTGAAAACTTTAACTGCGTGATCTTTTTTTCAAAATATTTATACCTTTTAATATTCTATCTTTATTTTAGTATAAATTTTACTTGTATATTATAATCATTCTAAATTCTGCTTTTTAATCGAGTAAAAATTGATATTATCTGCCTATTTTATTGTGTTTATTTTTATTTTTGCAGATATTTGAAGTAGTGGTAGATAATATTACATTATTTTGTTAACTTAACATTTGAGTACCAACTATGAGTGACGAAGAATTACCTTCAGGTTGGGAAAAGCGTTTAAGTCGCTCTACTGGTGTGTATATTTATTAATCAGCAAGCTCTAATAATTTTGTATAGAATAATTTAAAAAAAATACTAGAAAATAATAAATTTGTTTTATTTAGGTCAGCATTATTATTTAAATGTCTATACAAAAGAAAGTCAATGGGATAGGCCAGATAAACCAGCCGATCCAGCATCTGCTGGTAATGGCAAATCTGTAGGACCAGAAGAAGTACAATGCTCACATATACTAGTTAAACATGTTGGTTCTCGTCGACCATCATCTTGGCGAGAAGAAAATATAACTAGATCTAAAGCAGAAGCTTTGGAGTTAATAAAATGTAAGATTTATTTAACTTATGATATTATGCCTATAGTATAATTATAACAGTATATTTACAAAATATTACAATATAATTACATTTAATATTTTAAAGCAATCAATTTTAATTATATTTTTAATAATCTGTAATCGATACTTCAAAATTAAAATAGATTACATGGGCTAAAAAATTATAATTAAATTTTATTACTTATAACATAAATATTGATATACTTTATTTCACAATTTTCTTCTTTGAAAAAATTGTTATAATTGTGTTTATGTATTTTGAATTAGCTTACAGAGAACAAATTGTTTCTGGTAAAGCCAGTCTTGGATCTTTAGCTGCCAAATTTAGTGACTGCAGTTCTGCCAAACGCAATGGAGACTTGGGTCCATTTGGTCGTGGTGTAATGCAAAAACCATTTGATGAAGCCGCTTTTGCTCTTAAAGTAGGAGAAATTTCACAACCCATTGACACCGATAGTGGAGTTCATATTATACACCGAACTGCTTGAATATCAAATTATTTTGCACTGATATTAATCACTTTAAAATGAAATTATTGTACAAGAGAAAATTAATGTCAACTACATGTGAATAACGGAATTTACAAAAAAATGAACTTTGTTCATTTAAATCTTCCATTAGTTATTGTCATTCCACTAAATTTTATTAACATGTTTGGTTTTAAAATTCACATAGCAATAATGATAGATTATATACTTCCAATTTAAATATTTGTATATGCTATGAAGTGTTTCGTATGAATACTTTTTATTATTTATGAAATTAAATTTTACAATTCAAAATATGTTATATATTTTATCTTTCTATTTCAGGTAATCTAATAACAACTTTTCACATATAATAACATTAAAATAATAATTTATTGACATTTAAATCACTTTATTATTGCTGAAAGTAATATTTTAACTATATAAATAACATAAAAAATGATCCTTAATAATTCAATCTTTTTAAAATTCTAATTATTATTAAAAGTTTGTATTTATTAAGAAATATTATATCGATTTAATCGTCATATTTAAATAGATAATATACTATGTTAAGATTTCGTTATTGGATCTGAAAAACATTGATATAAGTACAATATCAATATGAATTATGGGCATTAATTTTTAGCTACTTTATGATTAAGGCGTAAAATTGTAAAGCGTTTTGTATGATTTTTAAATTATTTATTTTATTTTTCTCATTAATATTTTTAGTTTTGGTATTATTTTTTACCAATTTTGCAAAATGTTAAAAAAAAAAATAAAAATTAATACAATTAATATTGAAAAAAATTTAATATAGTTATAATTTTTAAATTTTCAATAATAGATTGTTATGAATATTATTAAATTAAATTCTAGATTTGTTTATAAGCAAATATTAAAAGCTAAGAATATTATATATTATTATTTATATTAAATTTATAACTGATTGAATAATTATATTTCAGTTTTGCTTTATCATATACAAAAATTTGATAAGTTCGTAATATTCTGGAAATTATTCAAAGAATTTTATATTTTTGCCAATTTATTTTAATATATTCTTATTAATATTATTTAAAGTGATTCAACTTTATTGGTAAAACTCAGATTTGTATTGAACACAAAAATAAAAAGTGATATATTTTCAGAGTTAGCTATCGCAAATATAGGTTGAATAATGTAGTACATTTATTTCGAATCGTATCAAAGCATCTTAAACATTTTTCATATAAGTAAATTAAATTTTGTTAATACAATTATTACATCTTTAATTATTGTGAATTTGTGTGTGGAATAATTTTTTAAAGACCTATTATTTTTGAAGGCGTGTTAGATTTTGTTAATCTATCTGTATTTTTCAGCGCGTTGTCAATACGCTCTTAGAGAGCGAGTCGCATCCCTGAAGGCGCGGAATAGCTTTCGTTATAAACGTGCAAAATATTTTAAAGCCGATATATAAAGATTTTGTATAAATAATAATTGAAACCACAGCATTCATTTACAAAAAAAGGAATTGCGTTGATTATGAAAATTATTCGTTAAAATGCATGATACGAATTGCGTACTTGAAGTAAATTTTCAAGAAAAAAAAATTTTTTAACGCGTTTTCCTTGCCAAAATAATGTTTCGTTGACGTTTTTTTTTTTAAATTAATCAACCATTTTTTACAAGATTTCTATCATATATTCTAATGACCTAAATTTATTAGGGGCAAAATTTAGGAGTAGTTCACTTACAAGAAGTTTTTTTTGTCCGACGATAAAAAAATAACACGTATCTCTTATTATTTTTTTAATGTGCTGCAATGTATTATCAAAGATCGGTTAGGGACACTTCGAGTATCATCCTTGTTGGTAAAGAAAGTTGAAAAAAAAACCCTTATATTTCGATTCTTTTTAAATTTGATTCTTTTTTATTTTTTTTTTTAAATTCGTGTAATTCATCTATTTCGTTTCAAGTAAAATAAAATAATAATAATTTAATGAATTAGACGATATAAAAAATGTATTAGATATATGCAATAACAGAACTAAATTTTATTTGTTAAAAAAATTTTCAGATAAGAAATAAATGTAACATATTAAGAAACAATTTAAGTATTTAACAACGATAAAGCTAACAAGAAAACTCTTCACATGTTAAATATTTAAGTAGTATATTTTTGAGTAAAAATTGATCGATCGTATGAATAATTTTTGTATTTAATGGTCTGCCGGTTGTCTTGGCATAATCTACAAGTACAGATCCTCTCGCTTGTCCTTCGGTGACAGCATAAACATTCAGTGTTTCGATCGAAGTCGCCAATGCTGGCTCGATTGCACATGCCGCTAACATAACGTCGACCGACATCCATATTGATTTGTATTTTTTCAATAAGTTTTTCTCGATATCGTTTATGAATTCGATGTATGTTGAATTATATTTTCCCAAGACGTTAAATCTCCAATCCTTTCATTTTTAAATATAAAAGAAAACAAAAATTATTTTTATTACAGTTTTTTAGGCTTATATCTTTGAAAAAGTTTATTTTTTATCAAAATTTTGCTAGCATCGAATTTTAATAATAATTTAAATTTTAATTCAAAATCGAATTATAGCATTGTAAATAACTTTTAAAAAGTATTTGGTACATTAGTTGCATTTAAGGATACATAAATTAAATTTTTTTTTATTTCTTATATAATCTGTCTTATAACTTTTATTATATTATTAAATAATTATATAGAAGTATTAAAATCTTGTTGCAAACATCAATATATTTTGAAATTTATTTTTCAATACCTTTGTTAATCCTGAATTTAATAGCGTTTCCCAAGGTAATAGAGTAATTTTCGATTCCCTGGTCGAATTGAACACTACGAAATTACTTTCTGGATCTGCAGCAAAGTTAAATTCAACGTTTGGTCTTAGATTTCCAATTCCGCTTACACTGCCGCCCATTATGTAAAATTGTTTAATTTTTTTTATAAAATCATTGTCTAAAGCAATGGCCAAAGCTATATTTGTTAATGGTCCAAGTGAAATTATACTGACGTTATCTAAAAAAAAGAAAATCAATGTTATTACGATGAAGTCATTTAGGCATATCAGTATTATAATAATAGCACAAATTTTATTTATAATGCACGTTTATATACGTGAAAGTAATTCGAATGTAAAAAAAAATATCTCAGTATTTTATACCGGCATTTTTATTAACCAAATCAACAAGAGCAATGGCCGAACTCTTTGATTCATCAATTTTGATAAATATATTCTTATCAAATGATGCATCTCCAAACCCATCGAGGCCAAAGTAATTATCAGTGGAAAAGGATTCCAAGAACGGTTTTTTTGCACCTCTAAATACTGGTATCTGAAATTAAACTTATTTTAATATCGACTTATGCTTATTTATTTATATTTAAATGACTGTTTTAATAAAATGTTATTTTTTCGATAAGAATTCTTTACTGAAAAAAATCATATATGTGATAAATTTTATGACAATTTCTTAAACATCATATGATTTATCGTATTATTTTTTTCGTTAGGGTTTAAAATTTTTAAAATATTCTATCTAACAATTTTTAATAACACACTTTTACAATTCATAACAAAAAAGTAATTTATACAGTTTCGCTTGTGTAACACTCTTTTTTCAATCACAATATATTACATTTAAAAGTGTAATATATATTTTAAGTAACTGAATATATTTTTGAACAGAGAAATATGCAATAAAGGCTATAAAAATAATTTAATATACTTTTGCATCGCGAAATATACAATGAACACTATTAAAATAATAGTTGAACAATAAGTATTTGAGAAGTAAAAGAAAATTTACAAAAATTATATAAACTTTTTCTCACAAATAATATCACTTATTGCTATAATTTTAGATTAAGTAGTGATTTAAATTTATGTAAATATTCGTAAAAGTTCAGCAACATACGTTATAACGACCTGCAACGGTTAATATTTTTAAAACATTAGTTTCAACATTTTCCTCTTTGGTATTTCCATATGTGCATGTAATACCAATGATTTCGAATGTCGAGTCCCTTGGTTTGTTATCTTCATATCTTAACAATGTAAGTATAGCAATAGCGTCGTCAACTCCAGCATCTGTATCTATTATTATTTTTTCACCGCTAAAATTGTCAAAATAAATGGAGTTTTGAATAATTAAAATAAATGTAATTTTATATATGAGAAATTATGACCGGTATATATGTACATATTAAATTAATAAGGTTAATACTTAAAAGCATTCATCGAAAATATTTCCATTTAAAATCACATTTTTTATCAATATTAAACAATATTTAAATAATATTAAAAATTAAGGCTTTGTTGAATATATTTTAAACAAAAATAATTACCTCGATAATTGCAGAGAGGTGACTAAGCTCAGCAAGACAAAATACTTTTTAAACATTTTGCTGTTTTTTTTTTTGAAGATAAGATAATTACGTTTTAAAAATTATTGACGGTATAAAATAAATAAAACCGTGTATTCTTTTTAGTTATCTATATTCTTTACGAATAATAAAAAGCACTAAATACTTACTATATATAGTGTATGCAGGTTATTCAACATAAATGTAAATAGCTTATCAATATCAGATCGTAAATTTGCATGTTCTTTGGTAAATCATAAAATGTTTCTTGAAAATAATTTACAACGTTTCAAAAAAATATCTAAGCAAATTTTATACAAGCAAAGGTATTCTTATACGAATATAATATACACATTTACGAGATTAATTTATCGGATAATTTCCACTCGTTCGTTAAAGCTATAAATATACATTTTTTCGAAACGGATTATTAATACATCTCAATTGACATTTAATATTTCATTAATCTTTAAAAGTAAATTATTTAAACTATTTTTTAAATAAACAAAATTACGCCGAGAAAAATTTATAATCGAGACAACTGAGCAATTTCAATAATTGCAAGCAACTGATGGTTTGCGTTAATAATTCACCGACTGTAATTAAAAAACGAATCGTTAAAAGAAAAAATGTTAATTCATACAATACAGTTATTATTCTCAAGTAAATAATTTAAATCAGTTTTGAATAATAATAATAATAAAAATAAAGTCTTTTTTATTAAACAAAAAATTATAGTATAAAAAATAAATTAGTTATTTGCTTTAGATCAAAGCTAAATTGTTTTAAAAAAAAAAGGATTTTTTTATTTCGTTATTTAAAAAGTAATTATACATTAATCAATTATTATGTAAATATAGTTACGTTATATATTCTCAAAGTATAGTCTGGCGAGGATATAACAAATAAGATATTTTTCATGCGATTTTTTGGAATCAGTCGTTTTGATGATTGTAATAATTTTAATTTTTGTCTGTTAACTTTGAAAAGAAAATATCTTGATATCAAACCGATGCCATCGACTTACTACAATCGATTGAAAAATTGAATAAATAAAGTTAAATTTCTAGAGATTCATGTTAAGTGGAAAGAAAGTACAAATTATCGATTATTACGATAATATATACATATGCTCAAAAGTTGTTATAAATTAAATTTTAAATTCTTTAGCATCAACGCTCAATTACATCACAAGTTAAGTAATGAATTAACAACTCCTTGAATTTTTTCACATCTATAGTTTGAACAATTTTTGCGTTAAACGGCCTGGAGTCCTTTTTGTTGTAATCCACCAAAACCGATCCTTTAGCCGCACCGTCGAAAACTGCCTCGACGTTAGTTTCCAAAGTCGACGTTATCACTTCTGGCCAAAGCATTATTGCGGCAGTTATTGCATCGGTAGGTGTGTAGATATTTCTCTTCGATTTTAAACTAATTGCTTCGATTGTATTTAAAAATTTTACGTAAGGTGAGTTATACGTGCCGAGGACTTCTATACGCCATATCTATTTTGAAAATATAATCGATAAGTGTACTTTAAAGCGAAAGTTTAAAGAAAATTGGTAATGTAAAGAACAAAGAAATATATAAAAGTATGGTGATCGCAGTAAGGTTTGCATAATTATTGATAATGCATAACAAATTATGATAATTTAATATATTTTTACATATTACTATATAATATATTTTTAACGTTTAAAAATTGACTTTTAATTTATTATTAGAATCTCTTTTTTTATTTATTATTATACTTTGAAGGTATTTTAACGATATACTTATACAGTATAAAAATAGGCATTAAAGGATTGGATGTAACAAAGGGATTTACGCTCGAAAATGAGTACAAGTCATTAAGCGAGCAAATTTTCAAAGTGAATAAATTAATTAATTTATTTATTATTTTTTTTTTTTTTCTAGAAGAAATATTTTTTTATTCTACGTTTTTTTACCGAAAATTTTATATAGCTATTTTTAATAGCACTTTACTAGTGTTTACTTCAGTATTTTTTCTTTTTTCTCGAAAATATAATAAAATTTTAACTACTTATTTTTCGTACGGTCATTGTAATATATGAGCTGATAAAAAGTACTTATTACTTACTTTCGTAAGATTCATGCGTAATCCAACTTCCCAAGGTAAAATAGTCATTTGCGAGCTCGTCGTCGAATTTAAAAGAATGAAATTGCTTTGTGGATCGGCAGCAAAGTTGAATTCTACGTTGGGTCTTATGTTACCTATACCAGCAACACTTGAGCCCATGACGTAAAAATTTTTTACGCGTTTTGTAAAATGTGGATCCAGCGATGCAGCCATAGCTACGTTAGTTGTTGGTCCGAGTAATACGACACTAATATTTCCTAGAATGAAAAAAATAATTATATTCTTCATTATTTTAATGCTATAAATATTTATGTATGAATTTATCTATTTTTGTATTAAATTTTATAAATATAATTTATTCGTAATCAAATACAAGGTATTGGTCAAAATATCAGTTAAAAAGCTTTTACCTTCATATTTTTTGGCTAACTCAACAAGTAACACGGATGCATGTTTCGATTTATCTATTTCACCAATAATTTGTCTATCGAATTCTGCATCACCAAATCCATCACTGCCAAAGTGATTATCGGTTTTAAAATTCCCTAATAAAGGCTTTTTTGCTCCAGAATAAACAGGAATCTACAATTATAAAATTCCAATGATTTTAATTATATTTTATTGGCTTTTAATTTAATGCAAAATGTTCTTAAATAATTTCATAATTACAACAAAATTTTAAAAATATCATTTAAACGGTGTTTTAACATTGAAAATAATGTAAGAATTATTCATAGTTAATTTAAAATAAAAAAATATAATTATGATACAATATTCTGAATCAGAATATTTGTCTATACAACTGAATGCACGATTTATTTTTAAAATGTAACTGATATTTTTAAAAATACAATCTCAAAGGTAATATTTAATACACAAATAAGATTATTTTGTAAATATTTTACTATCGGTAATATTTTTTACATCGATAAGATTTCATATCAATCGAGATATTAGTCAATTATGCTGACAAGCCCTCGTCATAAATTTCTACATTCCAATAGGATTCCTTTTTGATTAAAATATTATTAAGTATACAATTTTCTTAGCTTCTTATAGAAAAAAATAAATTGATATAAGAGAAGAAAATAGTTATTAGAAATATCTAAAGAAAAAGATAGGAATTTGAATTGTATGTTAACACAAACTTGTGACAACTTTTGATAGTTTTTAACTGTTTTCTGAAATTTATTTTAATTTTCTTCAGCTATTAATAATTAATTTGTTGAATTTTTAAATTTTACAAATTTTAAATGTTTTTTTCATTAATAATTTGTAATAAACAGTAAAACAGCTTTCTTCAGAATATAACTTGACAATAGTTTTCAAAAAATTTCTTTTATTTTGCAAAAATTATTTTTTATTTTGAAATATTCATAAATAGTAATAACTGATGAGTTTTAATAATTGAATAATTTAATACGATTTATACCTTATTTAACAAAATTAATATTTGTTAATTCAACTTTTTTTCGCCGGTTATTTTCAAATAATACCTATTGTATATGGAGTTAATTTTTTTTTTCGGAATAATTATAAGATTGTTGATTTAAGATTAAGTTGTTATTTAAATTTAATAGTTTAAAAGGTAACGTAATATAATTATTTAAAAAACTATAATCTTCCGTTCATTTATATTATGTTTATTAAGAAAAACATTATGCATCGATGGAAAAAAGGAGAATGATTAAAATTTGTTCTACTTAAATGAGTTATTACACTTATACAATATATTATACTTACATCACTGCGATTTGCAATAGTTAACGTTTTCAATACATTTATTTCCACATGTTCTTCTTTGATGTTACCATAAGTACAGGTAATTGCAATTACTTCATACTGCGGTAAATTCAATTTTCTCGAAGCCTCTGCTCTCAACAACAATAAAATTGCAAGAGCGTCGTCGGCACCAGCATCGGTATCGATTACAATTTTTTCTGCATAACAACTAAAATAAAAATTTTACGCTTGAATTTAAAAAAAATTCATATTGATTATTCCGATTTTTAATTGAAAAAATTTGACTTACTTGAGAATGAGCGACAAACCGAAGAAATATAAAATTATTAATTTTATTAACATTTTCAAGTGTTAATTATTTCTGATAAACTTTTTTCGTAAAATCTTTTAGCCATTTTATACCTTCATCTGTGTTTATAATACTGCTATTGCTTCAACTTTAATCGTTTTGTTAACAATCTATCGTTATCGTTCTCTGCAATAAAAATCATTCGTGCATACAAAAACGTAGGCTTAATATTTTTGAAAGATTATTGATCAATGTCAAGATGTATACATATAACAGTAAATATTATTCAAAAATAAATATTTTTTCTTAATTACGTAATTATTTTAAGACAAAGATGATTTTAATAAACATATTTTCTATTTTGTATGCATTATTATAATACTTCAGTTATTAAATAATATAGATTTGTTTGACAAAAAACTGATACTCTATACTAAATCATTAGAAAATAATTGAAATTCAAATTTTAATTTTGAATTTTCAACAGTATTTTACAAAATAGTTAATTTTTACTATTTTAATATTATTTATTATGATTTAATAATAGTTTTTTACTGGTTATAGATTGACTTAAAACATTGATTGATAATTTTGATGAATTAAAAAACTACTAAAAAACTACTTGACATGATTTTAAAGATATTAATCGAATAATCTATATTAGCTTTTTACTTATAAGATACGAAATATAAGATGATAATTAAAGAAATACGTCGAATAAAATATTTCAACATTTTCTAAACATAATTGTCAAGGTAATTAAAATATTGATAAAAAAATTTATAAATGTTTACTTTTAGATTATGAATAACGATTAAATATTATAGATTCAAAAAGAATATATCTCGTTAATTTGTTGATGAGCAATAAAACAAAATTTGAAAGTGTTATTTTTAAACTCTGTACAATTAAAATTGAAGAGAAAATGTATATAATTATATTAATTGATAAGATTAAATACACCAGAAACTCGTTTAGATTATTCACAAACCGATTTAAAAAAAGTTTGATTTTACTTATATTTTGTTGACAATATCTAGAAATCTAGTTTGGAAGTCGAAAATAATTTAACTGAATTTCACAGAAAATTTCAATTTTTACGTAAAAATTTCTATAATGAATTTCTAAAATTTCTAGATATGTACCATTTTACATAATGATAGAAAGGTTTTAAGTAAATTTTTTTTTTTTGTATTTTAAAAAAACTATTATATTTATTTTTCAATGTGTGACAACTGCATTTACTTACATTCACTTAAATTCTATATATACAAACATTTACATAATGATATAGCTTGCCCAGAAATTTTAAACTTGCACAGCTTTAACGTTAAATTACTGGTTAGGCTATACTTTTCCAGTACACGTGTAATTTTATTTAGCGTGTACGAGACTTTTGGCCAAGTTAATGTCATTGCATTCCCACTCTCTCTTAACAATTAGGAAATTCATTTCCGGAATAATACATACCCATATTTAAGCACACGAATACATATATACATTATAAATGCACTAAAAGGCATGTTTTTACAGTTTATTTTGGGACTGTAATAAATCTTTTCTTTTACATAAATTCATATGACATACATTTTTACATACATATATATGAATGAATTCATATTAATGAAATTATGTAAAAGAAAAAAGAGTTTACTAAAATGTTTCAAAATAATAGTGAAAATACTTTAAAATACCTTCGCGTTTGCTATAAAATATCTAGCAAGATTTTGTACAGAAAACGCTTTAAAATTTTTTCAAAAGGTTATATAAATATTACTATTATGTAATAAGTTTTGAATGAAGTAAAATAAAGTTTTATCTTAAAATTCTGTGCACTAGCTACGTCATATTTCTTTTTTAGTTTAATGTACAAGATTTGAAATACAACAGTATCGAGTCACGCTCTCAGCAATGACAAAAATTTCACAGAAATTTTCTTTTTTTTTTTTAGATTTTTACAGCAATATATATTTTATTTACTAAACAAATTGCTCGGTACTACTAGCCATTATTTCGAGTAATCGCCATGCGGATTTTGAATTTAGTTCCGTTGGGTCTCGGCATAATACCCAAACATAATGCACTCGCATAACTTTTTCAGGATCACCTTCAACTACATTGCCCTTGGCATCTCTAACGCACATTATTTGTTGACATGTGAAAGTTATAGCTAGTACTGGACCTTGATCTATCACTTTACCCATCATCAGATCGACATTATCAATATCTAGAAAATAAAAGCTTTTTAAAACTCTAATAATTTGGTTTAAATAATTTGTAAAATTTTAAAAAAATTTGTAAATATACAATTTCTGCATTTTAAAAACTAAAAAAATATTTTTTTTTAAATATACCTAAATTCTTCTAAACAAGGTATGCCTTATTTTTCTATTTATAGAGTTATTCACATTTTTATTGATTTTATTTTTTAATTTTCTTATTCTTTAAAAAAATGTCAAAATTTTAAATATTTACCTAAAACTTTACTGTCTAATCGGTAACCCATTTTAAATGCTTGCTGCATAGGTTGTGCTATGACATTGTAAGGAGCTTCATGACACCAGTCTTTTAAAATTTCAAGATCACCTCGAATCATTGCCTCCAGTACATTGGGAATGATGTCAGTTTCACAATCTCTAAGAAATTTAGCTTTATCAAAGGTAGGATCAAGTTTGCAAATTTCTGTAAGAGCTTCTGACAATTGTGTTTTATGAAAAAGATCACCGAAAATGTCAGAAACTTTGTCTGTAAGTAACTTCGAGGCTCTTAATAAAGGATTTTCCGATTCTTCATATTTTATTTTCCAGTCAAGTACTTTGTTAACATAAGGATTTTTATCCTGTAAAAAAAGTAATAAGTAAGTTATTTTAGTATTTAAGTAAAATCATCAAGTTATTTTAGTATCGATATAATATGTTTAAGAAACTTTAGAGTGTACTAAAGTGAAATATTTCATGAGCTGTTTAAATTTTTTTCAAACATTAATGTACAAAAATATTTTAAAACTACTTTAATTTTATACAATTATATTTAATTTCAAATAAAGACCTAGACAAATATTTTTTTTATAGTAAAAATTTTAAGTTTTTCATTCTACACTTATTTATAATCATATTCAGAATATGAAATAATTTTATATATATATAAATACATTGATGAAATATTTCTTGACATTGATCATTTCCAATGAATGAATAAATGAATAAATGTTACAAAATAATTCTATTCTTATAAAGTTGGCATCATTTTATATTTATTCATTCATATAATATATTAAATTTCAAGAGATACACGGCTCTAAAAGCGAATGAATAAAATTTCTGAAGGTGGCAATTATTCAAAGGTGATATAACTTAATAAACTTTTTCTTTGAGAAAAAATGTTTTAAAGGAATCTATAATGGCCTATATTAGAATTTTTGTCAATTTCAAAGCTGTAAAACTTTACAATTTTTCTTATTCCCTTTGAAGACAGTTTACTTTTTGAGTCCCGGAAAAATTATGTGTATCTTTCATAGAAAGATTTAAAGAATTTGTATAAATTAATAATTTACATAATTCAAATATTTATAAATTAAGAAAATTATTTCTCAAATTATAAATAACTTTTAACTAAAAAAATAAACTTATGAAAATTTAAAAATTTAAAATAATATTGAGATATTTCATAAAGTTAATTAATTACATTTTATTTAATTTATGTACCTTGAAATTTTGCCACGACTGATAGAATTTGGAATCTTTATGTAATTCTATTCCTGTGGCATTTAAGTTTACTTCAACTGGTTTATCTTCACTCATATCAACAATTTCTTTTCTTTTTCTTAATTTTTTTGGAGCAGTATATACTTTACCTTATAAAGGATATAAAATTCTTTTAAATGAAATTAATTTTGTACTAATTTTATAACTTTTAATATATTATTAATAATCATAAAGTTACTACAAAGACTTTTTCAAACCTTGAATACCATGATGATCCAATTCTTTCTGAACAGCTTTGGCGGTTTGGGATATTGTTTGAAAGGCCCCAGTTTTACCAAACGCTTGACTTTTTTCTGATATAGTTTCAGCTGCTTCTTTTGCTGACTTTGATATTTCTTCACCTAACTGTCCTGCCTTTTTTCCTAATTCAGTTTTACTTGCTTCTTGAATAACATCATGAACCTTAAGTTAAATAAAAATTGAAGTTATTTAAAGTTATCACTATACTTTTCTATAACTAATATCAAAGATAACCATTATTAATATTTTTCTTAAAAATTGAAAATCAATAAGCAGTAGTATACCTTTTCCTTCAAACCTTCAATTTTTTCTTTAAGAACTTCTGAACCTTTATTGGCTTCAGACTCAACAGTTTGAAATTTTTGCCTAGCTGCTTTCAATGCATCAGATTGTTCAAGTTTCTCAGCTTCTTCTCTGAATTTTTTTAAAGATTCTTTCATTTCTTTGTTTTTCTGCATTTCTTGTTTGATGTTTTCCATAAATTTTGAAAAAAATCCAGGTGCTCGATGATTTGAATAAGGCCGATATATTGAATCTTGTAGGCATTTTTTTTGATTTACAAGTACACATAATGAAGAATATTTTGTTATGGATGATTTTGGATAATGAGAAACTAGTTTGGTTTGTTTATTTGCTAGTCGTGATATTATTGATAAATTGGTCCTGCATGTTGTAAAATTCTGAAATAAACAAGATTTTATTTTGTTATATTTCCTACATGCTTTCTGTATATTTTCTAATAATTTAAATTAGATTTTGACAGTATAGGCAATACAAAATTTTTTATAAATAAAAAAATACAAAAAAGGAAATTATTTTACATAAGACGATATTCATTATTAAAATAAATTATAGTAATTTTGTAAGTAAAAAGAAAAAGTATTAAATCTAAAAGAAATTATGTAATAAAACAATAATAAAACATATAAAGATATATCTTTATAAAAGTTTAATAATATTTCTAAAAAAATAATTAAATAAATTAAATTCTGTGAATTTTATGTAATTAAAATATTAATTAATACAAAAAAATAGTGTAAAAAATTCATCTTTAGTAAAAACTTATTCATAATTGTATGACAACACAAAAGCATAAGATAAAACTTAAAAAATTTTATTATTAATTTACAATAAAGTGAAAGAAGAATTTTAGGAACAAAAGTAATGTAATTGATCTAAAATTTTCCTCATGCTATTCTACAAAAATTACTATCCTCGTGAAATTTAACCTCAAAATTCAGCCACAAATACCGGCTAACTTAAGGTATTATTATATAAAAAAAAAAATCTTTAAATTAGGAAGTAATTCTTCACCATTAGGTTTCAAAATAATGGATATTGGTAAGATGACTTTTTTCATTTATAAAAATAATATTTACCATTTTATTAGTGATTTTTGTCAGTCTCCACAAACGATAGATGGAAAAAGAAGAGGCGATTACAAGACGAAATTGTGCTGGTCAAATTTCAGTTGTTAGAGGCGCTCGGATGCACTGAAATGATTTCAAAAGATTGCATTATGGTTTTTCATAATTTTGTGCGATAGATATAGTGAATTGTGAGTCATTTATATTAAAAATAAAATTTTCAATTTTAATCAATTCAATTATTGTCTTTAGAAGTTTATTTCTTATTTATTAGTATAATTTATTTTACACACTGTCTTCGATATATATTTAATTCATTACCGGTAGATCAAAAAATTTTAAATTTATTGTTAGAAATAAATCAAAATAAATTAAATTATATCTATCTCAGTTACTGACTTCACTGATTTTTATTGAATATTAAATAAATAACATTATATAAAATACACTTGTGAAGTTTTTTATATATAATAAGATTTATAAAATAATAATGTTTCCTGCAGGAATATAGAAGAAGTAATACGATTTTCAACGATATGAATTTTAACTATAAATAAGCAATATATATATATATATATATATATATATATATATTCTTCACTTAAATTTACATTATAGTTTTTTATAGGTGTAAGTGCAATATATAAGTATATATTTCGAAAATTATTTCACAATTAATGTAATATTTTTAATAACGATATTCAATAATGAAACAGATGATATTGCATGCATTAAAAGTTTTTAATGCTATGTAAATAAATAGTTAATAATTATAGGTATACGAAAATTATAACTGAATGTTTTTAAAAATATATAACATTACATAAAATTATAAATTTTTTCACAAAATTGGTTCTATCGATTAAATAGGTGTAAAAAATAAGATAAAATTTCCATAAATTATAATATGAAATTTAAAAATAATTTTAATATATTACCGCTTATACTTTTATGCATTTTTTTTATCTCATTACGGAAGTGGCGCGCGCAACGCGATTTTGAGGTTAGAGAAAACTGAAAACGAAACGAAAAGTAACAGGCACGCATTTTTCCGGGTAGCCTTGGAAATACAAAAAAAAAGTGCATCCTGGATGCTCTGCGTAGGTTCGTGTTCGTTTTGAGTGTGAGATCGGTTGTAAGGAATAAAGTGCCTCGCTAACACGAGGAGTATAATGCATAAGCTGGAAAAGCTTAATTCTTCAATCGACATTATACCGCTGCAGAGCTCCAGCATGGATAATAGCAACAACGCTTCAAGGCGCATGATGAAGTCGACAGAGAAGATTCGCGTGGATGAAACTGGTGGACGCATTTTTCGTGACCCTTTAATTATCTCTCGGGTTAAAAAGGTATGACATGCTTTGTGTGTTTTTGTATTTTGTTTTGTTTCCATTGCCGACATCACGCTGCTAAGAATAATCGAATCGCCGCCGCTAAATGTCGATAAGCTTTTATTTTTAAGTAAGAGTGGATTTTGCATTTTGAATGTTTACATTAATTATGAGATAAATTTATGATTAAAATTCATTTTGAAATTGTTACATATTTTATGTAAAATTTTATAAAGATTAATTATTAGCTATAAAGGTATTTTTAGTTAATACTATTTTATTTTAATAAAGTTTTCAGAATAAATACTAAACTATAATATAAGAATATAAGATTTATTAGTAACTTATACAAAGATTTTATATTTAATTAGATAAATCTTATTTTGTATTATATGAATTTTCATAAAAATTTGATTATGTAATAAAAAAATTTACTTGTATTTTTTGTGAAATTAATAAAGTTTGAAAATTTGAAAAAGTAATCCATATACAATTAAAATAGGTATTTTTTTATAATTTTAATAATAACTTATTTATTATTATTATTTTTTTTATAAACTTTCATCATTATAAATTAATTTGTAATTTGTTAAAAACTTAAAACTTAATAATTTATATTCTCAGTATTATAATTGATTTTTAATATAAATTTTAGTATAAATTCGAATGCAAATTTTTTTCTTCCTATAATTATTTTATATTAATAAATATTTGCGTCATATATTACAAGTTTTCAGAAATTTTAATAATATTATTATACTTCATGTTTTATAACATTAGTTGCATGTTATTTTATACTGTAATTTATTGCTTTTGGTAATGGTTTTAATGTCTGTATTTAAACAATTAATAATTAGTTATTTATTATTTTGTCTGTTAACTTAACTAAAATTAGTGGTAGATATAGTGATAAAATATTGAATCGATTATTATTAGATATATTTTTAGTTAAAGTGTAGTTATTAGTCTTGACAGAAGTTTATGTTTATTTAGCATGTATATAGGTACAAAATAAATAGTAAATAGATTTTAATAAAAATTTATAGATGAAGATGTGAAAAGTTAAATAAAATAGTGAATAATCAAAAATGTAAACAATGAAAATATTATTTTAGATTACGTTTAAAATATTTAAAAAAAATTTTTTCAATTTTTCAAATTAATAACTTTATAAATTTTATATTTTAATTAATGTTGTAACAAATACTATAATAATAAAACTATATTAATTTATTTCTAATATAAATATATATATTTTTTTAAGGTCTTATATAAAATTTTTCTAAATGATATTGATATTTATTAAATTTTTATATATTAATTTATTAACATTTTCTTTTCTAATAATTATAAATGTAATTTTAATAACTTAATATGAGTAACTGTTATATTAATATTGTATATATATATTAAATTTATAATTTTCAAACTAAGAGTTGAGTTTTTATTAAAATTATATAAGTAAAAAATTTATAGGATTTCTAACAAATCATATGTATGTAATAATTTATTATAAAAATATTATCAAATAATAATATCAATTGATAAAGTTTAATTTTTTATTTTTATGGTATTTTTAAAATTTATATTTTTAACTGAAAGAAATAGAAAATATACATTTATTATTAAACAATTATTAAATTGAAAATTTATATAATAAAATAACTTCAAAAATATAATTTTTTTCTTCAAAATTGTAGTATTTATATGAGAATGAAGACAAGGTATACATTGATGTAACTGAGATGGCCGATAATCTTCAACGGAAGTATCGTGATTATAAAACCAAGAAACGTGGCCCATTTCGGGCAATGGTACGTCGGGCTTATGATGAAATAACAGAGAAACTTACTAGACAAGCTGATTCACATTGGCAGGATGATGAAGATGAGATAGACATTGAGGTAGTCTATAGGCTATTTCTGATTATTAATCAAATATTTATAATTATTTATTTTAAATATGCTATTCATTTTATTATTTAAAATAATATTTAATACATTATTTAAGAAATAATTTATCTAACTATAAATTTTTAGGAATAGCATAGGATGTTTAGAAAAAAATTCTTTTTCATTTAACAATTTTTTTATAAAAAAAATGCATGTTGAAATTAAAAATTTTTCTTATTTAACATATAATATATTATTAAATTTTTTAATTATTTAAGTGCATGTGTTAATTACAATAAAATAACAATTAAATTTTCATAACATTTTTTGCTTGTTTAGGCAAAGTTTCTTAAAATTATTGTAGAATAAATTGTATGAGTTTGAATGGTGCATGAATATTTTAATAATTTATTAATGCAGAGGTTTATTGTTTCAAGGCTTCTATTATGATTTAATAAAATTTATTATTAATGTTGATTTTTTATTAAATAAGTATAGCATCATGTTACTTTTTTTTTTTTTTTTTTTTAACACTAGTAAAATATATATTTATAAATTGAATATGAAAAAGTAATTTTAATGTTCTTTATTATGGTATTTATGTTTAAAAATGCATAAAAGGATGATTAAATTTTATTATACTTTTTATAGGTGGATGCATTGCCTTCTGAATATGCACAATCAAACAATAAGCGACAACTAACAGGTAAACAAAATGGTAATTCAAGCGATAAAGAATTAATTGATATTAGCAGTGATGATGAACAAATTAAGACATGCACTACAGCTGTTCAAGATGAGAAAGAAAATATGGAAGTAGAAGCTATGCACATTTCTAAAAAGCTACACATGTGTCCTAGTGGTGATATTTCTAAGCCAATAGTTCAACCAATGGTATTTTTCATTTTTTCTTATTTTTACTTTAAATATTTGTCAAATTTGAATTTCATGTATTATAAAGTTAAGATTAGTTATAATGGAATATAATATAAATAAATTTTTTTAGTTTCAAGAGACACCAGTAAATGAATTGAAAAATCGAACAGAAAAATCAAAAAAAAGACCTCGAGAGAAAGATAATGACATTCCTGTTGATGCAATGATAGCTAAAAAGAAAGTCAGAGAATTTCCGGTAATAAATACAACATTGACTTTTTCTGATATTGGAGGCGTAGCTAATGTTTTAGAAACGGTTGCCAATTTGTTGGTACATATGAAGCACCCAGAAGTATATACAAAACTTGGAATATCACCTCCTAGAGGTTTTTTACTTCATGGTCCACCAGGATGTGGAAAGACATTGCTTGCCCATGCAATTGCAGGTGTATGTATTACATTTTTATTTTCATTCAATAATTAAGATATAAAATTTTTAAAAATTTTTTCCAAATGAAATTTATTTTGTTTATTGTTTTAAGGAATTAAGAATGCCATTATTAAAAGTAGCAGCTCCTGAACTGGTTGCAGGCGTTTCTGGAGAAAGTGAACAGAGAATAAGAGAATTATTTGATCAAGCTGTTGCTATAGCACCTTGTATTTTATTTCTTGATGAAATTGATGCTGTAGCTCCACATAGAGCAAATGCTCAAAAAGAAATGGAAAGAAGAATTGTTTCCCAATTACTTTCATGCTTAGATGGTAAAAATTTAATATATTTATTTTTAATTTATGAAATAAAATTTTTAATCATTTAAACATAAAACTAAATGTTTTGAACTTTATTTGTTAGAATTAGGCATGAAAGACAATGGAAATAAAGTATTAGTATTAGGGGCAACAAATAGACCAGATTCTATTGATCCAGCTTTACGTAGAGCTGGTCGTTTTGATAGGGAAATTTCTCTAGGAATTCCTGATAAGGAGGCAAGAACAGCAATACTTCGAGTACATACAGCTAATTTATCTCTTTCTCCAGAAGTAAATTTACAAAAAATTGCATCTCTAACTCCAGGTTTTGTTGGAGCTGATTTAGTTGCTCTCATTAGAGAAGCTGCAATAGCTGCTGTTAATAGGTACATTAGTATTATTTAATTATTTTATCACTATTTAATACAGAAAAATATAACTTAATCTATATTTAACAACTTTAAATTATTTTATTACATTATTACATTATTTTAGAACGTTTGATAATTTAAAAAAGAGTTCCGTTTCCGATGTCGTAAGCGAACAAACAAGTGTTACTTTAATTGCTGAAAACGAACTTGAAAAAACTCAAACTGCTGCAGTTCCTGATGCAGAAGTTATAGATATAGTTGCAGAAGTAGATGTACATAATAAGAGTGATGATACAAAAACAACAACAATAAAAGAAGGTATTTTCAAAATATTTCGCTTTATATTTTACAGAAAATATATTTGTTATCAAGAGTTAATAATGTAAATTTTATAGTTTACTAATAATATTTACTGATTTAATATGAAATTGTTTGCAATTTTTCTATATTCTTTTGTATATAAATTAAAGACGTTTTATATAAATTATTATTTGAGGTTATTATAATTTGTGTTGTAGATGAAACAAAAAAAATTACTGTTAAAGAGGAAAACACCGAAGAGTTGCCAGAAACTTTGCAACCCTCAGAATCATCTATTGAACCACCAGTATCAGAAACACCTGCACCCCCGGAATCAATGAAAGAAATTGAAGAATCTAAACTTAATCTTGTGATTAAATTAGAGAAAACGGATGAGCCCATAACTTTACCTGAAAATACTTCTGCAATTCCTCTTGTTGCTGAAGATCTGGAACCTATGAAAATGCAAGTTGAAGAACCCCGTAGAAATTTAACAGATATTTTAACATGGTTGCACAACGAACCACCTCTCACTCCTGAACAATTAGAATTACTTTGTGTTGAAGAGCAGGACTTCGAAGTGGCGCTGAAAAATGTTCAGCCATCAGCTAAAAGAGAAGGTTTTGCAACAGTACCTGATGTTACATGGGATGATATTGGATCACTGCAAGATATTCGTCAAGAATTACAGATGACAATATTGGTATAAAAATACGCTCTATAATTTTTAATAAGTACAAAATATAAAATATTAAAAGTACTGAATTTATGAAAAGGTCTTACTAAATTATTTAATTATTTAATTTATTTTTATAATTAATTTTTTGTAGAAATAATTTAACAATTAAAATTATTTAGAATATTATATTAATAGAATGTTAAATTATAATTATTTAAACAAAAATATTTTTTAGGCACCTATTAGGCATTCTGAACATTTTGCCAGTCTTGGTTTAACAACACCAACTGGTGTTTTATTATGTGGTCCTCCTGGTTGTGGAAAAACCTTATTAGCTAAAGCTATTGCAAATGAAGCTGGTATCAACTTTATTTCTGTGAAAGGCCCAGAGTTGTTAAATATGGTAAAATATTTTTAAATTTTGACTTTTTTTAATTTTTATATTTTTGTATGATAAGTTTTTTTTTAACTATTAGATACATTATAATTAGTTAAAAATTGTAATTAAAGCGAATAGTTTAAAGATAGTTTAAAGATTTATTTATAATTAAAGTTTTTAAAATTTATTTTCACTATAAACATGATTAAAATTAAAAATTTTATATTGTGATAGTACGTAGGTGAAAGCGAGAAAGCTGTAAGACAATGCTTCATGCGGGCACGCAATTCAGCACCTTGTGTTATATTTTTCGATGAATTGGATGCGTTATGTCCAAAACGTTCGGAAGGAGACAGTACAGCGACTTCTCGTGTTGTGAATCAAATGTTAACCGAGATGGATGGCGTTGAATGCAGGAAAAATGTTTTCCTCATGGCAGCAAGCAATAGGCCCGATATAATCGATCCTGCTGTATTGAGGCCGGGAAGGCTTGATAAAATTCTGTATGTTGGCTTACCAAGTCCTTCAGATCGTGTCGATATATTGAAGGCACTTACAAAGGTAAATTTTTAATTGCAAGATAAAAATATTTTGCAGAAAATTAAATCTGGAACCATATTTAAATAAATTTTGTATAACTAGAACGGGACCAAACCAAAATTAGCTGTGGATGTGAATCTCGAGACAATAGGAAATAGTGAAAAATGCGAAGGATTTACCGGCGCAGATCTTGCAGCATTCGTTAGAGAGGCTGGTATTGAAGCCTTGCGTGAAATTATGAGTGGTATGACTGGTCCTACAGAAATTTGCGCACGACATTTAAAT
Organism: Chalcis sispes; assembly: GCA_949987625.1. Lineage (NCBI taxonomy): Eukaryota > Metazoa > Arthropoda > Insecta > Hymenoptera > Chalcididae > Chalcis > Chalcis sispes. The sequence continues at coordinate 2,136,564 of OX465098.1, read as the reverse complement.
GCTGCATTTGATAAAATTCGGCCTTCCGTACAAGAAAAGGTAAAATTTTATTTTATTTTATTTTAATAGAAACGATGGTTGGAATTTATAGATTTTATGAGATATTAGAAACAATATTTTCAAGTTTTTTTAATTATATATTATATTATGCATAAAATTATTATGTTTATTTTTAGGATGTTAAACATTACGAAAAATTACAGAAGTTATATTCTGTAAAAAGGAATCAAAGTACGGATGTGCCAATGTCATTAGAACCACCGATAGATATAACAATGGAAGCAATGGAGACTTGAATTTTATAGAATTGTTTTTTCAAATTTATAAATGTAAATGCATTACTATTAAACAAAAACTTCATATTATTTTACAACTAAAGAGTTACGGTTTAATAATTTAGTTTTAGAAAATAGAATTATTTTTTTATTCAGTTTTTCGCACGTTAATATAAATTTAATTTAAAAATTATATTCACCTACAACAAAATTATTTTCGTTTGATATCTGTTAACAAATTTATGTCTCAAATACTTTACATTTGAAAGTAAAAATTAAATTAAATAAATAATTTTCAGGAGGAATAACAATTAACAAGTATTTTTATTGCACGTAATATTTTGAATTTTTTTTAAAATAGTAGTGAATATTTCAAAAGATTCACGAACTAGTGGCTTGATCTTGTTTTTTGGTATAATGAACATACCATTATCATACTCTGGTAATTCTATTGTGTAAACGATGGGTACACCGGCTTTCTCCATAGCCCAGTCGTCACTAGCACCAGAAGCTTCATCTATTTTTCAAAAATAATATGAGATATAAATTAGCGTACTATACAATTGTGATTTTTATTTACAATTGTTTAAATGTGCATTATAATTTTCATAAATAAAGTAATGATTTTCGAAATTTTTTAATTTGTATTAAAAATAAATTCTTATATTTATATATTTACGTGTAAGTCTCTAGTGACAAATTTTGTAGTTGTATTTTATAGAAAAATTATAGTTTATAATTATCATTATAAAAATAATCAAACTGTATCAAAATACCACAAATAATGTATTTTTAACAAATATCGAAGTAAAAAATTGCAAAGTCCTTTTTTTCACGATTATTTAATAAAATGTTTTTGATAAAAAATGGATTTTAGAGATAAATGATTTTAAATTAATTTTGCATGCAAAAAATTATTTCAAAATCAACCTATATTTACATAATAATATTTAATATTATTTTAAAAATTATTCGTACGGTTGTGAATTCGTAAACAATTTTTTGTGTAAAAAGAAGTGGAATACTTTAGTATTAATTGTTTAATTTAAATTAATTTAAACTAAACGAATTAAATCTAAAATGTATGGAAATATAATTATATATAAAAAATATTACGTAAATTATTATTGTTTCATTTTATAAGTAAATTTCGTACATAAAACTCTTGATGAGGTACCAAAGATATAATTCGTGCGATTAAATAATTTTAGACGTTCAATGATACTTTGTGCAATGTCATCCTTAAAAATAATTATTTTCTAATTAATAAAATTAACTTAATGCAGAGAGAATTCAAAATAAAATAAAGCTTTTACCAAAGTCTTATGATTCGGTGGCAGTTCTTTTGAAAATCCCCAAGGATATAGCAGTAACTTTAAAAAATTAAAGTAATTATTGCACAAAAAGATTACGAGGAACACATTTATAATATTCGATATGAAATCAAATATATTTATAAAAACTTTTTGTGGATTATTAATGATTTTTCGAAAAATGGATAAAATTTCATTGATATTTAATAAAGCAAAATAAGTATGCCAAGTATACGTGAATATGTTTAAAATATGATTAATTTTTTTTATTATAAATTTTATAAAAACTTACCGCACCAAAACTATGAAAGGTTACGTAAACCGAGGGCCTGTAATACAAAATAGCACTAGCAAGGGCTACACTTTCTGGCTCGCTGAAAGGATACAATCCCGAAAAGGATTCGACGCACGGGTGTTTTGGAGCTCTATATTCTGTAATAATACCAAATTTTGTACTTTATTTAACTCGTTTTACTACGACTATGTTAAATAGACGAGGTGGCATTGTTATTTTTTTTTTTTTTTACTTTTTTATTTTTTTATTTTTTTTTTTTTTTATTTTGTTATTTCATTTGAAAGTCAGATATGTTAAATTGTAATCGTCGAATATAAATAGCACAGGATCGTGTATATCAAAGAAAATTTTTCAACAAGCTTGCGCAAAATTGATACATTGCGCTCACGGATGTTGAAAAATATATTACGATCGATACTTACAAATGAAAACGTATCTTATATTGGTAAAAATAGACGTAGTTTAAAATAAAATTTCAAATTTTTAATTACCACCCCAATGCGAATCGAAATTCCGATTGAGATCGACGCCTTTACAATTTGAGAAATTGTTTTTCGATCGTGACTTCCGCCACAAACGATCGGTCGTATGGGAGTACTCGTAACCATCGGGATTAATACACGGTATTATAACGAAATTCATTTTTTTAGTAATAGTATCCTCGTTCTCGACGACGCGCTTCATTATGTACAAAGCGGAAACGTGCGAAGCCCATTCACGCGCGTGCATTCCGGCGTCGATTAAAAATACCTTGTGTGTTGGTAATTCATCGTATGAGAGAGTAAATAAATGAACAAATATTAATTTTACATTATAAATAAAATGGTACTTAATAAAATGAACTTACCGAATTGTTTGGAAACTTAACGACTTCTATACCTAAAATTGGTCTACCTTCGAAGCTATAACCAATGTTGATAATTGTAGAATACTTACTGTTATGCGTCAAGTATTTCATAAAATTGACAATATCGTCATAGCGTGGAAAATAAGTGAAATCGTACGGTGAATTATTAAAGGCGCGAGTAGAAATTTTCTTGTGTTTTAATTCATTCAATATCGATTTGCCGACGTTTTTATTTAAAATCTGAAATTTCAAGCAAAAACGAAACCGTAATTATTAAAATAAAATTATTATATAAACGATAAAAAAAATTTACATATTTTTTTCTAAATATTACTTTGTATTTTATTTTATTCAACTTCAAATCGTTTTCAAAAATTGGCTGCAACCAAGATGGCACCATGAGATGCGTAGAATTTTTCGTTGTTAAAATCCAAAAGTCGTAACCTTCGTGCTCGTCGTAATGCTTTACATATTCAAGTTTATCGGTTGTATCGAGAACCAAACGATAAACTTTATACCTAAATAAAAATGCTTATATTTATTATACTTAAACCTAAAAATATCCAAAGTAAATATTTCGTTAATATCGTCGTAGCTAATTTTTTGCAGATTTTTATTTGAACATCTATAATCTAATAAAAAATTAATTTTAAATTAAAATTAGCTCTTTATTTTTAAATGAAAAAAAAAAAAAAAAAAAAAAAAAAAAAAAATGTTTTTTTTTTTTTCCAAATTTTAAAATATTAAAAAGAATGCTATAATCATTATTTAAGCCTATATCAATTTAATCTTAAAGCCACATTAATAAAGATAATTTTTAAGTTCTTTCACGAGTGTTTCGCGTTTCATTTAATCGTTAGCAAAATAGTTTTTTGTCTTATCGAATTCAACCAAAAGTGTTAAACTAATTTTGCATTCGGATCATTTATCTGATAATCAAATTGGCAAACGATAATTTTTGTTTTATCTTATGTAATTCAATAATAAAAATTAAAGAAATGCAGTAAAATTTATTTAATTAAGAGGTAAACCAGTGAATAATTTATTAATTTAGATTGTATTTTTAAGTTTTCATAAAATTATTTTAATTATGCCTTCTCTTAAAACGTTAAATTAAAATTTCAGGAATTAGATTTATGTATTTCATAAAAACAATTTAATTTTATTTCTTGTATGCGTGTTATTTTTTTTTTTTTTTTTTTTTTTTTTTATACTTAGTCCAAGAACTTTGTTTCATATTTTAATCTAATAATTTTATTTATTATGCAAGACAAATATTGAATCATTTTAAACTTATGTTTAAATAAAATTTACATATTTAAATTAATAAAGTGCGTGTTTTGGAATATATTTATGTTTCTCAATGAAATTACTAATTATTTTTATCTATATTTTAACATTCGCTTACTTTAGAAATTAGTTACCGTTAATTAATTTAGTTTAAATTAATTGTTGAAAATACAACATTTAATCAAATGGATAATAATACTTAATGAGAATATGCCATCTCTTTTGCTAAAACTAGCAAATGAAAATACTAACGGCATACAATTGAATAAATAAATTAGTATTAATTATAATTAGTTGATTAAAACTTAAAAAAAAAAAAAAAAAAAAAAATTAAAACGTATATTTAATTTTGGCAAGCATTTACCCATTGTAATTTTTTATCGTCTCCGTGTATAAGCAAACGCTGGACCAAAGCGCAACATCGAGCAGCAAAATCACCGACCGCATTTCGCGCGACTAAGCTATCACTCACCCGTAAAAATTTTGCGCTCCTAACTTTTTTTACGCGCTTAATTTTACGAGCGAAATTTAATCATAAAGTTAAGGCAAATATTGCATGCATTTAAATTCCACCGTTAATTAATTCTCTATTAATTATAACGGTTATATACACACATATACATGTATAATAATTTTATCGAAATTTGTTTTATATTTCTGTATTTGATTGTTTAATAGACGTTAAAATTATTTCATTGATTTTTTTGCATTTTTAATTTAAAAAAATACAATAGTAACCAATTCTTTTTTTTTTTTACTTAAAATTAATTAGATGATTTTCATTGCTTTATACGTTTGTTTTAACAATTATTTTTTTACTTTATAACTGATTCTTACATTTAATAATAGAAATGAATAGCTTTTAAAATTAATTATGAGTAATTATACACTAGTTCAACGTATTTTATTGTTAGACGTTAATATGTGTAAGAGAATTTTGTATACCGGCTAATTGCTAACTGATATAATTAAAAAATTACCCAATGTTTTTAAATGAGTTTTATTAGTAATTTAATGTATATGTTAAATAAAATATAGCATCTAGATAAGTTCAAAATAATTATATTTTCATTTTATTTAAGTAAAACGTAAAAAATCTATGTGATTATTAAAATATTAAGTAACATTATTTACAATTTTATAATTTTATTTTGTGATATTTGCACAATACCATTATTTCTTTTAATAAAATAAATAAAAAAATTAGCACTACATAATTATTTATTTTATTAGTATATTTATTTAAACGGCGAATTTATTTGCAACGAATTATATTATGACTATTGTAAATATTTAGCATATTTTCTAATCATTGAGTTATTATAACTTTATTATAAAAAGTATTTTTAAAATTTTTAATACCGAATAAGAGAACAGTTTCTCAATAACTCATCACACAATAGTAATTCCCATTTAACACAAAGAATAGTATTCTGGAGATAAAGGTAGCATCATAAAATAATATAATTAAAGTCTTCTATTAATAAATAAAAAAAAAAAAAAAAAAAAAAAAAAAAAGAGAGAAAGAGGGAGAAAAAAAAATGCTTTACTATAGTTAGTAAAACCGGTTTCTTTATGAGACGAATGTAAACATGTTTATAACGAGTGCTCATGCTGCTTGAAAGTTTATCTGCGATTTTTAACGCGCACACTTCAGATGTTTAGCAGATGTCAGGATATTTGTTCAAATAAAATAAGCACGAAAAAGGGAAAAATAAAAAAAAAAAAATAAGTGAATCCGTTATTCATATCTCTAATTTTATTAAAAATAAAGTGTTTTTCAATTATTTTCAAACTATAATCGTTACATACAATGTAAATACGACGCGTTTAAGAGAGCGATGAAAATCTTAGATAAATAAAAAATATTTATTTGGGAATTTTAAAATAATCCTCGATATCTTGAAAATTTTGTTTAAACCATATCGTTATTTTTATTGCCGATAGTTTAAAAAAATACGTAAGAACGTTACAATTAAACGTTAAACGCCATACAATCTAAAATACGCAAACTCGGTAGAGAGATAGGCAACGTGCGCCGAGGCCGTTAGCGTCGAGCTGCCGATTTCTACGACGTCGACAACGACGACGACGACGACGACGACGACGACGACGACTACGAAGACAACGAAGACGATCGTCGTCATCATCATTATCATCGGTGTAGCGATCCTCCTCGTCACGTGATATAGGTATAACACGATAAGCGAAAAAGAAGCGCGCGCATGAGCGGAACGTATAAAAAAGAAGCGCTCGGCCGGCGTTCGAACAACGACGTTAACGTCGTTCGGGCTCTCGTCGATTTTACTCCGGTATAACATGAGAATCCTCGCGATTATCTCCGCGCTCCTCGTGGCTTCTTACGCATTCGCCGACGAAGATGAAGAATATATACCATCGATTTATGGGTACGTCTTGGCTTACTATTATTTCAATTTCTTTTTTTTTTTATTTTTCTTTTTTCAGCGATTAACCGGACAGTTTCATTAATTTACGAAGCAGACATTGGATAGTTTTCACACGCTTTTACTATATTTAATCTAATCGTGTCTATCGTGGTGGGAAACTACTAATTTTGTTCGTCTTTTTAGTTTTATTATTTATAGGTATATAAAGATGGTTTTAATTTGAATAACTATTTTACTTTGACAATGAGATTTTAGAAAAAAAAAAATTATCGTTTTTCAATATTGTTTTGACAACTTATACGTGCCTTGACAACTAATGCGAGATGATGATTCGACGCGCGGAGAATACGAAAGTCTTTTAACGATAAATTCATATTAATTATACATTTCGTATTGTATACTTGTGTCATTGCGTTGAATTGCAAAACAATTTTTTATATTTTAATAGTCTCGTATACGGAAAAAAAAATCTTCATTGTTTTCAAGCTGTTATTATTATCTCAATTTGTTATTTATAAATTTTGCAAATTTTAAAATAGCCTTGTAAATAGCATTGTTTTCACATTAATCGACAGTTTGTGTAAATGCGTATTAAAATTACAATCGTTCTTTGTCATTTTGCAATTTATAATCTTAATGGAAGATTTATTTTGTGGATCGTGTAAAATTAAACAAAGTATATATTATAGTTTCAATATTTGCTTAGCCGTAAAGATAAAATATTCATGGATCATTGATACGGATAATAATAATGATGAATGATGTAAGATGATCAAGGTTGCTCTCATAATTAGCATGTAAAAGTAATTATGAACAAAATGTTGAAAAAGTTTTTTTTTTTTTTTTTTTTAACTTAACGGCTTATTAATTTATTATTTTAATTCGATTCAAATGGAAATGATGTGCCTAAAATTTCATAAATGATAATTTAAAAATCAATAGCACATCGATTATTTTTATTTTCCAAATGAAAATACATTGATTGTCTTTCAATTTTAAATATCCTTTGTGAAAGTTTACGTATGATTGAACATAAATAAAAAAAAAAAAAAGTAATGTTTATCTGTTGAATTAGCAAACAATGCCCAACCGACAGTTTGAAGAATTGCTTTATTATAAGTTGAAACTAAAGTGTTAAAATAATTGACCGTGATAGTCATTAATCATAAGTTTTTTCTCTAAACTGTTTAACTTGTTTAAAATTTCGTATAAATGTTTTGCATAAATAATAATAGAGTTTACGAGGTTATGAAAATTCACTAATTTTTTTATCAATTTTATATAATGAAATGTAAAAATAAAATAAATATGAATAATCGCGAAAAGAGTTAAATTTGTTTCGTATCTATTTATAAATAAATTTTTATTTATTGATAATTTTTAATTTTTACAAGATCCATTAAGGAATCGATTAAAGGACCTTGATTGAATTCTAAAGCGTGACCCTGTTGCCATCGTGTTGTCCGTTAATCCCGCATGTAGTGAAAAAAAAAAAAATATATCTTTACGCAAACGCGAGGTTTTATCGAAAATTTATCGAACATCAATGTAGAATTGAGTAAAAAATTTTATGCCGGTGGTTAAATTTCCTTAATAATTTATACAAATATTTTTTTTATGTATTTTATTTATTCATATTAGATATGAATAAATGGTGTTGTTTTAAAAATTGAAAATTAAAACTTGATATAGATTTAAAGATTTTGCTAAATTTATTCAATGAATATTACATTTTTAACAAATTATTGTAATTATTAAAATAATAATTATAATAATTTCAAGTATCGTATCTAAAATTATATAAATTCATTTAATTTTACGTTTCACTTGACATTTCACTTTTGTGTTATTCACGGTCTATTAATCTTTGGTATTAATAGTGAATCAAAATCAATTTCAGATTGTATTGATCGTTTTTTATATAAAATATTTATTTCTATAATCGAAAAGAAACAAAATAAATGAATAAGAATAAAATAATTGGACAATTAATATTATATTCATTAATATATCCATTTTCTTGGTAACAATGTTTAAATATTTGAAAGTAAGTAATGATTTAAAATAAAATTGAAAAAAAAAATACATGTATATATATATATATATATATATATATATATATATATATATATATATATATATATATATTTGAGAAGTTTAATTTTTTTTCTCATTATGTTAATTAATTTATAAACGGTATTTACAAATAAAATTATTCGCATCTCTTAATACTTCGTTTTTTCGCGCGTACAAACTTACACACCTCATACGGAAAGAACTCAAAAGCTAAACAAAATAATCTCCGACAATCCAGAATTCACCGTTAAATTTCAATTCCAATATAAATGATTCAAAAGAATGCTCTTCGTTTAAAAGAATGCAGAGCCTCTCTATATTATGCGACACGGACGCGAAGCTCGCCTTGGTGCGCGCTTACGAGGATCACCCGAGTTTCGACTTCCTGAGGATACCGCACGCACGCGAGGAGCCGGTCGAGGTCCTCGTTACCGCGGACAAAGTCGACGAGTTCAAGAACGAGCTCGAAGCGAACGACGTGAGGTACGAGGTACTTTCCCAGGACATGAGCGAAGTGATACGCGCCGAGATGGAGACGCAGAGAAAAGCCAGACGGCGACGTCGCGCCGTATCCCAAAGCATCGATCTCACGGCTTTTCCACGTTACGAGGAGGTGAGAGAGAGAGAGAGAGAGAGAGAGAGAGAGGATGGTTTATTTGCTTTTATTTTTGATTTTGGTATGCTCTTTGTTGCTTGCGAGAATTCTCGAGCGAGCAAAGGGAAGTTAATTAAAAATGACGAGCCGAGATCAAGAAGGTTGTAAATTTAAAGCGACAATGTTTTCTTGCGATAATTTACTGAGAAAATAATACACCCAACTAGTGGAAATTAATTATTTTATGCGAGGAAATTTTCCAAAATATTTAATTGATTTTCATGAAATTTAATAGTTTACTTTTTTTTTTTTATTCATTTATATATATATATATATATTTTTTTTTTTTTTTTTTTTTGTTCAACAGCTTTGCTTTTAATTATTTTACACCTTTCTATAAATGTGTTTACTTTAATATGTAAATTTGAAAAATTATAGAAAGTAGTATTATTAGCTAATTGCATTTTTATAATTTGAAAGAATTGTATACTTTGCATATATTATTCCGTTTTCCTTTCATAGATGTTTCTTGTATAATTTAAACATACAATTAATTGTAAAATAAAAATAAGGAAAAAGACATTTGAAAATTTTCAAACTCTACATCACACGATGATCAATACTTTCATTCTTTTTAGATGAATTGAATGATGATTAGAAAATGAGAAAGTCTATTGAGTCAATGACTTTCTCATTTTGTAATCATCATTCAATTCATCTAAAAAGAAAGAAAGAAGAAAAGAAATTGATGAAATACTAATCATTACCGTACCGCATTTTAAGACACATAAAATGTTCCCAGTTGTATTGAGAAAAAAAAAGTACAGGAACCGGAGGAGAGAAAATAATGATTCTATAACGTGAAATAAAGAACGGGAAGATTGATCGTTAACCGGAAGCTCGTAGCGTCTGATTTCATTGGCCTTGCTTTCGATGTTTGTACGGAAAAACTAAATCCGATTCTTCGCATTCCATTCTCTGTTTTTTCTTCGTCATTTCACTTTACCCATTCCTCGCTTTTGTCCTTTCGATCACATTCCTTCGAAGCTCATAGCCACAATTTTCTTCCGTACTCTTATTTATTGCTAATAAGAATTTTTGCGCTTCTATTATTGTTCGTTAAATGCTTTCTTTCGCGAAAATTATGGGTAACGTTTATTCATCCGTTTTTCCATTCGCGTTTTAATTTATGTTAATTTATTCATTATTTCACTAGTAGTATCGTAAATCGATTTTTTGTTTATTCTTAAATTTCGACACATTGTTTATAACTATATAATGAAATTATAATTATACTTTATTTTTTCGATGGTTTCGTCATTTTCTACGAATACACAAGTTTTTCTTATTTCATCCATAGCAGTCATTTTAATTTAAATGAAAGTTATCGAAGTCTTTATGCAAAAAATTTTAACGTTTCTTTATGGCTCTTTTGAAATGATTATGTTATACTTTATAAAAACAAAATAATTACTTGACTCTAACAAAAGTTTTTACCTCAGTGCTAACATAATCATAGAAAGTTGAATTATAGAAAGTACAAATAAGGTTATCGCTACGTGAATGTTTATTTTAATAATATTCGATTCTATAAATGAAAAGGAATTTTTAAATTATATAATTAGAAGTAGAATTCATTTTGGAATGATTAAAAAGAATTATTTTAATTTGCAAAAAATATATTAAAATTTTCATTATTAAAGAATGAATTTTAATTTATTCTTAATACCTAAAAAATACTTTAAAATAAAAATTATCCAATATTTATTTTTTCGTATGAAAAACTTACCGATATATTATTGCTTTATTGAGCAACGAATGCAATTGTTTGACACTAAATCATGTTTTCCGTCATTGATATTTAATTATTATTGCGTATAACATAATTTGTTCGAACAAATTTCAATGCAATTATCGATTAATTTGGGAAAAAAATATTTCTAAGAAAAAATTAAATTCCATTAATTTCAAGAGGAAATAAGTTTGTTTTTCTTAATTGATAAATTATTTTTTATAGAGAAAGAAACAAATGTAGTTTAAGTTTTGAAAAAAAAAAATAAATAAATAAAAAAATTTACTAAGAAGTAAAATCAGTATGCAATATTTAAAACGAAAAGAAAAACAATGATAAATTATAACGTTATTCGGAGAGTCGTAATCTCGCGGAAAAAAAAAATTGAATACGAAGATTTCCGTTAACCATTTACGAGTAATAAGTAAACTGGATTTTCTCAATGACGCAAGAAGCTATTTCTTATCGTACGACGACATCGCAAAGGTTTTCCATTCGATAACCGCATACGATTCATTTGCTGAGAAAGCGTAATATTATCGTTTTTTCAAACATTTATCGATCAATTTTTCCACGAGCTTGTATTTATGTATATATATATATATATATATATATATATACACTAAACTCTTTAATTCATTAACTTCCAGATAAAGAATTACATCGAGTATCTCGGAAAAACAAAAAGCCACATATTGAAAGCAATCAGCATCGGCAAGAGTTACGAGGGCCGCGAGCTCGTGGGTTTGAAATTTTCGAGCGGCTTTAGGAACAAGCCGGCCCTTCTGATCGATGCTGGAATTCATTCAAGGGAATGGATAGCCCCGACCACTGCTCTTTACGTGATAAAACAATTGGCCGAGAACGCGAGCAATCGCTACATATTCGATAACATTGACATTTACATCCTTCCGTTGCTCAATCCCGACGGTTATGAATACACGCATCTGAGCGACGAGGTGAAGTTTATCGATTTTATCTTGATTTTTATTTTCGAAGCATGGAGAATTTGTGATTGAATTTGAAAAATGTTATTGCGCAAATCCGGTTACCCGAATATTGGCTTATGCAAATTATTTATTTATTTATTGATTATCAATAATAAGTATAAGATATTCGCTTATTTATTAAACAAATTATAAAACTTTTAATCAAATTAGTAATTACGTTTATTTTGTCTATCTTGTTATCTAATCTCTACTATAAATATTTTTAAAGTTGAATAGTTGTTATAGATTACGTAAGCAAGTAATTAAACTTATAACCAGACCAAATTGGTCAAGTAAAATTGGTTATATTTTATTTTATTTTAAATAAAACTAATTATCGCATGAGTAAAAAATTATGTATGAATAAATGTAATTATATTATATTAAATTAAGAAATTATTTATTTTATCGCTGTTAATTATCAATTTTATAATAGCGAAATTTATTAAAATAAAATTTTCTTTATAAAAATAAAAAATTGCGCATTTATCCGTTAAAAGGGAACGACTTTATAAATTTATTAGGCTTTTTCATATATATTTTGACGGGAACCATTACCGGATATAAAACAGATAAAATAAATAATGCACATTTCATAACGATCAATTAATGAGATAACGTTTGCTTTGTAGACAAGACTGTGGAGGAAAACAAGATCCGACATTCCGTACAGTATTTGCAAAGGTGTCGACGCTAATCGAAACTTTGCAATTAAATGGATGTGTAAGTTTTTGATTGTCGTTTATTCGAGATAAATTATAAGACACAAAATATGCATCGCGGGAAAAAAAAAAATTAGTTTTAATTCAAACACAACCTTCGGCTTTTACCTCAACAAATTTTAAATGTAGCGCATAAGCTCAGTGTTTTTTAAACGAATTAATCACATTGTTTTTATGTCATCTTTAAAAAAAAATCATTGTTGAAATTCTAAGTAAAAAAGATGATATATAAATTGCCTTCTAGCAAATTATATAAGTTGAATAAATTTCTGCGGTTATTTTTTAATGCAAGCTGACACTTAATCAAATTGCAAATATTTTTTTCCTTACGATTAGTATTTAAGCTTTTACCAATAAAGCAAGTAAATTATTGAAAAAAAAAAAAAAAAAAAAAAAATTAATGAAAATGATTCTTCTTTATATCATTTTTACAAAAAACAAATATTTACGATAAATAGCGATAAAAAATGTTTATCTTACAACTTGAATTATTCAAAGTTAAAAAATTTCACACCAACATTGACATTGAAAAAAAAAAAAAAAAAAAAAAAAAAAAAAATGAAAAGATAAAATGAAATTAAGTCGGTCTCACTCTCTTTCACCTTTAGTCACACATATTGAAACGCAAAATAATCTTCTCCAAATACTTACACAGCCGTGGGCTCCTCGTCGTATCCGTGCAGTCACACTTACGCAGGAAGTAGATCATTCTCCGAGCCGGAGACCCGCGCTTTAAGGGATTTCATTCTGGCTCGTCGGGACCGTATCAGAACCTACCTGAGCTTTCACTCCTTCGGAAACGTAAGTAACTTTACCTTTCTCACGGACTTCCTTCTCCTCGATTATACACGCTCACATTTCCCATTGACGTTGTCTGATGAGTACGTTTTTATATACGATATTGTTAAGAATTTTATGAAACCGTGTATCCTTTGATTATTTCATTTTATAATCTTTCATTTACTTTTTTAATGGTTTATAAATTTTTATTAATAAATTATTTTATTGTTTTATTTTATATTTAAAAAATTAACGATAACATATTAAAAATTATTATTAAAATTAATTAAACTTAATAGTAAAGTTAAGTCCTATAAAACTGCGAAAAAACCTCGTCCGATCAACGCGTCTGTTACTACTTAAAGTTTTTATTCGCGTATATTAAATGTTATAAAAATACGTTTTTATGTAACTATAATTAAAGTTCATAAAAAAAATTTTTTATTAAATATTAATACATATTACCAAAATTTTTAATAATAATGATTTACTAATATATAAACTACCGTTCAAAAGTTTGGAAACACTATGGTAATTTGAATAAAAACGACAATAAAACACGTAAGTCATGATTTATTACACTTAAATCTTAATCAAACGTTAGATTAACATTTAGTAAAAAATATTCAGTACAAATAAATGCTAAAATAATATATCTCATTACCTTTGTGGTCATAAAACACGTGTGCCGGTCTGTTTTCAAAATAAGGAATAACTGGTAAGAAATAAGTAATTTTTTTCATTATTGTTATAAGTACGGTCATAATAATGAATGAACTTCAATAATAACGTATTTATTTTAAGATTTATCTACGGTATTTTTTTTAAATCTAATAAAAATCGGGCGTTTCCAAACTTTTAAACGATAGTGCATATAACATGACATCGGATTTGTTTTAACCTTCTAGGTAGGAAAATTAATTAGCTTATATTTTAAAATTTAATGTTCGTTTTTAATAAATTTATGAAAATTTAGTTTGTTATAGAAGAAGAAAAAATATAAAATATAAAAAAATATCAAAGTCCAGCAAATTTTCAAATTTTTAGTATCTTCTTTATCCATGGGGTTACGCGCGTCACCTTCCAGCTAACGAGCCAGTGCTGGTGAGTACTTTTCTTCTCGTTTAATCCAACTTTACCAATTGTTGAAATAAGTAATAAAAATCAGTAATATTAACGGTATTTCATTGAATTTGTTCGCCCTCCAGAGGTGCGTCGCTGAAAAAGCGGAAGCCGAACTTTCGAGAGTTCGCGGGACCCGTTACAAGATTGGCAGTTCCGCTAACGTTTTGTGTAAGTATGGAAATTTTAATTGGTAGCGAGCCGACGATTACATTTTGCGACTGCTTACTTCGTTTTTTTTTTTTTTTTTTTTTTCTTTTTTTTTTCTATTTGTTTTATGATTTATAGTAACGGTTTTATTATATACTCGTATAATACATACTGTATATACTTGTATATATAATCAACGATTTTGTGTCTGTTAAAAGTTTTCAAAAAATTACCAAACTTTTCTGACAAATGAAACATCAATTTATAGTATATAAAAACGTAAATTGTACGTAAAAAAATAATTTATTATAAGATAAACAACAATATGTAATACTGTGTGAACAAGGATAATTTGCAAACTTGTAGACCCAGCCGCAGGAGGAAGCGACGACTGGGCGATGGGTATAGCAGGCATTGATCTTGCTTACACGGTCGAATTGCCGGGTCGTAAGTACAATTTCGTAGCACCGCCCGAAGAAATAATCCCAGTGGGTGTGGAAACCTTTCAAGCCGTTAAAGTTTTCGCAAAATACGTCGAGGGCAAGATCTGTCGAAGACAGTTAATTAATTGTTAATTCGAGGATATACATACATAAGCAGAACCGCCAATCGAATAACAGCTTATCAACTTTTCCAAATTCTATCAACTGACATATGGAGATTTGTATATTGAAAGAGAGAGAGAGAGAGAGAGAGAGAGAGAGAGAGAGAGAGAGAGAGTAAGAAAGATAAAAAAGATACTCAACGTACATTGCATTATTTTCTTGTTTTATTTTTTCTTCTTCGATAAGCCGCGAGCCGATGCTCGTGATTAAATAAGTACGCGAAATGTTTAATGACTGACTGAAATAATATAAATCATGTACATTTAATAATCAATATTTATCGAAGCATATATGCATACATCTATATGTGACTAAACGAGATATCGTTTTTGTTGTTGTGAGAAAGAGAACGTTTATTTACGTACGGTGGTAAAAGGTAATTTAAAGGTAAAGGTTATTTTATTGTGTAAAAAATTAGCAAACAATGCAATAAAGTATTTATTTAATATTTGGCTGTTTGAGTTGTTTTAAACGTCTATTTTGTTATAAATTTTTAAACGTTAGAAAAAAAAAATGTAAAAAAAATAAATAAAAATTTGAATTTTAATTAAACCATAATACTTACATTATATGTAATAAAAAAATTTTAAATTGTGTAAATTGCGATTTTCAAAATTATATAAATTTTATAAAATTTATTTATTAACATATACCATGCTTTGTTAAATTAAATTAAATAAAAATATTTTATTTAAATAATCAATAACTTTGTTTTTTTTCTTCATATTTATCATCTAATATCATTAAAAATTCAATGTGATTTTACACACAGATTATATAATTCACTTGATTAAAAAAAAATGTTTTCATGTAAATAAATATTATTCTTTAAAATAATCAAAATTATCAAATGTTAATTCTTCTATAACATTATCAACGTAACGTAGACTTTTGAAAAGATAAAATTTAAGATTAAACACGATTATTTTTTATTTATTATACATATATACATATATTTAGTGTCAAGATAAGTACGTGTACTCATTAAATGGATAAAACAATACAGATTTATTAAACATAGTAAAACTAGTATTGTTATTATTTTAATAGTATTATAATTTGATAATTTGATTTGATATTTATTGTTTTGGAATTTTATTTATTAGAACAGTTATTAAAACATTATTATTTATTTATTAAAAAACATATTGAAATAATTGATTTTGATTGAGTATTTAAGTCATGAAAATTATATAGAGGAATTATTTAAGTTACTCGAAATGAAAAGTAATTAAGATAATATATATATATATATATAAAAATACATTTTACAAAAATAAAAGAATATTATTATTTAAAAATTTTAACTATTTTGAAAATTTAATTTTGTCAACGTTTTATATTAATAATTAATATTTTTTATCTGAAAAAATTAATCAATAAGTGTTTCCTGTGTATTAATGGAAAATAGTTGGCTATTGTCTTATTTAATATTAGAAGAAGGCAAAAATAGTACAGATTACTATTTTAATCTCATTATCGTGCGTTGATTAAAATTTTTTGATTCAAAAATAATAATAATGATAATAATAATAATAATCAATCAATCAACACAGAAAACTATTAATCAAAATACATCCTCCTTTTCTATTTTATCTTCCAGATAAACGAAATTATAAATACGAGACGCAATGTTAGAACTAATTTCTCACCTTGCGCGGTTAATTCGAAAGAGTAATATCTGGATTCGTCGTGGCCGAGATAATAAATTGCTGATTAAATAGCTCCGTTCGATCGAATGATCGTTGAACTGATATCGCGCTTTCGGAACGTATAAATTGTTGATATTACAGGTGTCCAGAATTATAACAGAAATGGACATGAAGGTACTCGCCGTCGTTTTAGCCGCTCTCGCGGTCTTTGCTTGCGCTCAGTCCGACGAATACCAGCCGTCCGTTTATGGGTATGTTTGTATTGCTTTATGAAAATCGCTTTTTTTTTCTTTTTTTTTTTTTTCTTTTAAATTAAGCACCGTCGTAGATTGAATAATGCTATAGCACATTTTATTATTACTTTTTTTAATGACGTTTGTAAGGCATTGTGTAAAAATTATTTTGAAACAAATATATTTTAAATGAAAAAATTACACTTAGATATAAAATTTTTATTTTTTAAACTATATTTAAAATTTATATATTTTTCAGTGAAATATACTTAAATAAAAGTTAAAAATAGCTAAACGAAATTCTCACGTGGATCGAATTTTGAAATGTTTAATAACTGAAACTATATCTCTTTTCTTTTAAGAATATCAATCTTTAATGATAAAGAGAGATTAAACGATAAAGTTTTTTTTTAATTAAATCTTGTGATAATAATATAATATTGCGTATAAAAAATTGCACTACTGCCGAGCTGGTCAAATAAAATTGATTAGAAGATGAATTATTGAAGCTTATTATTATAATTGATTAAAATAAAATTTTTAATTTTATTTTGATTCTATTGATTCTATTAAATTTGAAACAAATTAGAATAAATAAAATTATTCATTCATTTTTGCGCTTTAAACTTTTTAACGAATCAAAGTAATTTTTTTTTTATATCCAATTTATAAAAAAAAGTAAATAAAAATTTAAATTTCAATAATGAATCGATTTGCCGATTACATAAAATCAATTCTTATTGTATATCTTTCGATTTAACCGTCCTGTCCGTACGCGAGTACGCTATGACACTCTAGCGCGTTAATCCGTATCGCGTACGCGTTCACAAAAAAAAAAAAAAAAAAAACAGACGTTTCTGAGACCTACAGAACGTACGTGATACGTTTTTAGGTAAAAACAGGATATATATATATATACATTATCTTAGATTTAATGTGCATGTTAGTTCTTCAAGGTTAGTATAAGCGTTCGTCGGTTGATTTTGTCAAAAAAAAAGAATAAAAACCCAGAGGTTGAGCGGTTTAAAAAAAAAAGTAAAAACAAATTCATCTCCCCATAACTATGTTTATTCCAACATGTACTACTTTATATCGACGCATATATAGCATGAAATTCTACCTCTACAGCATGCAAGGCTTAAAAATATTCTGCAACACCGAGGCAAAGATAGATCTGGTGCGGAAATACGAGAACGTTTGGGGTTTCGACTTTTTGCGCGTGCCCCGGGATCGCGACGTTCCCGTCGAGGTTCTCGTAGCCCCGGATCAGCTGCACCTGTTCAAACGTCACCTCGTGCTCAACGACATCGATTACGAGGTATTCGTCGACGACGTGAGCACAGTCATCGAGGAGGAGCTCAACGAGCAGAAACGCGCTCGCATGAATCGAGCTCGCCATCGCATGTCCCTCAAGGCTTTCCCCACGTATGGCGAGGTGAGGCTTTTTTTTTTGAGAATGATAGACGATTGTTTATTTGTTTTGTTTTGTTTTTTTTTGCTTTTTTTTTTTCGGCTTTGTTTATTTTTATTCGTTATTTCGTACGAAATGGTTAAAACTAATATTTATTTCTTTCAATTCAAGTTAAGTACGCAAACGATTATTTTCTTTAAACAGCATTTAAAAAATATTTAGTTGAATTTTATTTTTTTATTTGCAAATCAAACGATAAATATTGTTTATTATATTTATGATTAATGTAAGGCTGTGATTATGAAGAAAAAAAAAAAAAAAATTCTTTTATAACAATTTAATCATTATTTAATTAACAATTAATTGTTTGGATATAGGTACAATTTATTTATTGTTTTAAGAAAAATTGAAAAAAAAAAAAAAAAAAGAATTGTGTGAATATAAATGATAAAAACAATAAATTACTGCATCTCGAAATAAATAAATTAAAAATATTTCAATAAAATTATTAAATTTATTTTTAAGATAAATCGATAAGGTAACCGTACTCAATGGTAGAAAATTAAATTATTAAAATTTTCAAGTATTATATAAAAACAATTGATTTTCTTTATCTCTTGAATTTTATATCATTTAATTTCCTGCCTTTTTAAGTGCGGTTGCGACACTCGACAGTTTTTACTCAATAAGCATGATTTTTTCGTTTCTTAACTTTTATCAACGTTTACGTCAATAATTGTCACGATGTAATGACGGTAATAAATTACGTAATGAGAGAACCGTTATCTTGGCGAGCGAGATATAATAAAAATGCCATTAAACTTCTTGGTATCAAACAAGAGACGATCGTTTACTGCTTTTGTTATATCCATGAGACAATGGGTTCGTTAGTATATTCTGTATATATATATATAGAAAGTGTTTTATATGCGAATTTTGAATAAAAATTGAAAATTTTTGCATATAATTATTTCGTAAAAAATACGTGCAGACATTTTTAAAAAGTATGCATTGACGTAAACGAAAGAAGGAAATTAAAAAATTATTAATAATTTGAATGAAGAAAAAAAAAGGTAAAATATTATACGTTGAGAAACGATATATTTTTAAATTATAAAAGGTAGCGCGACACATTTTAAATTAAAAACAAAAAAAAAAAAAAAAAAAAAAAAAAAACAAAAAAAGAAGAAAAAGAATATTACCTGAGACAATAAGCCCCGCATCTCAACGAGAGGAGCAACAATATTTCAACGATCCCCAAAATTACAGATAAAAGCTTACCTCGAATACCTCGGAAGGACGTATTCCAATATCGTCGAGACGTTCAGCATCGGTAAGAGCTTCGAGGGTCGCGAGATCGTCGGAGTGAAGATCTCGAGGGGAGGTAAGAACAAACCCGCGCTGTTCATCGACGCCGGTATTCACGCCCGGGAGTGGATCGCACCGACTACGGCTCTCTACGCCATTAAGCAACTCGCCGAGAACGCGAGCAATAGCTACGTATTCGAGAACGTCGACGTTTACGTCGTACCTTGCCTCAATCCCGATGGTTATGAATATACGCATCGTAGTTTTAACGTAAGTTTCGATGTTAAATTTTATTACATTTATGCCTTCCTAGATTTAATGTTATTTTTCTTTGCCGAATATTTTAATAACAAATACGTATGTTTATATATATATATATATATATTTTTTTTTTTTATTATAATTTTATAACACGATAAAAAATGAAAATTTCTTAACTTAATAAATTAAGGCTTTAATGTATCGTTAACAATTTGGAATAACGATGGAATTACATTTCAATAACTTTGAAATAAAATTAATAATAATTATTGACTCTTTAATAATTAAAAAACTAACTTTGCGATGACAAACTAAATTCAAAACAATAATTTTCTTAATGAAAAATAAACTATAATATTTTAAAAATGAAAAACAAACAAGCCATTGATATAACGGATTTATGGTTTAAACGACAAACTTTTTTTGCAGACTCGAATGTGGAGAAAAACTCGTTCCGTAAATCCAAACAGTAAATGCATTGGAGTTGACGCGAATCGAAACTTTGAACTCAAATGGATGAGTAAGTTTTAAGAATTAACCATCGAATTATATAGTTTAATTGTATTATTTTTCAAAAAAAATCACATGAAAACGGATTGTGCTTCAAACGCATTGTTTAATGGTTTACATAAAAAGAAAAAAAAAAAAAAGTCTCTTGCGTTTCTTCTAAATTTTTATATTTGTTTAACAAATAAAGTAGCAAAGTGCGCGCATTATTTCAATTAGTCGGTTAATTGGGCAAAACTTTTGCGTAAATTTAATAAATTTTCCAAGTTAAGATCTATTTCATAATTAGAGATTAAATTATTACAAAGAGTGCACTCTAAAATTCACGGCTACTCCCGCGCGAGTATTTTAATTTTACAACCCGTCATTAAAATAAATAATCTCATGCTCAACGTCTTTCTGCGCGTGTGTGCGTTTGTCTACGTTAAGGCACAGGAGCTTCGCCTAACCCTTGCAGCGACACTTACGCCGGTTCCAAGCCATTTTCCGAGCCCGAGACTGCCGCTCTAAGGGACTTCATTTTGGCGCGCAAAGGACTCGTCAAAGTCTACCTTACCCTCCACTCCTACGGAAACGTAAGTATTACCGTGCATTATAAAGCATATTTTTTATTTTCTGTATCTCTCTTTCTCTCTCTCTCTCTCCCTCTTCGCGCAAGATATGCGCTCTTACGTTAAATGTTATTTGTCGGACGAACGTCCGACGAAAAGTTCAAGGCTGCTAAATTATGCTAATAATTATTTATAGACGAAAGAAAAAGTAGTCGTTTAATCGCTTAACACTTTTCAAATCGATGTTATTAGGGAGATTTTTATTTGTTTGTCGAACACGAATAATTATTTTAATTTAATGTAAGGAGTTTGTTCCATGCACACGTTTTAATTTTTACTCCGTTGTTACTTGTAATAAAAAAAGGAGGAAAAGTTTTATTTTCCATAAATAAAATCATTTTTTTTTTTTTTTTTTTTTTTTTTTTTTTTTAATTCCGTATCGGCACAAAAATAAAAAAAACTTTCAAAATTTTAGTATTTACTTCATCCATGGGGTTTCACGGAAGATCTGCCGGAAAACGAACCAGTGCTCGTAAGTATTTTTCAAATTTTCATTACTCAACATTTCGATGAATTTTATCAAAAATAAAAAAAAATTTTATTTATTTATTTATTTATTTTTTTTTTTCATCTACGTTTAATGTTGCAGAGATGCGCCGCTGAAAAGGCCGAGTTCGCCCTGTCCCAAATTCGAGGAACGAGTTATACAATTGGCAGCTCTACGAACGTTTTGTGTACGTATATACAAATTAGTTTTTTTTTTTTTTTTTTTTTTTTAAATTAAGTAAACAGCGGTACGTATAATACATATATACACATCTATATTTTCGCTTGTTAATATTTATTGTTAATATTTAATTTAGACGGGATAAATTTTAAATGTATCGATGGATGTTTGTAAATGCGAGCTTTTTCTTGGTAAAATATTTATTCAAACGAAACGTTAAAAACGTCAAATAATAAAAAAAAAAAAAAAAAAAAACTATCAGTTGGAACATTTTTTAATATCATAAAAATATATTTTAAGATTTAAAAAATTTTTCACAATATATATATATAAGTAAAATTCATAAAAAATGTATGAATTTTATTCGACTTTTTGAAAATATTATTACTTCAGAAATATGAAAATCGATGAAAGGTAATAATAGTTTATGAATTATAGAATAAAATTTCTTCTCTTACAGGTAACATTTTCAGTTAACCTATATAAACCAAATGAATAATAATTATTTCATTAAAAAATTGATATTAAAAAAGTAGATGTAAAACGATCGATATTGCAATACCTATGATTAATAATTTAATGTAGTTTCTATGCAACATTTACACAATAACTTTAATTTATCCATGAACAATCGTTACAGACGCAGCCGCAGGGGGAAGCGACGACTGGGCAATGGGTATGGCAGGCGCCGATCTCGCTTACACCGTCGAATTGCCCGGTGGTAAATACGGTTTCGCACCACCGCCCAGAGAGATCATCCCCGTCGGTCGCGAGACTTTCGAGGCCGTCAAAGTCTTCGCGCAATATGTCGAGGGAACCATATGCCATTAATTAAACGAACGCCAACATTTTTTCATTAGCGAGTAGTATTTTGTACTAATTTTTTAACGACGCTCCTTTTTCTTTTTATAAAAGTTTATAATTAGCATAACATCCATGACTTGAAAATATGAAACAATTGAGAAACAGCTTTTTTTTAAATAAATTTGTACGTAAATTTAAAAAAATATGTCAATCATACGTATAGATTTTCTATCAAGAATCGGATAATAAATCGGATAATTATATTTTATTTTTAATAATTAGAAAAGTTTGAAGATCATCATAAAATATACATTATACATACAAGTGAGAATCGATACTCTGTAAAAATAAAATAACTATCGTTCTATAAAAATATTATTTTTATAAAACTAGTAGTGTATTTTTGGTAAATTAATATCAAATAGTATAACTGAATTTATTATTAAATATAAGAAATATAAAATTATTATTCCTTTTTTTTTTTTCACGCTAAATCATTAATCCATTTGATACCGTAATAATTGAATCGTTAATGAATTAAAATCCTTGAAGGATTATTCTGTAATTATAAGATTAACGTGTTCTTGAAAATTCCAATTGAAGTTATTCTAAATTTTTAATGCATACCGAAATAATTAACGTTGCTTACGTAATCTACCGAAATTTAAATTTTAAAAAAATATAAGAAAGGACTTTTTTCACTCAGCTCTTTTTTGCAATTTTGAGTAAAAAAGTGTTAATAATAAAAGCATAAAACACTTGAGTATTTTCCCTCTTTGTATGCACTGTATTGCGGCTTTTTTTATTTCGAGAATAAAAGGAAAAAACAAAAAACAAAATGAACTAAAAATAAACATATCTTATACTTTCATATAAACAATAGGTTTTTTTTTTCATGTGTATAAAACACACATATACACAACAACACCTATTATTCGTAATTCAAAGCTTTTGCTTTCACAAACCTAAGTGGATTATAAATTCGAAATAAATGCCAACTCGCCAAAAGGTTCGTCAAAAGCGCGAAAACGAAGGAAAAAAGAAAAGCGTCTCAAATCCCCAAAATTTTCTTTTATTCTTTTTTAACGCGACTGTGCGTAACTTTGAGACGGTTTATGTGGTCTAAGAAAAAAAGAACAAAAAAAAAATAAAATAAAAAAGAAGGCCGTATTTTCATGCTCGCGCGTCTCGGATTATTTTATTTTTTCGCGAGCGCAGCTTCTCTTCGTGCGCTGTTTTCTCTCCTCTTCAGCTGGTACTCAGGTGTGCTACCGGTGGTAGTTCCGCTCTCTCTTTCTCTCTCTCTCTTAAGTTTTTTTATTTTTCGCTTCGCGTGCCTAATTGGGAAACAAGAGACTCATTAGTCGGTGTAAAAGCCCGAGTGCGAACGGGGGCTATGAGTGACGTGGTAAGAGAGAGAACAAGAGAGTAATAATATCGACGTGGGTATGAAGAAACGCCGCGAAAACAGAGCGGCACATACTTGCAATTAGAAAAATGTTTTGGTTCTTTTGACGGAGGAAATTGCGCCGTAAAATGCTTAACAGCTTGCCTTCCTTCTCCATTCTTACTTTTACGTGTATATATATATATATATATATATATATATATATATATATATATATATATGTTTATTTATGCATGTATAATCATGAGAATACAATCTTCAAAAAGAAAAAAAAAATAATAAATGGTTGTTGTTTAATATTTATATATATATGAGAATGCTTGCATTAAAATGTACGCAAATTTTTGGTTGAATTTTTCTTTACGGCTTTGAGTGTTTTTTCCTCGTTGCTCCATGAAATAACGTAAATTATGTTTGATTAAAATTTTTTCAATAAAATACACCTTATTGTGAGTATTATGTCTTTGATTTTACAAATATTTTGAAAATGATGTTTATTAATAATAATTGATTAATATAATTACGAAAAGATTTATTAAAAAATTGAGTCAAATATTTTTATGATAATTTTTATAATAATTTGGATAATCTATGAAATAAATAAAAATGCATATGATTACAGATTTAATAAATAACATATATATTCAATAATTCGAAGAATTCATTTTTATCATACTTAATGATAAACATTTTTAATACGCGAATCATAAAACCTGTACAATTTCGCGATTGTGATAAAATATTAAATTTATTACTTTTAACTTTGCAACATTTAATTGATATGTGAAATAAAATGTTTCCAATATAAAAAAAAAAAAAAAAAAAAATTAAGAAACACCCAGCGAAATACAAATATAATATCCTAACACATGTCAATTTTGATGCAAAATCCTTTTATAACATACGAGAGAAAAAAATAGTAGAAAGGGAAATCCCCGAAACATGCGTGCAAAGCCCTTTACCGCGTTTTAAGCAAACAAAAAGAAAAAGAATCGCGCGGTAAACAACGCAAAAAGCAGAGAGACACCAAAAATCCTCGCATAAAAATAGCGTTGAAAAAAAAAAAAAAAAAAAAAAAAGTAAATAAATACCGACAACAAAAGAAGGGAGCGAGAATAAAAAAAAATAAATAACAAACGAGACCTCGTGAAAAAAAAAGAGCACGAGAGTGAGAGAAAGAGAGAGAGAGAGGGAGAAAGTGAACTAGCGCGTTAAAAAGTTTGAAGAGAGAAAGAGGGAGAGAAAAGGAAGGAGGAGAAGCAGTCAGAAAGCTCATTTGGATAGCTTCTGTAGGCTCACCGAGGGCAATGTGTCGTGAGGTCTCTGAATAATGAACCGCTTGAAGCGACACGAGAGGAAAAGAGAGAGAGAGAGAGAGAGAGAGAGAGACGGTAGTTTCACGCAAACGAGAAAGATTGTTTGCCGAGAAGTTAAAAGGATGACACACGGCTGGCCAGTGTAACCATCGAGTTGCATTTCCTTATTGCGACTTTGTACGTGTACTTGTTCACATGTATGTGTACTTATATACCGCCGAGGGATAAATAAATACGCGCGGCACGCTACGTTAGTTGTATTTCTTTTTTTTTTTCTTTTTTTTACTGCAAATTCTGCCGCACGTGATAAATAAAAAGAATGTTTTTGGTTTTTATTATTTTTGTGAACATTTTTTTTCAGGCTTTAAAGCTAGATGTGAAAGTGTAAATTATAGTCGAGGTTTGTTAAGAGAAAAAAATTCGTTGTATATATATATATATATATATATTTTTTTTTTGCTCATTAAATTATAATAAAAAATATAGTTGCTGAAAAATATTATTTCTGATATGGATTATTATTCACGAAATAAATATTCTTTTTCAATATTTTTATTCGAATGTAAATTTAAAATTTTTTTTTTTTTTTGCTTTTTATAAAAGCTTTTCATAAAATTATTAGTACGTAGAGTTATTTTGTTTACAGATAATATTAATCAAATAAAACCTTATCGTTTCAAAAAATTAAACATCGAAGTACAAACGATTAATTTGTCTGTATATATCTAAAATTCTATCAAAATTTTTTTCGGTAATATTTGAATTAGCAATGCGAGGTTATTCCACGTACATTATAAAAGAAACAATAAGCAAAAGAAGAAGAAAGAAAATCAACAAAGAGCTAAAGAGTAAGAGAAGAAAATGAGATGGCAAAAAAAGATAGGCGAAAACCCTTTATGGCTTCCGGCAATTTTTTGCTTTGCCAAAATGTCACGAACTCCGCGCGCAAAGAGCCTTTATACACAGACACTCTTTTTCTCTCTCTTTCTCTCTTCGCTCGGTCTTTCGTTACCTTATACGTCCTTCCACTCCTGCTATTTCATGTTCGCTTTCTCTCTCTCTCTCTCTCTATCCCTCTTGACTACATTGCCGATGAAAATTGCATTTCCTTATATACGTTTTTTTCATTATTTTTTTTTTTTTTTTTTTTTTTTTTTTTATGCAAATATTGATGTGGCTGAAAATGTTTATGTTTAGTATACTGAAATATATGTAAATTAACAGATGCGGTAATAAAATTTACATATTTTCATAAAGTTTTATCTGTAATAACATTTGTTTATTAATTAATTTGTTAAAATCTCAAATTAACTCACCGTTTCTTTTATCGCACGTTGAAAACGTGTTAATCGTTTAAACAAATATTTTAATATTCATCCCTATAATTATTTTACATTCTTGCACTTTTTTATCGGTATAATTTACACAAGAAATAATGCATTTGTTTATTTATACAGACCATAAAAAATTTTCACATGCAGAAGCATAGACACGAGAAAAGCGACTTAATTTTTTTTTTCTCGGTGAAAAAAAACAAAAAAAAAAAAAAAACTGGTAATATTATCAAACTTTGCATTACGATCTCAAAATCATTAAAAAAGTTTGCAACAATTAACTTTTCGCGAATTTTCGCGTTTTATTTTCATTCGAAAGAAAAAAGCAAATTGTATAAAAAAATAAAAAATTAATCGACTCTCGAACAACCGAAATAAAAGAATTTTTTACGTTCGAGCATGACGTGGTCAGAGTTAAGGGCGGCGCATTTCTGCTCAATTTTTTCCATCCGCGTATGAAACTTCTTAGTGAAAAACTAAACTCGTTACGTAAAAAGGTACCCAACGGATTACGACGAGGACGACGACGACGACGTCAACGACAAACGCATAGGAACTCTATACATATCTTTCCTTGTGCGAACTTATTTGCTTTTTTATATAATTTACATTGGCTTAAGCGAGGGGTAAACATTTTGTTTGTTCTTTTTCGGGATTGCGTTAAAATCGACGATACTTTAAAATCTTTTAAAATACGAATTTCCAATGCAGTTAACATACATTAAGATAGAGAAGAATTATAATTATTTTAAAATAATTATTATTCATTACGTGCGGTGATTTGCGCGAAGGATTTTTTCTCCTCGACGTTTGTAAACACAACAGGTTATGAGAAAGTTAAAACCAACGTTGGAAACTTGCCAGGCACGAAACAGCCTTAAGAAGTCATTCGAGTTAAAATAGATCTATACCAAACGAGCTGCAAGCGCATTTTTATAGATCATATATGTATAGTTTGTAATTACCGCTCGTATGTAATACCTCGTAACACGTAAGTCGTAAATATTGACTTTATTTTAAACGATGTATGATAAAGATTTTTTTTAAATGTTATTTTAACTTATGAAATAAATTTAAGACTAAAAATTAAAGTAAAAGAATAATATCTAGAACATTTTATTAATTTTATCAATATAAAAATAAATTTTAATCGATTAATATTTTTAAGTAAAAAAAAGTTAAAATATTTCGATTAAAATTTCCTACACAGTTCGTAGACTCGCGTATATATATAACAGTAGAAAAGTGTCGACTGTGGCAAGACATACTCAATTAACTTACTTAAATATACATACAATCAAGCCAATTATAATCATTTATAAAATTTGATCAAATTGTATTCCCCTGCCAAGTTTATTTTATTACCTAATAACATCAATTTTTATGTTGTAATAAAAAATTTACACTTTATTTTAAAACTTGATAAATTCTATTGTAATTTTATTCACATTACGGGCGGGTTTATTTATGAAAAAGAACGTTTTCATTTTCTTCTTCAACTTGTAAATATCTCATTGGAATAAAACAACGAACTTGCCTCGCGTTTAAACGGCGCAATAGTCGTTCAACAAAAGTTCAAGTACAAAGTATTAAATGAATAAAAATTTAAAACACAACGCATATTATAGAGAAAATCAATCGAGCGAAAGACATATCCATTATCAAGCGTCGTGTCGGGCTCGTTTTATATTTTTTCTCTTCCACAAAGCATACTCTCCGACCGGTTTATAAGAAGCAGCACTTTATCTTAGCCGTTGTAACACTCGAGGAAAGATCGGCGGCGCGCTCGCGTATACTACATGTCAACCGGCGCGAAAAGATGCGAAGAGAGGAAAGATGCCAGAGCGCCGTTGGCTAAAGCTTTAAGAGGAAGATAGAAAGAACTCGCTCGATCCCGGTATACACCTTGGGCGATTTTACCTTCCTTCCCCTTCCCCCCCCCCTCCCCGATACACACACACACGCGCGCGCACACACCGTAAAACTCTAGTGGCACTTTGTGCGTTCGAATTTGTTTCGTTGCGCAAGAAACGATATTTTTTTGTTCGATTTTTCGCTTCTTTATTGTTGTATTAAACGCAACGTGTTATTGCATTTTTATTTTCTTTTCTTTTTTTTTTTTTTTTTTTTATTTAATTTTAATTTTTGCTGAGATTGTCCTGATGATGATTTATCTCGGTAATTGATGCAGTCTTATATATTATCTATAATATAAAAAACGCGTGAAAATTTTACAAATACTCATATAAAATTATAAAAAATTAAAAATATTTCGTTGAATTTTAATATTCCTACCTAGTGAAAAGTCTTGTCGAAAGTAAATATCTTTGTTATCCACGTAAGCGACGCTTCCAGTCGATATAATTGCAATACGACAGTAGCGCGAAAGCGAAAGAAAAGGAAAAAAAAAAGGGGCGTTAAAAAGTCAGAGCGGCAAAGTCCCTGAAAAGGACTTGTCTCGTTCTTCCGTCTTTCTCCATTGGAAAAGGGGATTCTAACGCGACAATGGCTCGAAAATGGCAAAGAAACGGCGCAACGTAACCGAGTAACAACTGAAAGGAGCAAGCGAACGTGAATCAAAGTCTGACGGAAGAAAGAGAGGGAGAAGATAAAACGAAGCAGTTCGCGCGTACCAGAGAGAGAGAGAGAGAGAGAGAGAAAGCAAAGGGGTAAAAGAGAACAAGGATGGTAAATGACAATTTCTTCTTTGCGTGAGCGTTAAGGTACTTGTAGTACGCGTAAGTGGAGTCAACAATAGTACCTACAAATTCATATATCTATATGCATAAACGCTTATTGCGTACATATAAACGCTTTTTGCGTACGTATTTATAAAAATAGCGGCACCTTAAATTTGACAAATAATAAATAAATTAGACGTAATATTAAAAACTTTTTGTAATTAATAAAAGCAAAGTAACAAAAAGCAAAATGTATAAAATCAAGAAAAAAAAACCTAATCTGTCAAAAATTTGTTAGCGAACAAAGTAGAAAGGCGAGGGAAGAAAGAGAATAGAGGTAGGTTTACAAATCCAGCGTTATTATAGGAAGGTGATCGCCTTTGATGCCGTTCTCCTTTAATCCTGCGCGCGCTGACGTTTTCTCTCTCTCTCTCTCTCTCTTTCTTGCAGGCTTTTTCGCGTCAAGTGCGCTCTCTGTAAGAGAGAAAGAGTGAGAGAGAGAGAGAGAGAGAGAGAAGGTTTAGAGCACGCATGTATATATATGTATAAACACATACATGTATGTACACACAGGACGGAGCGCAACACATTGCCAACCAACTCGTATGTACTCGAGAGCTCCGAGGGGGAGATCACGGATCAGACACTGTCGCCGACTTTCATTAAGGATTATCCTCCCTTTTTTACCCTTTCTCTCTCTCTCTCTCTCTCTCTCTCTTGTTTCTATTTCCTCTATCTTTTCTCATCGTTTTTCCCCTCTTTTATTCTCTGTTCTTTTTTTTTGTCCGTTTTTCACATTGTCTCTTCGGATTCTCACTATTTCTCTTCTTCCCACATTCTCGCTCTTGCTCTCTCTCTCTCTCTCTCTTTCTCTCTCGTTTATGACTCTTTTTTTTATATTCTCCGTTTTGCTTTATTATTTTTCTCACGGGTATTTCTCTTTTTGATTTCCTCATCGAGCTTGTCTATTGTAGTGGACATTATTTTTCCACATTGTGGCTTTGTGTTAATTAAGGTTATGATTTTTTTTTCCTTTTTTTCTAACAAAAGATGACGAGTTATTACCTAAGTATTTGTTGGACGTTTGCAAATTATCAAAATGTCCCATCGATTTTAATAAATTTCCAAAGTATGATTTATTGTTATTATTCAGTATCACTGACGCCTTTCACTTTATGTTAAAAAAAGAAAATAAATAATAATTAATTAAGTATTGTCAATAAATGATATTTTGAAGATAAATAAATACTTTATTTAGAATATGTTTTTTTTTTTCATTTTTACAATTGTAATTAATCGTTATTTGTTCTTGAATAACAATTTAAATTTCGTAACAAAGAATATAAAAAAAGCTTTATAAAAGTTTTAATTTAAAATAATTACTATCGAAATTAAGTAAAAAATTAATTTTAATTTTTCCTTCTAATCTAAATATGTAAGCTAGCTTTTAGTTACAGAATTAGAAATGCAAATACGAATCTAAGAAATAATACTATGTTAGGCTAAAATTTCAAATCCTTAGCAAATATAAGCGAGCTTTAAACCCTTAAGTTAATATAATTCCACCATTTGTTGAAATAATTCTATGAAACGTACGGACGACGTTTTAAAATTTCTTATTAAATTTACAATAATAAATTATTATCATTCATTAAAGGAGATATGTTATTTAACAATTAAATTTAGATAATTCAATTATAATAGATAATTGTAAGCTCTAAATGTAAACTTTTAAATATTTCTTCTTAGCTTTTAAATGAAGCTTTTGTAAATGAAAAATAAATGGACGAAAAACGTGCAAATTTTTTTTCATAAACGTTTTATGAAGAAGAAAATAATATCAAATCATCTTTTATTATTCAAGCGTTTTGTTTTTTTTTTTTTTTTTTTTTTTTTTTTTTTTTTATTCAATTATTTCTTTCTTTATACAAACGTTGATTTCATTCTTACGCTGTTTTATACTAATCTTTCTTTTCCTCCTCCTTGCGCTTAAAATT
This sequence comes from Chalcis sispes, assembly GCA_949987625.1. NCBI lineage: Eukaryota > Metazoa > Arthropoda > Insecta > Hymenoptera > Chalcididae > Chalcis > Chalcis sispes. The sequence goes on along the minus strand of OX465098.1, from coordinate 2,105,115 downwards.
TTAATGTATTTCTCCGGCCTCTTAAATTTTCCCTTCCTCATTGTCATGCATACGTACGAATAAACTCCCGCACATATATACAATACACGCGTGCACTCCAACATTGAAAATTCAAAGCCGAAGTGGCGAGACGAGCATCGCCGTGCGCGGCTACGGGGATGATTAGTGCCGGTAAAGTAGAAAAAGAGAAAACCCACGCGAAGAGAGAAAGGAGAAGTAGTATTCCTGTAATTTTTCTGTCCTGGACACGCCGCCACCGCAAGAGAGCCAACGACTTTCATTTAGTCCGCCGGTGTATGTACTTCAGCATGCATGGGAAGAAACGCAAGGAGAAATGTGCATTTTCAATTTGCTGAGCTACTTTTATATTTTTTTTCTCCCTCTCTCTCTCTCTCTCTCTATTGTGCTATAACTTTCTTTTCTTTTTTTATTATTTAATTAACTGATTATTTTATGCTTTAATTAATTTCAAACTTACCTTTTTTAACCACTTTTAGAGGAAAATTTTATTTTGTAAAATTGTTTATTCAAAGAAAAAATGTAGATGGAATGTCAGTGGATAATGCCTCGAATGAATCTAGGATTAACAAACCTTATTGTAATGTATTTTGAAAAATTTGGAATACATGCATTCTTTTGCTTATTATATGAAAATATTTTCCAAAATTTATTATTGGCTTTTACAAACAATAATTACAAAAAGATAACATACCCATTATGCTTTCTTAATTATGGGTAAAAATTAATTGACAGATTATTAAAAAATAATTTTTACTTGCAATAAAAAGTTCTTGATAAATTTTAAAATAACACGAAATGAAAAAAAAAAAAAAAAAAAAAAACTGGCCAAAAAACGAAAAATTCCAAAATTCTTTTAATTCAATCGGAAAAAAAAAAAAATTTTTTTTTTAACGTCAAATTTAAACGATTTCGCAAACGTTAATCGATAAAACGCACATCGCCGATTAATCGACGCATCCCTCTTCCTCTAACCGTTCCCATTCTTTTTGTCTGGCCGTTTTCACGCGTGTCTGCCCCTCCCCTACCCTTCGCATATTATTCGCAGCAATTTTTTTTCCGTTTCGTTCAGAAAGCCCCCACCCCTCCGTTCCTTCATCTGCCGTGCAAATGCCGCGGTATTAACGAACCAGCGACGACAGCGGCAGGCAAACTGACGCGCCCGCGTACAACGTGTGTGCGCGCAACAACACCCCATCGAACGACGACACCTCTGAAAATTGTGCGAGCAAGCGTTTTCTTCCCCCACTCCGCGATAGGTGTCAGGATGCGACTCGCTCGTGTACATATATATATACATGTTTATGTGCAAGGTGCAGTAGCGTTGACGATGCCTGTCGAATCGCTGCGAATGAAAACAATGGAGTAGCGGTTATACTATCCTGAAATAAAATTGATCAACGCTTTCGCAGTGTTGTTTTATTTATTTTTTTTTCTTTTTTTTTTTTTTTATATTCTTTTTAATTTCTATGTTTTATAAAATTAGCAAATCAATTGAATACAGTTTGATGAATTTTACAAATAAAAAATGAGATGAAAACTTTAAAATAGAATAAAATTAAAGTAAGATATTGAAGAATTTGAAAGAAAAATGAATGGCTTATAGGTATTTTTGGTCAATTCGAATAAAAAGAAATTATTTTGCATTGAGAACAAGTATATTTCAATTAAATACACTAGTAGAAATACATGAAAATATTTATATAAATATTTAATAAACGATTAATAATTAAAGGCAAAATTTTTCAATTCACAAATTTGTATCTAATATATTTATATTTATATATTAAAAAGATAAAACTATGAGGAAAAAAAAAGGTATATGTTAATTACAATAAAATCAAAAATTTACGCATTATACACCCGTTCGTGTAAAAATATTATTCTCGCAAAATTTACGCACACGGGTGTTTTATCTTCAATGCTACGGCAACGAGAAAGAAAGAAAGAAAGAAAGAAAGAATAAAGGAAAAAGAAAAAAATTAGGAAAGAAAATAAAAAATTCACCGTGTAAAGTAAGATCGACGGAAAATCGAAATCTCGTGAAAGAGGCAAGAGATATAAGCAAGAATGTATATATATATATATATATATATATAGAGAGAGAGAGAGAGAGAGAAGGTTAGACGACGCGTATTCGTTATCAATTTCGCCTCGTGAATTAAGAAGTAAGCGAGCGAAAAAGAGAGAGATAGAGAGAGAGAGAGAGAGATAGATAATTTTTATTGTACAAAATGGTGTACAGTAAATTGACAGTAAATTAACAAATAAACACAAACAGAAAATAAACAGTAAATTAACAGCAAATAATCATTAATAGTAAAATAAAAGTAAATTAACAGAGAGAGAGAGAGAGAGAGTGAGAAAGTGAGAAGGAAGATAAAGGAAGTATTATTTCGGAAGTGCGCAGGCGAGCGAGCGCGAGAACGCGTGACTCTATTTCTCTGTTTTATTTATGAGAATTGTTCGTCTGTGTGTAAGACTCTGCGGCTGCCGCGAGTTTTACGTACTTTTCTCTTCCCGTTCCACGATGTACATGCATTATCGAGGAAGGGGTGGAAGTGTAGAAGGAAGAAGGAGACGTTGGAAAAAGAAACGAAGGAAATCCATGCGAAGTATACATAATGTTCGGTGGCCCAGACACAGGAGAGAAAGGGAGAGAATACCCAAAGATATGTATACCAAGATACGAAAGGCGTATCCGTTCCTTTTTTTTTTTTTTTTTTCTTTTCTGATGCGGTGAAATTTTTTAAGTATTTTTTTTTTTTAACGGTTCAGTGATAATTTGTGGAAAAAAATCCATTTAAAATATGTAAATTAAATTAAACAATGATAAAATAAAATTTTCGTTAATAAATATAAAATTTATCGTTTTGAACGTTAGATTAAAAAAAAAAAATTTTTTTTTTTTTTTCTTTTTAATTATCTACTTTCTACATCTAAGCACAAGTATATCTATGTACACTTTGACTTACAAAATTTGTTTGGTAATCAAATGTCAAAATAACAGTGTAAATGATTAATGTTAATAATTTTTTGAAAAATAATATTTTGCATATTAAATATTGCAAACTGTCTAATTTTTATATTTTTAAAAGATATCTTTTTTTTACCATGACCGATATTTAGCTACCTATAATATATGTATACTTCCCTTTATGGAGCCAATCCAACATTAGTATATTCGACATTACTTACTTCTAATACACAGTTGGAAAGATATTAATATAGATTATAAAAATTTTACACTTTCTGTCTTTTAAATATTCAATAATAATAAAACGTACATGATTAATTACGTATAACAGTTTATAGTAAGAAAATTTTAAATGATAATAATTCTCACCTAGTTATATATTAAAACTTGATAAACGTAGACAGTCGACTTTTCAAATAACTTTATATATTATTTATGTATAATAAATATTAAATCATTTATAAAATTTAAATAGAAAACAAGAATAAATTGTTAATACTATTATAAAAAGATGATATAATTGATAATGGTAATCTCCAATTCACATTTAAATATTATGTTAATAAAAATAATATCGATGATGTGTAAGATTAAATGTAAGAATTAAAAATGTTTAAAAATAAATAAAAAAAAAAAGGGATGGCAAATTAAAGACTTAGAATAAATTGAATATTTATTTTATTCTTTTAAATCAAATAGTTCTGAATAATTTTTTACATAAAAGTGTAAAAAATGCCGATATATATCAGATAAAATTGTAATTCATTTATTTTTAATAAATAAAATTTTTAAACAATTGAGGGTCGTTTTTCATTTTTGAATAATAAAAATAAATAATTTTAAATTAGAATATTTAAGAGGAAAAAATATTGATAACAAATAGAAGTAACAAACGAAAATTTTTTCATATCATTTATTATGCAACAATTAAAGTGCGATTTTCATAATTTATAGTTATACAATATGTAATATTTGTATAGTTACAATACATACTAAGTGTTCTTAACTTATTAAATATTAAAAACAAATAATCGAAGTTATTAAATAGTGTAATTTAAAACAAATTTTATATTTATAATTTATATAGTTAAAAAAAAAACTAATTTAAACTATGAAGTTACCGTATTTTATAATACGTAAACTTTAATTACAGAAAAATCACAACAATAAAAATCATTTCCAACTGTGCATCTATTTTGAAAACAGCTAAGTTTTCATATTTTGTCGCTCCATTCAAATTTGAAAAATACAACGTTGATCTATACGCTGAGCCACTCTATTTTTTTTTTTTTTTTTTTTTTTTTTTTTTTTTTTTTTTCATTCTCCGCTTTAGCATAATAATTACCGCGTTACAATTTTCCTTAAAACGGAGATTTATCGACAGGAATTTTTAAAATACATAAGCTTTTCTCGAGTCGACGTATATATACATATCTTTGGTTTTATATTTTATATATATTTATATATAAAAGCGGTTTTACGGGATTGTAATTTTCTTTTCCTTTTATTTTTTTTTAAATAATGTAAATATATTCATAAAGAATTCTTCGTAACCTTACAACTGGAAAGTTCTTATTGTATTTTACACGGCGATTCGAGACATTTTGATTTGTCACAATCTCATCTTCAAAGAGATATTTGAGAATTTTTTATTATTTTCAGTATTTTTTTTTTCCTTTTTCTCTTTGTTTTTTTCTTTTTAATTATTTTTTATTTATTATTTTTTTTTTTTTTTTTTTGTAAACGATGATTTGTTGCATTGAGTTTTTTTTTTAATAATGCTAGTCATGTATGCTAACAATCAAATCACATGAATAGAAGACAAAAATTTTATCTTCGTTACTTCCTAAAGAATTTTTTCTCTCTTTTGTATTTTTATATTTTTATTTTTTTTGCTTCAAATATTTACAAACGTATCATTGACGGTTGCCTGATTCCTCGAAACATTTAGTATTTGTCATTTGTAAGATTTTCAGTCTAGGAAACGTGTGACTAGATTTAAATAAGATCTCTCCTTTTCATTACATTTCATTTGGTTTCTTTCATGCTTTTAATTTGAAAAAGTTAAAAGTATTATAATCCATAACCGATAAAAATACATATCGATTTGATTGTGTGGATTTTCGCGATACATGAAATGTACGACAAAGAATTAGACATTTTGTCAGAATGAATTTCATAAAATTTTTACTACCCCTTTTAAATATATTATTTACTTTTATCTTACTCTAATAAACCCGTGCAAAACTAATTATGCATTTTCAATTAAAAATGAAATTTTTTGATTGAGACCATATAAATTATTTTAATTATTGAATTTTTTTTTTTTTTTTTTTTAAGGATCAAGATTAATTAAGATTTATTTGATTTAGGATACTATTAAAATATATCTAAATGACAAAAAGAAAATTATTAATTTATTAAGCATACCTATCGTAGTATTCCAAAGTATTAATTTTTAAACTTTTTTAAATTAATATTTTTACATAAAAGATCACTAATACTAAGCAATATATTTATATTATTAATTTTAAAATTTCGTAAATTTTCTTTTTTCCCTTCGTATAAAAAAAGTCCTACAATTTTTTATTCTATATTTGCAGTCGTTTAATTTATTAAAAACAGCAATTAATTATTAAATTTGTATATGTTTCTATCTTTCTTATTTTTTTTTTTTTTTTTTTTTCATTTTTGATTATTCAATAATTACGTAATTGAACGAATTGGCTCGATCTGTAATGGTACAACAAAAAACGTAAATCCGCCCCAACATTAACAAACATAAATGATTAAAATTATCTTAATAAATTTATCCGACAACAAACAAAATTCATCAACGTGTCAACCAGATTAAACTGCAATCTTTCGCATATCGAACAATGAGAAACGCAAATTCACATCGAGAAAACAGCGAAAACGAGTAATTTTGCACGGGTCCGTTGCATCTACATAAATTGAGCTGCCGTTAAGTTCGCAGGCGCTTCCATATCTTTTTATCCTTTATTTTTTTGTTATGTTTGTTTTTTTTTTTTTTTTTGTTTTTTTTTTTTCTTCATTTTTATTAATCGTGTTTTATTAATTTTTTTTCCTTTTTTTCCTTTTTTAATTAACTTTATACTTTATATTTATCCTTGCAAGAAGCTATTTACAGAATTTTTATTTGTTTTTGTTTTGTTTTACCCATGGTGTGTAACACAGGCGGTCGATATGTCTCATTGATGACGCGCGAATACGAATGCGCGCGCGTTGTCTCGGATCTTCAGTTTCCTCGGTTGAAACGTCTAGCTGAGCCAGCCACAAAGACGACGACGTCGACTATGCGCGTTATCGAGCTGCTCATTCCAGTGTTAATGGTTAGCGCTTATTCCTTGGCGGAGATTGAACCGTTGGTCAAAGCCGTGTGGACAGTTTCGCTGGCGTTGCTCAGCGAGTTGTTCGTGCTGGCGTTCAGCTCGAGAGTCGATTCCTGCAAAGTGAATCAATCGATATGAACATTTTTTTTTTTTTTTTTATTGATTTTTTAGATAGAAATTTTTATTAGTTTTGAAAAAAATTAGATTCATCGCGTGCTGGTGTTTGAAATAGTACGGCTAGACATGTAATTTGATTGTTTTTTTTTTTTTTTTCTTTTTTTATGAAAGAATTAATATATGCAGAAATATTTGTTTTAATTATTATCGTTTGCATGACGTATATTTAATCAGTTAGTTTTTAAATAGTTATACAAATTTTTCATTACTATCAAACATATATTCTTTCATTTGAAAATATAAATATAACTACATTAAAAGTAAGTATTTTCTTTAAAAGTGAAAAAAAAAAAAAAAAAAAAAAAAAAAATTATTTTAGCTTATTAAATCAAACTCAACACGTCACAAATTTATGACTTAAGTTTTTCAAACCAAAATGTGCATTTATTACTTTTAAAATAATCTTTATGTAAAATTTCTTAAATAATTTATCGAAATATTTGGATACTATGAATAGTTTACAAAAGATTCAAAAGATTCTTGAATTTTTAATTAATCACCGATGATGTAATGAACTTTTTAATTTCATTTTAGATTAAATAGTAGAGCTGAAATCTTAATAATTGAGTAAGTATCGAAAATTGATATGCTTCACTTTGACACTTTTTAAAAGCATTTTTATGCTTTCCTTGAAATTAACGTTGGAATCTGTCAATCATCAAATTTTTGAATAAAATTTGAATAATTATGAGCGACGTTGAGCGCTAATCTTATTATTGAGAGCTTTTAAAGGTTCAGTGAAAAGTTCATGAATAAAAAATATAGCTACCGAGATTTCAACCTATTTAATTCATTTTTTTTATATTAACATTTTATTACATTTCTCTCTTTCTCTCTTGTACTCACGTTCTCCATGATTCATGCATATGTTTGCATACTTACTCCACTTTGAATATAGGTAAATAGTTTTACTTATTTTTATTGCATCTTAATTTAAATATAATTAAATATCGATAGTGTTTCCTTCTTTACTAATAATTGAGGGGGGATTACAAAAAAAGAAATCGACAAAAAAAAAAAAAAGGCTAAAGAATCTAGTTAACTAGTTAATCCGAGTTTATATCGAATAATTTAATTAAAATAACGACAAAGTAAATATTCCAATGAAAGTAATAATAAATCTTTCGTTTCTAATCCACGCCCAGTAGAACGAAACAAAAATATTACTCGGTACACGAAAAGCGCATCATAAAAAGAAATAAAAAAAAAAAGCCGAGGAAACGCAATTCGCCGGATGGTAAAAATCCAAGCCGAGAGAGGCCCAAATACCATCGCGAGGTTCAACGTCGTACCATGGAATAACGAGGGACTTTAACGATAGTCGGAGCTGTACCGAGGTTACCACGATCCACGCATACCTGTCGTTCTCCCTACCTTCTCGGAAAGTCGTCCAGGTGTGGAGGCTAGAACACGAATCCGTGCGACGCATCGTACGTATGTATATACCATACGCATATTAGAGAGCCGTAGTCAGGGATAGCAGAAGCTCGCGCGAGCCATTACGCGTTTATACGAGGGAGAGAGAGAGAGAGAGACAGAGAGAGAGAGGTTATTATCGAGGAATACACCTCGGCTCGTCGTCGATGCTTTGGTCGATAGTCCGATGGCTTCGGTAATTACTCTGCAACATGAAATGCAGAACGAGAGAGAGAGAGAGAGAGAGAGAGGGGGGGGGGAGGGAGAGAAGCGATGATCCGGTCGGGCGGACGCGTGATTTATGATGGGAACAGAAAGGCGCCGTGATATGACGGAGGAAGGTAGTAGAGAACGAGCGCGTGTACGCGCGCTTCCCAACGATCCGTCCGCCGACCGCGAGATTTCCGTGTTTCATCCCCTTTCATCCACCTCCCTCATTCTCCCTTTCTCCCTCTACCTTTCTCTCTAATTCCCTTTCGCATGTCTCGTATCACCGTCACTTTTGCAGCACCGAGCAAAAGCACTAAACTGACCGCTACAGTACATACATATACACATATAAGTACATAGATTTGCGAGTGTAATATACGTTTCGCGATGGAGGTATCGGGTTTTTGATTAGCCAAAAGGGTTGTTGATCCGTGCACGCGTGGCTCGTTAATGCGAAAGATTTATTTTTTTTTCCTGCTTTTTCTGCGTTATACGTGTCGGTGAGTAAATTTAGTATGACCATTGTATTAAAAGAAATATAAAATGATAAGAGCGTATCGAATATTTTATGTTAAAGCTGCGATAATTTTAATTAAACGCGAATAAAAATGATATGCGCATTAATTTCTCATTTGAAAGCCGATAGCGGCTTTATGAATCGTTAGCCTTGTAAAAATAATTGACTTTGATCGGAAATAATTTGTTCTGAGATTAAAAGTTTTATTTTCATCTTTAAATAAAAAAAAAAAAAAAAAATTACTCGCGATTGATTACGTTATAATAATCATAAAATTTAGATAATGAAATGATTAGTTTAAACGAAATTCGATCGTACTTACAATCGCAATGGGACGGCGCGTGTAGCAAGATTGGGCCGATGAATTTCTGTTCTCGACGACGATCATCTCGTCGCAGTCCTCGTGATCCGAGCCGTTAACCTCCGTCCGTATTTTTATGGGCGAGGGGGCGTTCTCGTTGTCGGTCGACTTACCGCTGTCCGGCGATGGAAGTAGCACGTGTCCATCGAGTTCCTCCTCATCCGGGTGCTCGTCTCCCTCCGAATTTTTGTTCTCCTGTACAATTTGCGTGTCGCTCGTCTTTATTTATTCGTTTTATTTAACAAATGGAAAAAGAAAAAAATCGTTTAATGTTAATAATTTCATATCGTTGGGATTTTTACATTCTTATAATAGTACTATAAACTATCATTTGATGATTACATGATTTATCTCAAACTTCCGATGAAAACAATTTTTCTTTTTTTTTTTTTTTTTTTTCTTCAATTATTTTAAGTGAATTTATAAATTTTTAAAATATTTAAGATTGCAAAATAAAGTTGAAGATTTTCTATGAAAGATTAATATAACTCTACTAACTGTTGGAATTTTATCGAATACTTTGATATTTTATTTGAAAAAATCATTTTTAAAATAAAATTTTGTACAAAATATACAAAAAAATTGTAATCGATATTGTTAAATTATTTTCAATAAACACAATATTTAGAAAACTATTGATTATTTGATTTTTATATTTATATAATAAATAATGTTTTTCATATTTAAATTTATTAATTTTGGATGAAATATTAATATGCCGTATTAAAAAATTAATGAAACGATGAAAAAAAAAAAAAATTGCAAACGATCAGGTGAAATGACAATTTTATTTAAAAAAAAAAAAAAAAAAGTAAAAGAAAAAAAAGGAAAAGAGGTAAAAGATGCAGCTACCTGATCCTGTGATGTCGGAGATTGAGATAATTCTTTGTTGTTTTGGCTCGGACTCCGCGAATACTTTGCGTCGGACTTTGTGCCAAGCTCATAAATGTTAATCATATGAGCCGCCTGAGCGTGGACCATTAATTCCCATGCGGATGAGAAGGCATCCTTGCAAAGGACGCACAGTAAGGAAGCCGTTGAGTCTCCTACGTTGGTAGGAAAACAAATTATGGAAGAAAATTAAAGTTTATCTTAGAAATTTTTCAACAAGTTTTATTAGTTTCATCGATAATTGCAAATACAGGTTAAAAAAATAAAATATTAAAATTGACGTTAGAGCGAGGAATATCTTTATGAAATTTAAAATTATTCAAACTTGAAAGTTGATAAATAATATATCGAAAAAGTAAATCCAGAAAAAAAAAAGAAACAAGAAAATCAGAATGAAGGGAGACAAAAAAAGGGTTCAAACAGGCCCAATTAGATTTTTTTTTCTTCATTTGAATTTAATTTAAAACTGGCACTGTAGCTGTTTAGTACAGTCTTCAACGAAATGCGCGGGAAAATCAAACAACGGGACGAGGGAGGAAAAAGAGAGGTTTTGCTAAACTAGGGATGCTCATACATACATCGTGTCGGCGTAAAAAAAATTAAGGGATGGACAGGGTTCGTGTACTCGCTTATACACATATACGTACGTGTACGAAGATCGAGTAAGTTTTTTGCGCTTTATATATATATATATATATATATATATATATATATATATATATATATATATTTACGTACTTGGAGTGGCGCCGTTGAACGTGTGGCATTTGCACGTAAACCGCAGCTTGCAGTAATCCCGCTTGTGCTCGAGGAGCTCCCCGAGATCCGTGAACATTTCTCGGCAGTTGCCGCAAATTAGTATGTCGGGATTGCCTGGAAAAGCCAATGGAGGAGGAAGAGAGTGAGAAGCTGCCGGCGTTACCGTTGAGAGATAGAAAGAGAGAGAAAGAGAGAGAGTGCGAGACTATGCCATTTTTATTCGTTCCGGCTTGTTAACGCGGCAGATACCCATACACACACACACATATATTTGTATGTACGGTGGACCGTCGGTAAAAGCTAAATGTTTAAAGTACGTTAAAACGAGACTGTGGTGCCGCGTAGAGTCGCCCTTGGGTAAAAACTCACGCGCGATAAAGCGATTCGACCTTTTTCCAAGGATTTTCCATATCCCTACCGCAACACGGTATTTACCGTTTCTTTAACTTCTTTTTTTTTTTTTTTTTTTTTTTTTTAAATGCACGCTGTCTTTTCCTATTCGCATTTTTCATTTTAATGAAGTAAACATATTCTTTTATTTTAATTTTTAATGGAGAAGTTTAATTTTTTTTTTCTTTTTTTTTTTTTTTCTTTTTTTTAAATTTAATTAAATTTTATAATTCAATCTTCCAAATTCCAAAGTAATAATGACTTTATATGCTTATAATTAAAACAATGCTTTGGCGGTAACAATTTAAAATTTTATCAGCACGAAATTTTTTTTTCACGTCGAATTTTAGAAATTTTATCGAGAATTGTTAATTAAACAAGCAGCATGAAAGAATCATTGTTAATTATTCACATCGGGCTTTCTTTTTTTTTCTCGTACAACGTAATTAAAAATTTTATAAATTTCAATAATACGTCTTGTACGAGTAGAACGTTACACGTTCGAATATAAATAAAAATCAAAGCATTGTATTCGAACTTTGCTAACGCGCGCAGAATAAAAAGTAACGCACGAATAAAGAACAATGCGCAGGGCAAGTTAAACTTTAAATAAAACAAAGGTATATATTCGGCGAATAAATAATATCCGCTGCCGATAGAAAATGCCCGTAGCGTTAGATAACGAAACAAGCCGTTATAACCCATCGTTTCCTCCTCTCTATGCATAATAAGCAGGCGAGCAATCGTGTCAACGGCGAACGTAACTAACTCATCGCCTCGCTCGCGTAACCGCAATTAAAATTAATTAAAGCAAAGAGGACAGTTGACTCGATCGTCCCGTCCGCTCGTACGTATGTTCACCCGTTAGCGGTTATAACGCGTTTGGCCCGTTCGGTGTATTATACAATAAGTAAGTAAACTCGATATATGCGGTATTTAAAGGCCGAGTGCCGTGCGCGTGCGGTGATATACGTGAGAGGTGCGTTGGTTTGCGTTCCAATTGACACCGAGAGTGAAACAGAAATGTATATATTTATATAAGTGTGTAGAGAGCAAGAGAGAGAGAGAGAGAGAGAGAAAGAGGGGACTCACTGTAAACTTTTAATTGGCTGAGGTCCTGCGTGGCGTTACTCGTCATTTTCTGTTGTTTCTGCTGCTGCTGTTGCGGCTGTTGCTGTTGTTGCTGTTGCTGCTGCTGCTGTTGTTGTTGTTGTTGTTGTTGTTGTTGTTGTTGTTGTTGTTGCTGCTGTTGCTGCTGTTGCTGCTGAGATCGCGCGGGAGGCATCAAACGCGGTCTCTTCAACGGAGGCGCCAAACGCGGCGGAAAGGCCGTCGAAGCGCAGTAACTGAAAGCAAACGACAATTGTCGAATTAGTGTCGCATTCACGCGTGTGTGTATGTGTATGTGTGTGTGTGTGTGTGTGTGTGTGTGTGTGTGTGTGTGTGTGTGTGTGTGTGTGTGTGGATGTATAAAGCGCGAGAACGTAAAAGGAAGGGACAAGGGGGAGGGGGTGAGAAGCGAAAGGGAAGAGTCGCTTTCAAAGATCGAATGAATACTACGCGCCTATGAATTTATCTGACATCCTTTACGCTCCTCTGAGTAGTTCGCTGTCACGGTGCGCGGTATTGCACAAAGGGCAGGTATAACCGCGTAGTTTCGAATAAGTTAACTTTGTCGAATGTTTGCGCGCTCTGCGTGCGCGCGAATAGCTTTATTAATTTTGCTTTTGGTAAATTTATTTACTTTTTTAAAATAAATAAAACTATGTTTCTTAACTAACTGTGATGAAATGTATCTATTGTTTGGGATTGAAAAATTTTATCTATATTGTCTGTGAGAAAAAATTGCGGTTTTTCATCGACTATGTTTTGAAATAATTTTATTTGCTATGTTGGAAATGATTTTGAATAACGTCGAAACTTTAATTACTTTGGTGTTTGTAACAATGTCGATTACAATCGGATATTTTTAGAAAAATACAATATTTTGTATAATTCTAAAACGATACCTCAATTATTTTACCTTGTCTAAAATGTATTTTTAAAGAAAATGTTTTTTACATTTTATAAACCATTAGCAGTATAGTATATTTGTATACGTTAAAATGTTATTTATGAAATAAACAATCCAAACAAGCTAAAATGATTGTTATCCGATGATTACAAAACTGTAAATAATATATATATATATATATTTTTTTTTTTTTTTTTTTTTTTAATTGATAATATCTTTTTTTCTTTAATAATATCTTTTATTTTTTTATAAATTATCTTTTATAGTCTTTTTAAAGATTTTACTCACATAAAATGCTAATAATGATTAAATATAGGTCGATTAAAAAAAAAGAGAACATTTATAAAAAGAATGCAGAAATCAATGTAAATTAAATAATTTTAATCGTAAAATTGGTTAACTGTGAAATATTTTAATTAAAAAACGATCAAATAAAGTATTTTCAATTTATATAATAATTTTATATTCAAATTTAAAATTTAAATTTTCTTACGAGCATCAACTACGAAGAAACAAAAGCCTTAATAACGCAATAACATATAAGCCCCACAAAATATCAACCTTAATCTCCATTACAATTTAATGCTCAAGAGGTCGGATAAGGAGAATCGAAGAAAACAAGGAACAAAAAGGCAAATCGTTTTCTTATCTCTCGCTCAACAAGCAAGATATAGAATCTCTCGAATTACAAGGATATACCCCAGGAGAGACGTTAGAAGGCAAGAGTCCCGACCGACAACGAGGACGAATGTATTCTCGCTCATTGGCGCGATTAGTACCGCCGGCGCAAATCCTATGCATGTAGGTCAAACAACTTCTCCTCTCGCTAAGAGAATGCGTTTGCCGAATTATTAAGAAGCCGTAGCTCTCGTCCTTTCTGCTCCTTTAGGAATTTCGGTGAATTTAATAGCCTCGTAATCAACGGGTGAAAATCCCGTTGTTAAGCTTTATCGCTCGGAGTTGATTTCTTGCGCAAAGTTCGCACGAGGCTAATCGTTCGTGTGTTTGCGTGTGCTAAGGATGATGGCTTTTCTTATTTTTAAGAGAATACGTATCGTAGAAGCGACACATGATCGTTAATACATAATTATAACGAATACTCGAATTGACGGTTATCGGTGTAGATGTTTAATTTATTACAATGATTTAAGATTTTTACTTTAATAAATGTCTATTGATAAATTATCGATGAAAAAATGTTTAAAAATATAATACAATTCATAGTTAATATGATTACTAAACTAAATATTTGAGTATAAAAATTTATGAGATTCTAAAGCTATGTTATTTTGAAAATTAATAATTATTCAATTGTATTATATAAATGCCACATTTGTAACAAAAAATATTTTTTTTTAAATTTTTAACTTCGATTGCTTTGAAAGTAGTGTTAAAACTAGGTGTTCGTCTATCGCGCGAATCAATAGAAAACTCTCGAGGCTGTCAGACGTATTTTCGACTACATATTGAAACTGCATTCTCTCCTTCATGTCTCTCTCTCTCTCTCCCTTTCTCTCTCTCTCTTATTCCATCGCATTCCTATAGAAAGCTCCGAAACGCACGGAGAGATGTTAACTTTTAACAACTCGCCCGATTAAGGCGGAAATTCGTGTATACGACAAAAGAGAGTAAAGGAGAGAAAGAGGGAGAGAGAAAGAGAGAGAGAGAGAATGAGAAGCGCAAGCCAAGTCTGCTGTCAACGAGTCTCCTGACAGCCTCGCGACGGAAAAGAGAGTAAGCTCCTCGTCGCTTGCGAAGAAGCGTGAAAAATAAAGAGCGAGTTTCAGAGATTGCGAATGAGTGAGAATGAGAGAGAAAGTAAGGAAAGAATGTGTGGAGAGAAAGAGAGAGAGTGAGAGACATAATATGGGCGGCGAGGTAAAGTGAATTCTCTCTGCTTTTCCACAATTTTGAATTTTTTGATCTGCGAAATTAGCATAAATATCTTTATACCTTTTAAGTTTCATAGTTCTTATGGTAAATTTTAAAATTCTTTGGCTCAAGTTGAATTAAAATTCAAAAAGTTTGGTAAAGAATATTATTATATAATAATATTTTGAGTAACTTATCATTGAAGGAAACATTTTTTAATATTACGTATGAAACATTCCATTGTCAATGAACTCGTAAATTTAGTATTGACGTAAACATTATTAATATATTGTTTATCTGTGTATTTATCGCTTACACAACAACTTATTGATCATTAATTATCATTATAAATATATGATTACTCAATAAACTATTAAAACACCAAATATACACACAATTATTTATCTATAAATAGCGATTTGAGATTTACATTTTGTTATTGTTTGCTTTGTTTTTGATAATTAATAAAATAATTAAAAATAGAATTTTCAAACTTTTATAATTATTATATTAGTATTTTAATGTTATATATATATATATATATATATATATTATTTAGAAATAAGAATTTTGAAACGGTGAAATTACGTATTCAATTCGCAAATTTTCAGTTTACAAACACTTTCGAAAATTAAAAGGCAATAAAAAGATCTCATTCGGACTCCCAGCACATATCTTATACTCCCATAAAAGCGTGTAAATACAGATTCACTCATGACTGACTGAAAGGAAGTAAGAAGAAAGGACCAGAAGGATAAAGGATAATGGAGAATGAGGAAGTGAGAGAGAAAGAGAGAGAGAGAGAGAAAGGTGGAAGAGCGTAGAAGAGGACTTTTATTTAGAGACTTTCCAAGCCGGGCGCGCCCGAGCGAAAAGTACCAGGACAGACAGAGGAAGTATATGGAGGGATAAATACACGCGACTCTCGTGCTCCCTTTCCCCTTCTTTGCTTTTTATCATCGTATATACTCGTCTCCTTCTCTCCAGCTGTATTTCCTCTCTTTCTCTTCTCTCTTTCAACTGTTCCCGTTGACGTTCGCTCGTCGCTCCTGTCACTGCGCCGTTCTTTTTCCCCTTTTGGTACACCCGAGTGTCCTCCTCTTCCCTCCGTCCGCTCTTGCGACTTTTACTTCGGCATTCATGATTGATTTTATTTAAACTTTTCGAGCGTTTGCTTTGTCTTTCGATCGCGATAAAAGGTTAGCGTTGAAATATTTTTGGCCGTTCGTTGATCGTCTCGTGTTTTCTCGGTTAAATTTACATGTTTAGCGTTTTTTTTTATAAGACTGCGCTTAACTTTTGTCAATTTTAATTGTCAAAATTTATAATGAGCGCGGTTAAAGTTTAATAGGGTCAGCCAGTAATATTTGAACTTTAGTTGTTTTGTAAAATCAATTATTTTCTAGTTTGAATTTAAAACTACGAAGGGTAAAAAAGCAATTTTTTTTTAATTCTTAACAATAAATCAACGCTATTTATTTAATGCAATTACCAAGGTTGTGAAATATAATTTCAAGAAGGAGAGAAGCAATTATCATTGAAAATTTTTATAATGTAAAAGAAAAATGTAAATTGAAAACTACTGGTCTCATTGCGTATAAATTTTTCATTCAATCTAAAACATTTCCCGTGCGCTTCATAATCGTTTGAAATTATGTTGCATAAATAATGCATAATCGTCAGCGTTTACTTTTAAACAATGAGAATAAGAGAAAGTAAAATAAGTAGTAAAAGAAGAAGAAACGATAGGAAAGAGAAGAGCCTCAATGCAGAGAGAGAGAGAGAGAGAGAGAGAGAGCTACGAGGATCGAATAGAGCGAGGAAATCGTTTTCCTTTTAAAATCATTGCTCCGAGCCCCGAATGAAGAGAGAGAGAGAGAGAGAGAGAGAGAGAGACGAGCGCAGAGCCGCGGAGTAGCGCGCGCGAGAGGATCGAGAGAATAAGGCGCAGGGCGAAAGGAGACTCGGTAGGAAAAGAAAAGGTGAAGGAGGATACGGGTGAGGGAAACAAGGAGGAGGAGGTAAAAGGGGTTGGGTAAAGTCGATTTTTCCCTCGCGGCGGAAAGGCGCCCTGCCGTGGGGAAGAAGTGTCCGACGGAAGGAAAGAACAAAAGGTGCCACAGCTGAAGAGAGAAAGAGAGAAAGAGAGAAGGTATAGGACGTGAAACGGATTGTAGCAACGTGATTTATAGGAGGCATATAATTGTCCCTATAGTGCCAATGTCGAGGTTGAATCGCTCGATCGAACCCGATCCACTTGTCTCTTTTAGAGCTTTTCTCCGGGTAAAGTGCGCTCTTGCTCCAGCTTCGACTTCTACCGCGTGTTCTCTCTTTCTCGCTTCTTTCGCTTTTCTTTTGCTTCTCGCTTTTCCCTTTTTATTTCATATTTTTCGAGCTTTGCACTTTTAAAGTTTAAAATAGGTGAAATTGCTTTAGCGAGAAATTCTGGCCGTCCACTTTTTTTTTTTCTTCTTTTTCGCAACAAAAGTTTTTTTTTCATTTTGTGTGTATGTATACATACATATATATTTATATATGCATGTATGGATTCAATTTTTATTTTTAAGCCGAGAAAATTAAATTCGGTACGATGGAGTAGTCATAATTTTTTTCATATAAAATTTATTAGTTAAATGTGAATGTTGCATTTAACGAATCTTTATTTCAGCTTTCAAGCGTTAAAATTTATTGGATTATAACAATAAAAATCCCGCTTAAAAAAATAAAATTAACTTGCTTGTATTAAATATAATTTGTGGGCGTTTAAATAAGAGTGCAAAATTTTTTTCGCAACTTAATTAAATGTATAGTAAAGACAAACTTATAAAATTATTGTTTCGTTAATTTATTTTCATAAATGTTGTCTCACAATTATTATAAACTAATTAAAAAATTTATATAAAAAAATATTAATTTTTATTTTGGAATTAATTATTATAATAGGATACTTAATTATTATAGATATAAAATCATTAAAAGTTAAATTGAATTTGAATAAAACACATAATTTGTAATAAATCTTATCCAAAATATTTCCATTCATTTTCATTTTCTCAAATGTATCAATATATTATTTCAAATATATGTATAATCATATACATATATGATTGAGTACATATCGACTTTAAATAAATTATTTCACAGTGCAATACCGTGTATCTTACTTTTGATGCCGTACAGAGGGATCTCTGGCTCGTTTACCATCTCGGTGTGTGTGTGTGTGTGTGTGTGTGTGTGTGTGTGTGTGTGTGCGTGCGTGTGTGTGTGTGCACGCGCACGCTATGTCCTTTTTAGAACACATATTTTATGAAAATTTATCTAACAGTCGTCGGATGTCGTATATCCTAATATATGTATATATTATCGGTTGAATGATGGCCGAGAAAGAGAAGAACGCGGCAGAAAATGAAATGAAAATTATGTCTTGTATGTACTCGGTACATATTAATACATATGCATGCGTATATTTGTCGTGTCCATGAATATTTTTTATGCCCTTTTGTACGAGTTCGCGGATATAGACTTGGAGATGGCGCATGTGTGTGTGTGTGTGTGTGTGTGTGTGTGTGTGTGCGTGTACAGATAGGCATTAATATTTGCTCTTACGCGATAAAAGAAAGAGAAAAAGGTAGAAAGACATCGTACGCTTCGAGTATGCTTGCAAAAGTGTAACCTTCGCTCTTTACTATTCACGCAGGATTAAAATCGTACATGAGCTTCGACTCGTTCCGTTATGCCGTTTTTTAACATTTTTTTCCTTTCATTTTTCCTGCCGATCAATTTTCTTTGAATGAATTGATTTATTTCAGATCGTACATATTTTCTCTCGTTGATTTTGCGCCTTTTTTTTTTTTTTGTTAGTTTGTTTATAAAGTGTCAGATAATTTGTAAATATTTACAATTTATGATTTAAAATTCCTATAAATATTAGATTTCTCCATCATATGAAAATCGTCAATTCTTTGTAAGTTTCGATTTATATTTTGTTTTGTTTGTTTAATTGTTACATCAAACGTATACGAATACGTGTAAACATTTCAGTTTTTTTTTTTTTTTCTATTATTTTACACTAGAAATTTTATCTTTTCTACGATAAAAAAAGGACATTTCTTCAATAATTCTTTTTAAAAAATATATAAAATATTTTTCTTTGTTGAAAGACTTTATTTTATTAAAAATAATCATAAAATTTTAATCTTTTTTTAATTTAAAATTTTAATTTTAATTTTTATTATTTTCTTATTATTTATAATAAAAAACAAAATTATTAAATCCAATAATTTGCGGTAAAAACGAATGACATTTTTTCTTAAAAATCACATTTGATTCTTTAAAAAAAGTAACAGCATAAGTTACAATATTCGATAAAATAGAATTATTTATCAAAATAATTGCAGAACTGTACGCACGATCTGCTGCAGAAAATCAACTCTTACGATAAATCAAAATTTTATTTCACGACTGTCTGCTTATTTATCGATATGTTCAACGCATTCATAAATGATGATATTCCTTCTACATGTACATTTAATCGATTGGTAAAAGTCTCTTATTTGTTAAGAGGACGAAAACCACGACATACGTGCATTTAGCGGTCAATCGTTGGTCACAGTCTCATTTAAAACTAAAAGAGAAAGAGAGAGAGAGAGGCAGTGGGAGAACGAGAAAAATGAAAAGCTAGAAAGTGAGGAAGAAGGAAAAAAACTAGGAAAAAAAGGGCGAGGGTCGTATACTCCGGATATTAAAACGTATATCACGTGGGCAACCCTAACTGTTTGCTCCCCCTTTTCGCCGTTCTCTTCTCGACTGACCGTACGAACGCCGCGAGAATGAGTTGTGAACGTATATGGAAAAAAAAAAAAGGGGGGATATGACGCTTGTTGCAAAAAAGATTTGTTCATCGTATAAGAGGAGTTTACGGTTTGTTTGGTTGCACGCAAGACGAAAAATTTTATATGAAAAATAAAATTTTTTAGCTAAATTATGCAAGGCTTATCAACGAAACTTTTTCGTCAGAATTATTGATGTAAAGTTAAAGAGAACGATTAAATTATTGGAGTAAAAGCAACAAGTAAAAATATCAATAGTGTGGATTGCGTGACAAATCTAGCTAGATTGAATCT
The DNA here is from genome assembly GCA_949987625.1 of Chalcis sispes. NCBI lineage: Eukaryota > Metazoa > Arthropoda > Insecta > Hymenoptera > Chalcididae > Chalcis > Chalcis sispes. Next base: position 2,085,037 of record OX465098.1, on the reverse strand, counting down.
TTGATTAATCTATTGAATTATTCGTATTGTTTTTTAATATTTCTTTTTGACTAATAAGTTAATGAAATGAATGTATTATTATAAACGATTGGGTAATAATTTTCCGTAAACTTATATCATCATAAAGGCCAACATAACTAATCCGAATTAAAAGAAAAACCGTGGGAAATTGAAAGACAGATCGAGGATTCGGTATGCAGGAAACGGACGCGCTAATTACTGGTAATCAGCGCAGCAATCAGCCGGGAGGATATTCGTCAACCCTACGGCAAAGTAATTGCGTCTAAATGTCCGGCTTCTCTCTGTCTCTCTTTCTCACTCGCTCGCTCTGTGTACAGCTGTGATTACCGATCATTGCGTTGTGTGTACACAGTCGACGCTCGAAAACAATAGGTGAGAAGGACCGTGCCTGGACGAGTTAAGGGCGTTCGATCGATTGATCGACTTCCGATGGAAATTTCGAGCGCACGATTGCATTTTTAATTTCCTCGCCTCGTGTTTTCTCTCGTTTCTCTCTCGCTCTCTCTCTCTCTCTATCTCTCTCTCTCTCTCTCTCTTTCTCTCTTCGAGTACCTGCCGATGAAAAATACGATGAGGAATTTTTGATTGAAAAGCAAAAAATTTTTATTGATATTTAATTGTTGTTTGGATTGTTGAAGAATATATATACACATTCGAGATTGGAAGAGAACTCGTATGATTACTCTTATTAAAATTTAATATAGAATCATTTTCTTAATATAATAACCAAAAATCTTTTCGTTGGTAAAATTAATTACTTAATCTTACCGCTAATAAATTATTCATTTTTGATTATTTTTTCAACATTTTAAAAGACATACGGTTCGTTTTTTTTTTTAACGGTTTAATCAATTATAATTAAATATAAATAATATAAAAATTAGATTACTTCTGTCTAAGTTTTTTTTTACAATATTTCACTTCTAATATCGAAATAAATACTCTGTCAATAGAACGCTTTTAATACACATATAATGTCCACAAAAGAAAACAAAACACAAAAAAAAAAAAAAAAGAAAAAAATAACGGACGAAATCTTGAAAAAAAGGTTTCGCATCGCAAACAAAATAGCGCCGATAACTAAAAAAAAGAAGAAATAAAGAGGGGATTAATGGAAGCAGCAAGCAATCGTTTGCCTCTTTTTTTCTTCGCCCAGGAATAAAGCTGCAGTAGAAAATCGATTATTTGACGATTATCCAACGAGCGAGAGAGAAAGAGAGAGAGATCCGTTTAAATTAGAAATTGAAGAGCGCGCGCGAGGGTAAAATCGAAGTGGTGGTCTTGTTTTTTTTCTTTTTTTTTTTTTTTTTTTATCTCGCGGGAAAAAGTATAACTCGCAACATGAGAGGGAAAGAGAGAGGGAGAGAAATATAATAAATCGACGACAACGAGCGCGGTAACGTTAACGTCCTCTATAACGTGAAAAAACAACGAATTTATTTCAAACAGCGTGTAATTCTTAAGCGGCGTTTTAATTAAAGCGACGCGACGCGGCTCGCGATTTGTAATTGAATCTAATAAAGGGAATTTCTTCAATTCGCTAAAATTTCTCCTCTATCTCTTCCTCTCTCTTTCTCTCTCTTTCTCTCTCTCTCTCTCTCTCTCTCTCTCTCGCCGATTAATCGTCACAACCGACTAATAAGTAAAAAAATGAGAGAGAGAGAGAGAGAACGAACGCGCAGTACGTATATACATGCCCTTGTGCTCGCGCTTTTCATTCTTGCGAATTTCATGGCTGTCTTCTCTCTAGCTTCGCGTACGAAAAATTTCACGCGCTGGGATTATTGGAAAAAAAGGAGATCGCGCGCGCACACTCGAAACGGCAAATAAAAAGAACAACCCACACACATATACACTCTGTGTGAGGGGAGAAACACTTGACGGAAAAAAAAACAGTAGTCAAGTAACGGTTGGGGATGTGCAAAAAAAAAAAAAAAAAAAACGTTCGCTTTTGTAGTTTTGTTTCTGTGTGTTTCTCTTCCTCTTTTTTTTTTTTTTTTTTTTTCTTGTGTTTTGTTATTTCGTATTCGGACGCAATATTAAAGCCCAAGCATTTTTGTGAAGTGTTCGCGCGAAAGTTTTTTTAAATTGATTTATTTCGTTAAGGCTTTATTTTTGTCTTCCCTTTTTTTTCTATTACCAATTCAACATATAATTTATATTCAATACGTAATTTATTGTTAGGCAATGTGGGCATTGGTTTTGCCAGCTAATTATGCGTCGAAATAAATAGTTTGTAAGATTCGAAAATTTAGTAGTATGTGACAATATTAATGATAAAGTTAATCAATAAATATAGAAAATAATGAAATGAATCATGAAAAATATGCCTGTAAAATCCCTTCGTTAATTGCGGAATACAATTCCATAAATAAATCTGCGTATGTATATATATTATCAAAATGTTTATTTATTGTAAAACGGTTAAAATTTTCAATGACTTGATTAGATTCCAATTTAATGTGTACCATTAATTGGTCGGTGAAATATTTAATTTACTAAACTAAACTTACTGCCAAATAGCATTTATTACTCATTAGCTTGTCAGACAAACATGAGAACTTATTTAACTTCTATATGATTAAAATCACGCGCTAAATTACTTAACGAAATATTTCAGAAGGATTAATAGCTCCTTGGGCGTTAAAAATAATTTTAATCTAATTTTAATAATTTTAATAATTCGATATGACGCTTATGTTATTGAATGTATGAATGATAAAATGGAATCGCACGATATTTAGAACAGTTTTAATAACTCCACGTCTATCGTGAAGGTTTTTCTATTCTTATTTATAACGTAAAAAATAGCTTTGTTTATTTAATTATTATTTTATTATTATTATTATTATTATTATGATTTTTTTTTTTTTTTTTTTTTCAATAAAACTAGATCGTTTAATTTTTTTATAATAATAATTTATCAAATAAAGAAGAAAAAAAAAAATAAAAAATTTACATATTTTGGTTTTTCGGATGCTTAAGCATTCTGCATCGTGATATATTTATTCGTAAGTGAATTAACATCAATATAGTTGTTAATCATCATTTAATTACAACTAAATTCAACTAAATAATTAATGTGTTTGTGATTTATATCGTTATCCCTCATCCCATTCACTGTAACAAGAAATTATATTGGATATGATACTGGGGAAACATTTTCCACGTAATTAATCTTGTAACAACTTTCGAGAAATATGAGTTATAATAGTTTTAAATGCAGCAATATTTTTTTTTTTTTTTTCTTTTCATCGTAATGTAATTAATTGTTTCATTATAATTTTGTATAGGTTTTGATCGAATATTTTATTTAAATATTTATTTAATAAACAAAACAATATTTACATTGATAATTTTCAAGCCTCAAAAATATAAAAAAATAAAAAAAAAAAAAAAAAATTGAACGTTATTTGAAGGACATAAATTATGTCAACGCGGCTCAAAAGTATTAAACTCTCTCCAATAAGGTAATTAGCAAACATTGTCTAAAAGATAAATATTTGCCGTATATGTCAGGCTATAAAACGAGGCTTTAGCCGTGATACAGCTAACGGTATTAATTCGTGAGAGGCAAAGGGACGATGACATTTAAATTTTGTATAATAAATGTTTATAACAATCGCGGCATGACCAATATTTTAAACCAATACTCATCGTATTCTCGCGCATAGATGTACATGTATACGCGTGCGAGCACATGTATACGAATGCTTGTATATGTATATATCGCACATAGGCAGCAGGATTAAAAAGTCGTAAAAAGAGATTATATGGAACATTTTGCCGGTAGCGTTTTAGTCGAGAGAACGAGAATCGCTAATTTACTCATCGGTGGATTGCTGGCAAAGCCGGTAACATGGGGACACGTTTGTTTATAGTCAAAGAAACATCGCTCGCGACGCAAATTCAACAGCTGTTACCGCTTTCTCCTCTATCTCTTTCTCTCTCTCTTTTTCTAAATTTCTCTTGCACGTATAGCGTAGGTATGATTTGCGTTAAAGTGCGATGATACGTTAAAAATCGAAATATTCTGATTTTATAAATTTATCTAGAAGATCATTTTGATACAAAGGAATTGTGTAAATTTTAATTCTACATTAAAATACACTGTCAATCCCAATTTTAATTTTAAACTATGACGTAAAATTTACTGTGATATATTCTAGGAATAAAATTGATACACAATTATTTACTCTGTAATTCGTAACGTTTATCGAATTCTTCTTGATAAGACTTACCAAAATATACAATACCATAGAAATTAAAATTAACTGAAAACTTTAATGAATACAAAAGTATAATATTTTACAAGTAAAATTTATAAAGCACAGCATATGCAGGTATTGTATTATTTCATGATACAGTTATTACGTCTATCTTCGTATATTTTGTATTGGAAAGTACTTATAAATGATTATCATAAAAATAAATTAAAAAATTTGATGATAAAAATTATTTATAAAGATTTTTAGCTCATTTTTGATGAAAATAAAATTTAATGGAGGTTCACATCGATGTTAAAAGTGATATATTAATCTTTATTCTATATAGATCGAGTAAAGTATTCAATTCTATGCGTAAATTCATAAAAAATTTATCCGACAAAATGTAAAACAAACACGTGACAAAAAATAAAAAAAATCAAGGCAATTTATTGCGTTATATTAAATATCGCTTAATGAGATTTTATACAAAAGGTCAGATACATTTGAATTTGACGCTGACGTCTTATCTGTCGCATTAGGAATCCCAATAATGGTTAACGGGTGGAATAAACGTCATGTGGTGATCCATTTAACGGGATTTCCGTTGGCACATGTTAAACTTACATTTACTATCTACCCCTCTCTCTCTCTCTCTCTATCTGTCTCTCTCTCTCTACCTACTTACTTTCCCTCTATCTTTACCGATCACTTACGTTCTCTTTTTTATCTCTTTCTGAATATATTTTCAACGTCGTCTTATAAAAGCGTTTCTTTTCCTTTTTCATTTTACGTTATCCTTATTTTCGTTAACGAATAAAGGAGAGGAGAGGGAGGCACGCAATTTGAAAATAATGGTGGATGAGGATAGAAAGAAAAAGGGCGAGAGAGAGAGAGAGAGAGAGAGAGAGAGCGAATGTAAGTGAGTTTATATGTAAGAAGAACTGAATAACCCAAAACTGTCATTCATAACTTTGAATTAGAAGCCCTTACTTGTCCCTTGATGAGATTAGCCTGACGTTACTTGTCGCTGGAGAGTTCATTCTCTCCTCCTCTAGTACCTACATACATTTCATTCTTCGCATTTCATACGCTAATTTCTCTAATAAAGGATGATACCACACCGAGATCCTAAATGAGAACGAAAGATTTGATGAGTAATGCATAAGCTTCTACACGTTTATCTTCTCTAATTATTGTTTTTTTTTTTTCTTTTATCTTGTTACTAAATAAATTAAAAATTCATTGTTTTTATGAATTTTTCACCCCTACATGCAATATAAACATCTCAATTATTGTTGCACGCAAGTATTTTTATAAATTTATCAAACAAATATATTTAATTTAAAATAATTAAATTTAAAAATAAAATTAAATAAAGAAAATTTTCACCTAGAACAAAATATAAATCACGTCCTCAAACTTTTCTCACCCAAAAAACCATAAAAATCATCAGGAACGAGTATAGTATACGCGCTACGTTTGCGTACGATGATTATTACGAACGAACAAGCAATCGCTAGGTAATCAACGAATGCGAAACAGCAACGTCGCGTCGTTGCGTGGGGTGAGTGCGAGGTGAGTTTTTGTCTTGTTGGTGCGAATGTAGGTACGCTCGCGCGCGCACATGGCGCGCCTTTTATTATAAACCGAGCACGTGACGTAACGCGTGAGATACGATACATACAATGAGCTTAAAATTCACGCACGAAGGTATGGCTAAGAGAAATCTCGTTTGTTGTGTATATACATAAATAATCGTTAACGGTGTAGGTAAATGTTCATTTATAAGTGTGTTTGTTCACGTAGTTGTAAATGTCACGATTAGTTATTTTTCTACTATTCACAATGTACAAATTTTTTCTCGTCTTTGTACAAACGCATAAAAGTAAAACTCGCGTCGATTGTCCCGTCAATGGCGAACGTTGCCAAAACAATAACGATTGATATGACCTTTTCATAGAAAAATTATACTCGTTGAATTCCATTAGCGTTTATTGGTTTTTTGTCAGGTTCGATTATATGTTTTGCATTCTACTGTTTTATCAATTATTGACTTGTAAATAACGAATGTCAGGATTGTCGAGAAACTTTATTCTACAATGAGCCTTAAATTGCGTAAAAGTTACGCGCTGATGAAATTTATTAGCATTTACATAAAAAAAAAAAAAAAAAAAATTGAAAATATCCGTTTCTATTAACGATCAATTTTTTTTTTTTAAGAAGGATTTTCAAAAAATTCCATTTCGTACAAGAAATTACACATTCTTCTATTTTCAACTTTTTATAATACAGCTGAAAGATAATTGATAATTCAATAATTTTCTGACTTTGATATTTTAAGTCATACTTCAATAAATTAAATATTCTTTTTTTTTTTCTTTTTTTTAATTCATTTAAATATTTGACAGATATGATAAATTAAATTATTGTATCATTAACAAAGAATAAATCGAAATCTAGAAAAGTTAAATTTAAACATTTTTTTATTCTATAAAATATCGTATTTTTATTTTCTTTAAACAACATTTTTAACTGAAGGATTTTCATCGCAATTTTTTTACGTTAATTAAGGTATAAAATTTTATTTCAAAGTTTATGATTTTTAAAAATGTTACGTAACGAAATATTTTACATTCGAATTGTATGTTAAAAATAAAAATTAAAGAAAAAAAACAATGTTATGTAAAATTCGCAATCATCGGGCACGCACGTAAAATACATCTAAATAAAAAATGTACGAAATTTCAAAACACATTTTCCAAATTAATACTCGTACGTTTTTAAATAATTAATGTATATATCGTTCGTATACTTACAGGTACGAACATTTTTTAAGAACGGAAAAGGTCAATGCGCGAGAACATCAGTGATGCGAATAAAATCCAAGCTTACAAAAAAAAAAAAAAAAAAAAAGACAAAAAAAGGTAAAACGAAAAAACTCGGCGTACATTCTCTTAAAATAATTCCGTCCTCGCGTTTTACGTACTCACACGCACACGCACGCACACACGCGCCCGAGAGAGCGCATAGTACAACGTTTAAAAAGAAAAAGCCCTTTGCGTAACCTCGAATAATTAGCGAACGTTGGAAAATGGATGGTAAAACTTGTCGTCGCGTTGTCCCGCGTAGAAGCGACAATACGCGAATTACCATTGGACTCGGGCTCTAATCACGTCTTAATGATTAGCCGGACCGTAAGTCCGTATCCTATATAATGCGATCAGAGCGGCTTCGGGTTCGTCATACGCAAAGTGAGGAGGTGGTGTTTCGTATATCTCCTCCAGTTCCCATCTACTCGACCCCGTCTCTATGCGACCCCGTCCGTCGCTCTCTTACTCTCTCGCTCTCGCTCTCATGGGCGCGTATACAAACGCCATTGAAAATTAGAGGGCGCGTTCGCATGGGTAACACGATATGCGATGCTCCCGTCTGCTGGACTTCTCTCCCGGTAAGTAGCTTGAAACCGTATGTTACGCGCTCGCGCGCTTTGGTGACTGGATATCAGCTAGTCCCGTCTGTATTTATATACATATGAGGGAAAAGTGCGACTCGGTTTTCTCTTTGATTATGGACATGTAACGTTTACTCTGTGCTTATCCCATACTTTTTGTACGCTTTTTCTCTTTTGTTCTTCCACATCGTTTTAAATGTTTTTCAGATTATTATTTTGAAAATTTTTGTTATTTTTCTTTGTTGTAAACAGATCATTTTATGTTTTAATCAATTTAACATCTATTAAAAAAAAGTTTTTTTTTTTTTTTTTTTTTTTTTTTTTTTTTTTTTTTTTTTAATGAAAAACAAGCCGCACATTCAAAATGTTAAATTTCTTTTTTTCATTTTCCAGATTGGCGAAATGAAATTTTTTGACTTTATTAAAGTAAAGTTATTCGACCTTCTTTTGTCGTGATTAAAATTTTATGAAATTTAGTTTGTATGAAAAAATTATTATTTCATCGAGCAGAAAAAAAAATTCATTTTAATAAAGCAATTTTTCTCATTCGCCCACATATTAAAACTATTTTTAGAAAGGATACAACATCGTTTAGATTACGCATTTATTAATTCAAAGGGATACTTGCTATTGTACTAAAGAAATTAATTAAAGATAAGCTAGAAAGAGTAATAAATTACATAAGAAAAATTGTTGAGTAAATTTAAGCTCGTCGTTATCTAAATATTTGACTTTTTCGTATACGAATGTATGCTATGATATATTCGAGCTGCATTTTTTAAAATAAGTTATAAATTTATATTACGAGATTAACGTTTAAAAAAGTTTAAAATTGAAAATTGTTCACTCGTAATATTCTCAAAATAAATTTTCATCTAAAATTGCATCTCTATTTCCAGAAGTAGAACACATATACATAATCATATTATTCATATTCAGCAATGACGTATTTACATCATTAAGTACTCGTATAACGCTAATAATATTTTATTAGATTCGGTAACTAAAATTAAACGTATATAAGTACATAAAGGTAAACCGAGCGGCTCGTTCGCTTAATTCCGACTTGTTAATCAAGTCGGCCCTTGAAATAATGACCACTCGACGATGCATTCCGAATGAATATTTAGAGGGAGTAGAGCGGAGAATTTACGGGAGAAAAAATGCGCCCTCGTATGACTAATATGCGCAGCGAAGGGGCAAGCTTTTAAAATTAACCTTTTAATAATTTATGATCTTTCTTTTCGCGCTTCTCGACAATCGATACGAGCGACGAATCCTCCGAGACATTGCGTACGTATTTTTCAGGATTAATAAACTAGTAAATGCGGCCTTTGAAAAATTCAATATTGTGTTTATGACGCTGTTAAGCGTTTGATGCATCCTCATGTTATAAGATGATAAATCGCTCTAATTTTTTACATCATCGTACAGCCACGGCTGGCCATAATAAAAATTTTTACGTTGTTTATGATTTACTTTATTTTAGAGAGAGAGAGAGAGAGAGAGAGAGAGAGAGAGAGAAAGAGAGAATTTTTAAGTTTTTCTTTTATTTGGTTATTTACCTAATGCTGCCTGAATAAATTAATAGCAAATATGTGAAATATTCAACCTTTTGCAATCGACGCACTGATAAATTTTTTAAAATTCGCTAGGTTATGCAAAAGAAAAAAAAAGTCGACAGATAATTTTAGCGATCTATATTTCAAAGAAAGAATTTATGTTAAAAATTAAATGCTTGAATTCGTTTAATTTGATTCAAAGAATTAGAGGAATTGATGACACCGTTTGATATTTTTAAATTTATTTAAAAAAATGTAATTAAGTGTAATATATGACTGTTGATTAGGTAAATTGTACAAAATAACTTGAAAAAAATTTTTCTAATTAAAATATATCATTGCGATTAAAATAATAATAAGTATAATTTTTGTTAAGAGTATCATAAATTCCTCAGTTATACGCAACTAACATAGTAATCTTAACTGGAAAAAATCTCATCGTGAATGCATCAGGGATTGTATAATTATTTTATTCCACGAATAATTAAATTTCCAAATGATAAATCGATTAATGTATCGAAGCGAGTAAAACGTATCCCTTGAATATATATATATATATATATATATATATATATATATATATATATATATATATATATATATATATCCAAAGCGGTAAAACAGCGGAACGACGTATATCGGTAGTTACGCAACCGTTTCTCCGAGCGCAGAAACGCGCGATCGACTCGACCCGTAATTTACGTCGGTTGGCGAATCCGCGATGTTTATGCTAATCAACGATATGCCGAGCTCGAGCACGCGCACAACTAGTTGTCGGGTCATTCGGCGATCCGTGCACTTAATATGTGTCGTTGGGATTACTAACCGAGCAAGAGAGACTCGGTAGTCCATGCTCTCCTATGCGTTGCGAGCTCCTACGTGTACACGTAGAGAGAGAGAGAGAGAGAGAGAGAGAGATAGAGAGAGAAAGAGAGAGAGAGAGTGAGAGGAGGTGCGAGAGTTCAGATTGCGTAGTCTCCTAGGCACAAATCCCCCCGGATCACAAAGCAATGTCTTGGTGGACGGATGCCCCTGATTAACGCCCGACACATCGGCCCTCCTCGCATCTCCCTGCGTGTACGAGAGCGCGACGCGCGGATCAGCTGATGTTTGTTGCTAGATTGCCCGTCCACTCCGTCTCCGCTTGTCTCTCCCGAGCTACCTCTCGCTTACTCCTCTCTCTAACGGTCCTTACTTCCGAGTCTCCTTCTCCTCCTTTCCGCTTGACGCTCGCTCTTCCTTCTTCCTCGACTCGAGCGATGGCCTCGAGGCTCGATGCGTTCTACCGTTTCAACCTTATTATTAATCTTTCGATTTCGATACTTTAAATTTTTCACGTTTCTTTCAATTTCTCATGCTTAAAGCTAATATACGGGGCTCGGGCTTTGCGAAACACACGATGACATATTGTCAATGAAATTATGTGCTTGTCGGAATAATTCTAAACTATGAATAATTAAATATGCAAACGAGCCGCAAGCAAACAAAGTTAAGCTCTCGCTAATTATTCACTTCGTTATGCTACAAAATATCGTTCAAATATTTATACTTGAACTTGTCGAAACGTTTAATATTTTCGTTGCGCGATAAATATTCAATTCAACGATAATAAAAGAAAATTTCAAATCGTTTATTATTTTACTTGCTGCGATGATATATCTGTGATTGATTTTTGAAAATTTACCATCGATAAATGTAACCTTGATAAGTTTTAAGTTTCTACTTTAAAATAGATTACTTCAATATGACACTTCCAAGTGCTTTTTTCTCATCTTCAAGTATCGCTCATAAATAAATATTAATATCACACAAAGCATATAATATTTTTTAAATTTATCGCGTAGTAAAATCATTAAAAGCTCGTGCACACCCTCGTTCTTAAATTCTCGTAAAAGAACAAAGTACCTACTAAAAATCTACGATACCGTATCTTCAACTAATTTCCAGATTTTTCGAAATTCACGCACATACACGTATAGATATGCGCGCATCAAAAACGGCGCGTGGAAAAAAAAAATGTAAAACGATTTTTTCTTTCTTTCCAACTTGAACAAGACAGCTCATACTTTTTCATCCAAGCGTACAAAGTCCGGCTAAGCTTTATTCTTCGTCAAAACATGTAAAAGCAGCTCACGAAGAGAATTTTTTTTTCTCTATTTTTTTTTTTTTTTATATGCGAGTGTTTCGACATACCGTAAAAAAGTACTCTTACAAGGTACATTCAGCGGCGTTTTAATATTCCACGAAAAGTATGATGACAATGCACCGTTTACTCGGCGAATTAGGACCAAGCCAAAGAGAGAGAAAAAGAGAGAGTAAAGACGAAGATATACGAGTATGTCGACGCAGGAGCAAAATTCACGGCAATGTGTCACGGGCTGATATACCGTATATTTTGAGAACTATATTTGCTTTCTCGTAATTGCAGAAGAAGAATTTTTAACGCTAATTTAAAAAGTGACATATTTTCAAAGCTCGCGAATAACAATGTTTATTTTTCAAAAAAAAAAAAAAAAAAACAATAATAAAATTGATAATATTTTACATTAAATTATTAAATGGTAAAAGTTATACAACTAAGCTTAAATTCACAAATTTATCTCAATAAAGGATTTAAATTCCCTTTAAAAGCTTTAAAATATTTTCATTTAATTATAATTTGATTAAAAAAAAAAAAAAAAAAATCTAATATATATTTTTCACAGAGCTTTAAAAAAATTAAAAAAATGTCTTCACAAAAATTTGGAGAACGAGTTTAAATAAAAACTAACGTTAATTTGGCTTTATATTTACTTTGCATTTTTTCCGCATGGTTAAGCATTTTTTGAAATTTCGCCTGAACAAATAAACACGCGCGTACAAAAATAAAAGAGAGAGAGAGAGAGAGAGAGAGAGAGAGAGAGAGAGAGAGAGAATGAAAGAAAATGTATGTGTGTGTGTATATATATATATATAAGGAGAGTAAAAGAGTAAACGAGAGTTAGAGAATAAAAGCGAGAGAGAGAGAGAGAGAGAAGGAGAACCTACTGTTAGAGGTAAAAAGATTTTTATTATAGCCGAGGCAGAAGTGATTTTTTCTCTTGAACGACGGGGTATTCCACAGGGCGAGTGTCGAGGCGCAGGTTGACCTACCGGAGAAAATTATCAAGCCTGAATCCTTGAGCCGACAAACGTCGCCGAGCAGTCGGTGACTTTTTTATTGGCCTCTTTTTACGCACTTACATTTTCACTCGCTCTTTCTTTCCCTCTCTTTTTTTTCTCGCCACTTTCATTGATAAGCTGGTCATCAAATGACCAATGCCAAAGAAGGAGTAAATAAATCCGAGTTAAGAGAAATCGTTGGGATGTAAATAAAAGTTCCTTCAAGACTTAAATTGGATATTGCTATTTATTTTAAAGTCATTGATAAAAGTAAAGATAAAAATAAAAATATAATACAATTATTTATATTGCCGCCAGTAGTGCGTGATTTCTCGATAACGATTATGTGAAAATGTTTATTTATTTAAGTATTTTTTATTAAAATTTATCATTTAAACATTTTATTTCATTATAAATCTGTAAATATATGAAATCGCTAATTTAGTTTATTGTGAATATAATCCATTGTAATTTGTAAAAGGGTCGAATATATATATACTAGTCGTATATATTTATGCGGTTTCCGTTTTCAAGAGTGAATTAAAATTTTTGTGGTATATTGAAATTCATAGAAAATCATAGAAATTTATAGGGCGAGAAAAAGAGAAATCCGGCAACAGAAGCACAGCGGGAAAAGAAAGGAACAATAGGTAAAAAGGTATAAACAAAGAGGGTCACGACAAAAAAATACCAACCGAGGGGCAAATAAATAAAATGAGTAACGGATGCTAAAAGAAGGTACGCGAAGGAGAATACGACCAAATAGGCAAAAGAAAGAAAAAAGATGCGCAAGAGGCAGAGAGAGAGAGAGAGAGAGAGAGAGAGAAAAGCAAGAGAGAGGGAGAAAGAGGAAGAGAAAGTCGGTAGCTCACACATACAAATCCAAGGATAATTTAGTATGCATGCGCAATGCGCAGGAGTCGCCACCACGGCCGAACGAACAAACGAGCGAGAGGGCGAGAGAGGGAGATAGAGATAGAGATAGAGAGAGAGAGACGCTTCTTTTGCTCTAATTGTCGCAATTCAGGAAGAGACTGCGTGACCGGCCTAGCCAACCGTTTGTTTCTCTCTCTCTCTCTCTCTCTCTCTCTGTCTCTCGTTGGTTCTTTCCTTTTCTCTTTTATATACACATAGCTGAGACTCTCTCTTTCTCTCTTTTTTTACGAGCACCGAGAAACAAAATGCACGAAAATGGAAATAAAAATAAAAACGAACGAAAAAATAAAACCAGCTCGAAAATAGAACAAAAGGAGAGAAGAGAGATGGAAGTGCGGCGAGGAAAATCTGCTAAATAGAGGAAAAAGCGAGGAAAATAGAGAGAGAGAGAGAGAGGAGAGGGGGAGGACACCAGTGAAATTAAAGTCACCTTTAAATTAAAGAGCGGCTGACTGCGCCAGTATCTCTATATAAATATATATATATACTCTATGTAAATATACACATGAATATACGCGATTCTCGATATCTCTGCGAAAATAAATATTGAATCATGTTTGCGTGAATGTGTATCTGATTAATAGCCGATAACAAATTTGATCTGAAGAGATTGAGAATTTCGAATCGCATCTCATTCTGAAATGCTTTCGATTCATTACCTGCAGTAATGTTTTTTTTTTTTTTTTTTTTTTTTTAATAACATTATTTACGTAGCTTAAGTCAAATGATCGTAATAATATTATTATAGGAGACATAAAACGTAAGCAGTTTAGATAAATGACGAAAGAAAAAAAATAAACCGAAGAAATGTTACTTTCTAGACTAGAGAATTAAATATTATTGTTTTGATTTAGAATTGCTTGATTGCCAACTATCATATTAATATTATAAATTGCTAAAATTAGTTGTTCCCTTCATTATCAATGTCTTTCATTTTTCAAAAATCAAAAGAGAATCACTTAACTGAAAATGTCTTAAATTTACCAACTATCTTTAATACTTATTTCGAATATTTACATTTTTAATAAACATTTTCGATGTTTGAAATAAATTTTAAACAAAAAAAAAAAAAAAAAATATTTTTGAAAAACTTCCACTCAAAGAAATTTTGGAAAAAGTCTCATAATTCAACGTCGAAAAACTATAAACAAAAATAAAAACCCATCTATATATATATATATATATATATATATATATATATATATATATATATATATATATATATATATATATATATATATATATATATATATATATATATATATATATATATACAAACACAAAGTTAGAAACGAGTTGAAACAATAAAATGCAAATAACTAAAAGTCAGCGAGCGTAAGAAAACAAACGGGACAAAGGTCCCTTTTATTTTTATCTCTTCTAATTTCTCGATCTTCGCCTCTCGCGCGGAATCACGGTGTCAAGCATCCATTTATTCAGCGTCTCTTTCTTTCTCTCTCTCTCTCTCTTCCCTTGTCTCCTCCTCTCTTCATCCGAGGCTTCATCCTTCGCACTTTTTCTTCGATCCCGAAAGAACTCAACCCTCGATCTCTCCCATTAAACTTAATTGAATTTCCAACCGGGTGTATAAATCTATATATATATATATATATATATATATATATATGTATAGATACGTATATGTATCTTCTCTCTCGCTCTCCGCTTTTCCATCCCCTCGAACCCATTGCCCATTGTCATTACCGTTGTCATTGACCCGTGGGATACGAGACGCCGTGAATTCGACGAGTGTTTTACAAATTTACATCGGCCATTTCGCACCGTCATCGCTCCTCTCTTCCTCCACCCCCTTTCATTTACCCATTGGTACGCTAATGTCAAAAATAAACTCTTCGTCTCTTCTTTCTTTGTTCCCTTTAACTTTAATATCCTTTTCTCTTTTTTTATTATTTTATAAAGTAATAATAAGATTACGTGGTAATTGTAGTAGGTATCGCTTATTATTGATTTTGTTGCTCTGTGTTGATTTACGCAAAAATTTATTTATTATAACGATTAAGATTAACGTGTAAATTTAATCTCAGTTATTGATTAATTTATAAAATAAACGACGCGCGGATTTATCATTTTCTAAAAATCGCTATAATTCATCCACCGAGATATCGAAAATCTCGCGGAACGATTAGAAATCGTAGATAGCATATCGGACGAGCAATTTAGCCTCCATCGGCATCGGCACCGTTCGGACGCATAAACGTACCTTATATTAAAGGAACGATCGGCTCGGTTATAGTTCGTATAAAGAGGCGGAAAGAGGAAGGGGTGATTACGATAACGCGACGTTTGGGAAACTTAGCCGAGGCGAACGATTATGCCGAGGTAAGCGCCGAGTTTATTGTATTATGAGTATATATACATAGAGCTATCGCGATTAGGAGCCGGCCGTTTCTATTTGCTACTTCGAAACGACTTCCGATTCGGCCGTCGTCTGAAGTGAGCCGCCGCTTCTTCTTTTTTCTTTTTATCCTTTATACCTGTATTTTCCGTTCGATGTGCCTTTTAAAGCTGTATATATATATATAGGGAGGACTCGGGAGAACGAGACGGCGAAGATCACTTACCGACTGTGCACTCCGGCCTTTACGGCGATGTTTGCTAATGAGAAGATTAAACTCACCTATCGTAATAGTAGTCCCTGAAAAAAATAAAGAGAATAAAGGTTAAATGTGAATGGTTTGTACATTATATTAAATGTTTTTTTTTTTTTAATTTTTGTGAAAATAACAGTAACATGACCGAATATAATCTTGGTTTTTGCCCTAAACGATTTCTTTTTCAATGATTATGAGTATTACGATAAAATAGACTTTTTCAATAAAAAGAATCGTAACGCGTAAGGCCAAAACTTGAAGGCAAATTCGGCACTAAAAAATAAATCGGACGATTTTATTTTTTACAGCAGATTTGCGTAATTTGCGCGCATTGTTTATGCAAATAAAGCTTTATGTAAATTCAACTTGAAGTTTTGTTTATTTATTCGACGGTTTATAATAATGCACGTATGAATAAAATTACAAAGGAAAGAAATTGTTCGTATATTATTAATATCGTGATTTCTATGCAATTAATAAAATTGACCTATTTTCTCGGTCATCGTGTATGAAGCATTTAAAATAATTATCACGCACTGATCGATCTTTATTCATGCGTGCTTTTAATGAAAATCCCTTGATTTAAATAATTATTGTTTATTTCAATATACTTATTTAAATATTGTTATTATAAACAAGAATTTACTTTATTAAGTTTAATTTAATGTCCATGATTACTTTTGGAATACTACGTTCTTTTATTTCACACAATTATTTACGCAAATACCAACAAAAAATATTTGTCATTAAGTGAAAAATTCATTCGATAAAATAAGCCTTAAAATATTAATAATTCTCAATGTGCTCAATTAAAATGTTCAATTACTAATATTTTTATGCATAAATTTATTATATTTCCTGCACAAGGTAAGACAGGAATTTTGTATGCGGAATTGTACAGCAGAATAATACGGTGAATCCTCGTAAGTTTCTGTGGTTTCAGAATATTGCACGAATCTTACATTAATAAGTTTTAGATTAATCCTCGGCGTCGTAGGCCTTCCGCGGTACTGTTCCGTTGCGTGAATTATTATTACGGCATTATGAAATAGTTTTACAATAAAACGCTTTTCACGCGGATGTAAATGCAACGGTGAGCATTTGGCGATTTTAAAAATGAAAAATTATTACGGTTCTTTTAAACAAACGCTTTCGTCCTTTTACGATTACGTATTTCAGAAATGAGTTAAAAGCTTTTCCGTTGTGCATTTGATAACGTACATTAATACAATGTGTTATTAAATCCATAAAAATTAACGAGACAAAATATCATTAAACCTCGCTCGCATTTTTCTTTCTCGATTTATCGAAATTGTTCAAAAGAGATGTTATAAAAGAATTTAATTAAATTTAAATTAAGTTATTTGCTTTTAATAAAAATAGAAACGATAGATTACTTGTAATAGGCTTGGATTTCTTACTTTTAGTACAATCGATTAAAATTTCATACACATTCGTTAAAAATAAAATTAGAGCTTAAAAAGTCAAAAAATGAAAATGAAAAAATACACGTTATTAACATCGATCAATATCGATCGAAAATCCACTTGTACTTGATGAAAAAGAAGTGAAAACAAGAATGAGAGAGAGAAAGAGAGAGAGAGAGAGAGAGAGAGAGAGAAATCGTTGCGAGTAAGTGGCAAATGGTTGAAACTTTTTTTATCCCCCTTCTTTTGTCGATTGCCACGTCGTCTTGCACATTCATCCCCCTCTAAAAGTATTATACTCCGCAATCGCACCCCATTGCCGTCTCTCTTTCTCTTTCTCTCTCCCTCTTCTTCAATTCAGGCACACATATAGATATAGACCGCTAGGTAACACTTGCTCAAGTGGTACTCGGATAAAGCTCTCATTTGCGCCTTCGACTTCGCATCGTCCTTTCGCCCCGCCCTCCCCCCCCCCACACACACACACATACACACACACGTGTACCTATATACATTCATTTCTTATACTTTCTCTCTATCTCTCTTTCTCATCGTAGTTGGGTCTAAAAACGTGATTTTCCCAGCACTCAAGCAAAAGTGGAGACCGGTGTCCTTGGGGCACGTGCCCCGAAGCTAATCCCCGACCGCATCGTCGTTCGTTCGCGCCATCTTCGCGCTTTTCACGCGCGCGCTCGAGAAAATCCTGCGAAAAAAAAAAACTCACGGGGCGACAGGAAAAAAGAGGGACGGCTAAGGGGAAGAAAGTTGGCTTTTGATCTTCTGCGTACGCGCGACCTACTCTCTCTCTTTCTCTCTCTTTCTCTGCACCACTCAGAGAAGTGATTTTGATTTACTGCCACGGATGAAGTGAGGAAGTAATACCTACGTGTGTATATGTATATATACATACATGTAGGGGGAGAGAATGTGATGTTTTCTAGAGGGAATGTAAGTTATGAAGATGATTTTTCACTTATGGTCGGGTGATGTATTCAAATTAAACTTGGATGTGCTTTCAGGTGTAAAGTTTTCAAGAATTTTTAAGCTCGGAGTTTAAAGTTTTTACGCGACTGATTTTTAAAAAGATACGTGAAAATGAACGTTTGGGCGCAAGAAGTTAAAAAAGAAACAGGTTTTTTTATTTATTTTATCTTCTGTTTTTTTTTTCTTCATTTATTTCATTATGTAATTCGGCTTTTAACAGCAAACTAAACGTTAAACGAAATCATTTTCTGTGGGAGAAATGCAAAAAATTTCTTTTTAACTTAATTTATTTTCATTCGAAATGCAACATTGAAAAAGTTAAAAGTCTTAATAAAAGTTTACACTTCTCCTTTAAAACATAATGCATTAGCATTTTTGTGGCTTGCCCGCTTTTAATTAAATAAAAAAAACAATAGGGGAAATATGTACACGGGACGGTGGAAAAATTTGGCTCCGGTAAGAATTGAACGGGGCGACTCTTTTCTCGTTTCGGAAAAGTAAAGGGGGAAGAAGCGGACAAAAAAGTAAAAGATAAAATTAGAGGGGTAAACGAGAATCTGAATAAATTTGCGCGGAAAAAAAAAGGAGCGCGAGATAAAGGAAGGCACATATATGCGCTACGAAATAAGCATGACACAAAGCTAGAAGAAGAAATTGAGAAAACGAAGAAAAAGGAAGAGAAAAAAAGCAGCGGCGCGACGAAGCAAAAGTCGACGCAAGAGACTGAAAAAACATAGAAAGCCGAATGTTCTGAAAAAGATAAACAGAGAGATTACATTTACATTGAAAAAGGAGCGTGAAGAGGGGGGGAGAGAGAGGGCGAGAGAGAGAGAGAGAGAGAAAAAGAGGAAGTGGGAGGATGAAAAAAGAAAAGAAAAATCAAACAAACCAGACAAAGAAAAGACGCGGGAGAGAAACAGAGCTCGCGAAGAGATTAAATATGGGGTGGGATTAAAAAATTTTTTTTGACGGAAAAAAAAAGGAGAAAAAAAAGAAATAGAAGAAAAAAAAAAGAAATAATCGCGATCGTCGAAGAAAATATGAAATAATAATAAAGTGGCGATAAGAAAATTATAATTAATTAACCGGTTGGGATATGTTTAATTAAAAGGTTGCGTCAGTAATGTAAATTACCTAATTAGTCGGGGATGATATATCGTGAGTTGATGTTTTTGCGAATAATATATACGAATACGAATTAAAACTGAAATGTTTTAAACTTAATTTTTTTTTTTTTAATTTAAATTAGAAGATACCATAAAAGAAAATAAATTATATTAATATGATAGAAATAAATTACAAAATATACGAAATTATTATTATTAAGTATTGTTTAATAAGTACATTCTTGAACCTTGTTTATTAAGCGATCGTAATAACAAAGATTTGCGAAAAATAACTATTGTTTTTATGTGTATATTCTCGCTTAAAACTAAAAATATTCTCTGAGACTTAAAAGCAACGTTCGAATCATCGCTTTGTAAACTAAAATACATACATTTTAAACGAAATGCATAAATTAAAAATATATTTTGCATTGCATTTTTTATCAAGTTATGAAGATTAAAAACCGTTAAAATATTTTTTATTTATTTTTTTATAATTTATATTAACATTAAAATATACGTTTTTAAGTTGTATACTGTACGTGTATAGGCAACATACATAAAAAATTACGTATCACTTATAATAATTTTAATGTTATTTGAAGATATGCAAAATAAACGGTAGTTAAAAAATGACATTCACAATATAAAATTGTCGAAATTTTTAAAAATTCTTACCGAAAGAAAATTTACTCGGTAACATTTTCGTTTCTATGCATTAACATATTTCAGTGCGTTAAATGTAATTTTCTTGTATTCTCCGAATGAAAAATTTGATTCTTTCATTTATTTGTAATATTAGATACTGAGTATTTATCTAAAAACTTATTTATATTGTATTTTGAGGCATCTGTAGTAAAAAATATTCCAACGGTGCATTACAGGTAAAAAAAAAAGCCACATAAAAATCCATCCATCCGATTTTTCATCTCGTCCATGAACTCGCAACTCTTTCGCTCGTTCGACAAATCCTCCAAAAGTCATTTATACGGGGATAGTTTTGAAAAAAAGGACAAGCGAAGTAGAAATCGAGAAGCGTAGTCTCATCGCATAAGACAGTGTCGGCATTGTTCTCTAATGAAGTCCTTATAAAAGCATCTCTCTCTCTCTCTCTCTCTCCCTCTCTGCACAAGGAAGGAACGAGAGCGTAAGAGTAGCGCGCATAATAAATGCTCCGCGGCGTAATCTCGTACTTAAATCATGACAAATTGCCGCGACGCCGCCGCCGCGTTAGCGCAACGCGTGGCAACCTAAAGGAGAGAAAAAGATAGAGAGGTAGAGAATACGGCTAGATTTATCAGAGAGACGGAGTAGAGAGAGAGAGAGAGAGAGCTATACGGCCTCTCTACAGCTGGCGAGAATGGATTCTGATGCTGTAGTCGCGGAAAAACGTTGGGAAAATGCGAGAAATGCTTACAAGGTGGTTGGCGGATGGAAAATTGCAAGCGGTGGAACTGCGCGATGGAAACGGATGGTATAACGGGAATGGAAAGTTCGTATGGAAAATTTACCCCTGTGATTTTTAAGGATTTTTATGTGGCTGTAAGTATGCGTGCGTGTGTGTATGTGCGCATCTATGTGCATGGATTCTAAATGATGAATCTCGTTCTCGCTCAATACAATCCGTTTTAATAGTTTAACTCGAAGGCAAACTTCTTCTTTTCTTTTTTGTTTTTGGCTTTAGTATTGCGGTTTCATTTCAACAGCTGATTTTATTTTTTCTTTACTTCATATTTTATTATGCAACTTTCATATGTCAATTTAAACATTTTTTACAAAGTTTTCAATCATTTTATTTGTTTGGCTTCCTTTTTTATTTTATCGAAAGAACAAAGTACGTTGATGTATTTTATTTCGCGAATATAAATACGAATATTTTAAAATAATGTGCATTTAATTTTCGTTGAATGTGTTTAGTTAATTATTGTTTTCGTAAGGTTTTTCATAAATTTATTTATTCTTTTTTTACTCAACGAATTATTTTTAAAGTGCATTCGTACTTATTAAACATAGAAAATTATGTTAATACGAAAATGGATATGAAGTTATTGCGTTAAAAATTTTAAAAATAAACCTCAAAAGTACGAAAGCTACCATAAAGGATGTATAATTTATGTATGAAACCGAAACGCAAAATGGTGTTAATCCTTATTTGAAGGTGACTCATAATAATTTGGATGTAAACATCTAAACTGGGATGAAGCTTTATTGGTACTATCGTTGTTTAATTATCTACGATGCGTAAAAGTGATGTTTCAAAATATTACGATTATTCATTTTATTTACAAATATACACAATACAACTACCTGTTATTACTCATGTTAATATCGAGTAAAATGTAAAAAAATATACTTTATTGTTTTATATACGGTTACTTAATAATTATTTAAGTAAGGCTAAAATTTTTAGACGATATTTTGCACAACGTATAAAAAAAAATAATCTTTGATAAATTTAATCAATCTGCAGTCATAACTAACACAAAAGAAAAAGTAAAATTTCATTTAGTGTGCTTTTATTTCTTTAAAAGCCTTTAAATCTCAAATAAAAATAAACATGTTTCAACGTAAAAATAACTCGCGCGTATACGTATATGTATAACAACTCTTTCTTTCCATCCCTCTGTAAAGTTGGCTAAAACAAGTGTAAATCTATACTATTTCTGACTCACTGTCCAATCGCAAGTAAACATCGATCGAGAGAACGCGAGAGTGATTTACGTTGTTTAGTTTCGAACGCGGATGGAAAAAGTACGAGAGAAAAAAAGAGAGAGAGAGAGAGAGAGAGAGAGAGAGAGGGAAAAAATGAGAGGGCAAATCCGTCGGGCAGCAAAGCGACTCCTTTAATCATGTTAGCGGGGTGTGATACCGCGCGAGGTTCGTTTAATAATAAAGTGCGCGACAATACCGGACAGTTATCGCGCCAGGTAGTTATATACGCGCTCTCTGTATGAACGTGGAACGGAGAGAAGAATAACAAAGGCTCAACCCGAGCGGTCATTAGAGGGCCAACACTGGCGGCTGGGTGTTATAACATTTTAACGGTTATTACCGTCCGGTGAAAACACGAGTAATCCCCCCCCCCCCACCACCGTTTTGGTTAGGTATGGCTGCGCGCCCGTTTGTAAGCGAGTTCTTTGCATTATAAGCGTGGATGTGTCTGCTTTGTCGGCTCTCCGTTTAACCGATTCCTTTTTCGACGTCGACCGTTCGTTTGAATTTTTCATACGATTGTGCCCTGCTGATTTTTAACTTTTGCGCGATGCTTTCTCTGTGTGTGTATGTATATATATATGCGTATACGTGTTTTATTTATAAAAATTTTTTTCCAAATGCGTGCGCGCTTAACGTCGTTACTCTCGCAATTTTATCCATTAAAACATTTTTGTTTGTTTTTTTCTTTTTTTTTTCTTTTTTTTTTCCTTTCTTTTTCATTTCGTTCCCTTTTATTTTCACTTAAATCTCTTTTGCTATGTGTCATTTCATTTGTTTTGCAATGCAACCTTTGATTTTTTTTTTTTCATTTACTATCTTTAGCCCACTATGTTTTTGTGCATCGTATTTTCATTGGAAATCGAACCCCCGGTATTTTCCATCGCCGTATATAGGTCGTATAAAGAGCAAAAAATAATCTTTTGTTAACGAGGAACGATGAAAATTTTAGAAAATTTTTGTTTCTCCTCCTAACGAGTAATTAATGATATAAATTTAAGGTTAATAATAATTCTTGAGCGATTATTTTAATACCTTTTTT
The DNA here is from genome assembly GCA_949987625.1 of Chalcis sispes. Lineage (NCBI taxonomy): Eukaryota > Metazoa > Arthropoda > Insecta > Hymenoptera > Chalcididae > Chalcis > Chalcis sispes. The sequence goes on along the minus strand of OX465098.1, from coordinate 2,061,835 downwards.
ACGTTTTGATTAACGTTTATTTAAAAATGTATTTAAATTCTAATAAATTACATTATTAAAATTGAACATTAGCCGTATAATAGTTTTAATATTTTTCCACGTTGTAACTACAATATTTTACATTATACTGTTAGTACAATAATGGCGCATTGTAATATTTTTGTTAGCTATAAAAGTTCATTAGAATACATTTCAAAAATATGGTGCACGATAATAATATTACGTTAAATATAGCTATCGTACACTACCGCGGTACGATTACTTTCTATTTTCCGCGCTATATAATTCATTCCCTACTACAAGTTCTTTGGACAAATAATGATATTTTTAATAACGAACCTACAAACAATTTCAATTTCAATTCTACAATAAAACGGATCTTTATGTCGCGACGTGATGAAATTAGTTAGCTATCTTTGAATTGAATTTAATTAAAAATAATTTTTATTTAGGGCTCCGAGAATATATCCTATTAAGCGCAGACTTTTTACAATTAAGCACATTATTAACATAAGATATTTAACACTGATTAAAATTTACATTAGTCGAATATCAAAATCTTTGCTTACGGTAAAAAAACGTTCGTCATTAATAATTGATAAAAAAAATTTACGTTCAGAAATATTCGAAATCGTAAAATTTTATAGCTATTGAAGTTGAAAAAAGAAAAAAAAAAAAAGAAGTAAATTTTATTAACGCCGTTCCTTTCGATTCCGATAGCGCGCGCCTATATATTTTTTCCCAAAGCCACAAATTTCATTCTCAATCGTTCCGCCCATATAACGAAAGTGATTCTGTACATTAAGGATTCATTTGGAAAAATAGAATGCGATCGGTTATTCTTGGACGGCAATTTTGGGATAGTGCAGAGCCGTACCGACTGCGGATACACCGGAGACGCAGACATCAACCGTGAAGTATCGTCCAGGGACGACGAAGAAAAAGTCTACGAAGGTATACATATATATATATATATACGTATATACGTATGTTTGTGTACCTGTATTTCTTTATATGCGAAGAAAGTACGGCGAAATTTTTACCCAGAAATATAAAGGAAGTATATATGAGTTACAGCATTATAGCGAGAGACGAAAAAATGGAATTAAATATTTTGCGCGCCCGCGCGAGTCTCTCATATAGATTTTATTCTATGAGATAACCTTAACGATGCATATTGTATAAGTGATCTAACGTTGGTAATTTTTAAAACGATATCGTAATGTTTTTTTTCAACTATTTTATTCTAAAAATTGTTTCTCCGACGTGCATTTTTTCATTATTTAAACAAAAATGTAATAGCGTAAGAGCAAAACGTAAATAATAAGCTGAGCAAGAGGCGTAAAATAATGTATGAAAGATGGAAAATAGAAATAGTAATGCAATACAAAAAAAGAAAAAAAAGAAAAAAAAGAAGAAAAGTAAAGAATAAGAGAAAAGAAGAAATAAACATATGAAAGCTATAACTTTGGCGTGCGTCTGTCGAAACTATGTCAACTGAACTCTAAAAACTTGGTGAAAGAAAAGGAAAAAAGGAGAAATAGACTGAGAAGGAAAGATGGAAAATGACGTAGGTAAAGAGTATAAAAAGAGGGAGAGAGAGAGAGAGAGAGAATGAGACAGTGCAGGAAAAAAGTACTTTCTCGAGCCTTTTTACATCCATATATTTCGTCTTTTTATATCGGTTCGGCGACTGTAAAAATAAAAGTGGAACGTTGTGGGAATAATTTTGCCGACTAGTGAATATAAACATTTTTTTGCGCGTCATATGAACTTCGTTATTTAATCTCTAACTTATTGATTATTTTTTTCTTCGATTTTTTATTCTAATTTATTTTTACAGTTTTAAACGTAATTTTTTTTTTTTTTTTTTTTTTTTTTTGGCATTTGAATAATTGGCTTTTATTTATTCTATGACACTAATTTTTACATTTACAAACGAATTTACTTATATTAGTAAGAAAATAATTTGTATATTGTAAAATTGCCTCGTGTCTGACTATTTACGTTTGTACTACTGATTATTTTAGAGATAGTAATTTCATGCACATGTATTTTTTAATTTAAATTATTTTATTTTTCAAAACTTTATATTTTTTTTATTATTGTCTGAAAGGTACTAAAGTTCAAGGTAAAAACGACTTTTTTAATGCGCAGTTAAAACTTGTCCAACAATGAAAACTTTATAAATTTGATATCCAGAGTTAAAGCGTTGGGAGCAAACAAGAAAATAGAAAGGATCAAAAAAAAGCAAATAAATTTTTTCTTCCAATTCGATCGATTGTAACTGCTACTTTAAAAGAAAGTACCACTTGATCCCCGCCGAAATTCCCTACCGCAAATTCTATCTCGCGATTAAATTATCTCTCAAGCCGTTTTACACACATATTAAAATGGAAATGGAAGACATAAAAAAGCAGCATTAGCTTGCTAATATTCATACGACTTATAATTTGAAAAGACAGTAAATTTTATTTCAATTGAGTTATAATTTTGGCAGAAATTGATCTTATGCGAATAAAAGTGTCCGTGTCTTAGTAAAAATAAGTTTATTAGATTAGAAAAATTAACTTTCCATTTTTGGCTTTGTATTACACGATAACTTAAAATATAAAAAAATAATTCAAAAAGATTTTTTTTTTTTTAACACGGCGATTTGAAAATAAAGTAGTAAAAGTTTGATTTTTGAAGCGATGTATCATATATCAGTTACTCGACTAACGTTCAAATACAGATTGGATAATTAATTCGGAAAATGAAGTAGCTAAAAGTAATTTTTTCAAAGTTCTTTCATAAAATTTACCTTTATTCGTAAAAGTTTTCTTCATTTTATTTTGAAACTAAATATCTGAGTGTAAAAAAGTTTCTTGCGTATGAACTTTGAACTAATGAACTTAAAACTTTCTATGTATGTTAGTAGTAAGTACAAGATACATACGTTTATGGATCTTTTCTGAATATGCTAAATTACGTGAAATTATTGTAAAATATTATAAATACAAATATCATTGAGGCAATTAGAAAAAAAAAAAAAAAAAATTTGTTTAAGAGTATTGAGAACGGGTTTAATTAAATATTTAATTTTATTTTTTATTGTTTACATGTTTAAGTTTATTGTAATTATATAAACTTGCTAAAATTATCTTTAAAAATTTAATTAAACAAAGCTTTGCAATAATTAACGATAAGATATTTAAATAAAAGATCAATTAAATACTCAATAAATAGGTTAATCGATGAAATTTTATCGCGAACGAAAAATTAAAAAATTAACTTACTTCAATCAGTGTTTCCATCACGACCGATAGACAAAACAGCGCGCTAGAAATAGCCATAGTAGGATCAAGAGAGAAGGGGGAAGAAGAGAGAGAGAGAGAGAACACAAATAAAAGGATAAAGCCAAGTGAAGGCTATGGAGAAAGGGAAAGGGGGTCGGAAGGAGGGGGTAGTAGGAGGATAGGTTCGAACCGGCGAGCACAAACAACGATCCTCTCATGGCTGAACACCGAAGAACATATTTGCAGACTGGTCAAGCGAGCTCGACCAACATTTCACCACCATTAGCATTCAATTACCCGATTACCGAGGGACCACGAAAGGATAGAGAGAGAGAGAGAGAGAGAGAGGGAGATTGGTACGCTGGAAAGAGACGCGTTTACGCGTGTCTATACATACCATACATGCACACATACACACATACACATACTTACGCGTACCAGTGTACGTATTAGCGCTTCAAGTACCCGATGCGAGAATAGAACAATGCCTGCGGCCACTCGTCCCGTTTAAATCGCCGTAATGATATTATTTGTCAATCTGTATGTGCTGCCCCCTCCACTCCCTCACCCTCTCGTTACTTTGGCTTGTTTGTCTTTCTTTTAGCTGCTCGTGGACGATTTGATTTCGTCGCTGTCGTCGACGACGTCAAAGGCGCTGTTCCTTTCTTTCATTACCGACTCGTCGGTCGGGCGATTATTAGGATTCGAACGTGTTTGTGTGCATTATGCTGGTTTAATTGTGCCGACTCGCGCAAACCGATCGTTTTAAATTAATGCTCGGAATTTTGGATCGATGTTGATGTTACGAATAATTTGAATTCTTTATTTTCGTTTGAAACGTTGATTTTGCATTTGCTTCGTTGCATTGTTTTTGCATTAACTTTATATCTTATTTATTGTTAATATGTTTAAGTCGAGGCAAGTTTTAATGAATTCTTTTAAATTTAAAATACTTATTTTTGAACATTTTATTTGGTTTTTCCAATAGCTATTTTTTTCTTATGTTAAAATAAATTTATAACATTTATGTTATTAATAATTATTATATGTCATCAAAATTATATTATTTGCAGAAAACTTATTCTAATTATTATTGATTATATTAAAAATTTCTTTAAAATAGAAAATTGTAGAATTATTACCGATGAAAAAAATATTCAAAATATTATATATGTAACTCGTTACAAATTATAATATTTGATCTGTAAATAATATATACGACGATGTCTGTTAATTGGTTTTACAAAATTAATAATCAAAAAGTAAAGTAGATATATGTTGAATGTAATGAAACATGTATTTAATTTTGTCTGCCATAATTACGTGTATGTACTTAACAATTTTTATAATAAATATTTAGCCTTTTTTTGCAGAGCTATTCAAAATTAATAAATTTATTTGCCTATAATTGTAAATGTAATTGAAAATAAATAATTGATTTAACTTTAGAAATTTCCGCGCGCTTTATAACAAATAATATTAATTTCAATCGCAATTAATTGAAAAAAATAAAAAAAAATAATTAAATAAACAAATCAATGTAGCAAAAGGTTTTTAAACTTTCAATCCTTTTCTCTATACTTGATACGCCACCATCGCTATCTGCGCACATCATACTTATTGAAGCATTCTCGCGCGACGTTGAGAGAGAGAGAGAGAAAGAGAGAGAGAGAAGAGGAGAAAGGGTCGGTGATCGATGTAATTATAATCAAATAACGGGATCTCGCGCGACAGAGCGAACGAGGGGGAGTGAAAATCGTGATTGATACGAGAGCCTGGGAAAAAGTTAATTAGCCGTCCCTCTCCTATTTTACCTCGCACCTCTTGACTAATTAGTTTTGCGGAGGGATGCGTCGGGGAAGGAGGAAAAGGTTCTCGGTCTGGAAGCAGAGACGAGCCACTGTTAAAGTCGAGCTAGGACTTTTTTACGATTTATTAACGGTGCAGTGCCGTTCTTCTGATGCGTATACCGTAACTCTTGCTTCTTTCTCTCTCTCTCTCTCTCGCGTTATTTTGTAAATAACGACGTTCTCCTTTATTCTTTGGTGCTCGACCGTGTTGCTGAAATTTTTTGAGCACTTTTATGTTTTGTATTAAAATTGATGCACGTGTTACGTTATCTTTCGTTAAGCTAATTCGAAAGTTTGTGTTTTAATTGTTAAAATTTTGATACGTTTTCGTTTTTTTTTTTTTTTGTGTTAATTTCATAGTCTGTTCAAAAATTTTAATGGAATTCAGATATTAAATTTAATTTCTTTAGCATAAATTTTATTTATTAATATAATGAAATAGATAATATAATTAAAATTATTCAAATTATTAATTAAAATTTGTACTTTATTTACCCACAAAACAAGTGTTTTGGAAATTTTAAACGTAATTTATAACACGAGGTAATATATTTAATTTTATTGAAATTATTTATTTAATTAATGCTGCATCCGAAAAATGTGAACACGAATGAAATGTAAATATGTGTAATATAAAACATAAGCTTGTTTACGGACTAATATTTTAAAAGCATTGGCTAATGAAAAATTCTAAATTATTTATCGGTAAACGTGAGTATAAATTTTAATTGCAATTTGTAGTTAATAATATTGATGAGGTAACAAAGATTAGAATTATGTATTACTGAAGAGCCAAAAAAAAAAAAAAAGAATCCCGTGGTAAAAGTGAACAAATTTTCAGTCATAATTATGTAAAAGAATTTCATCCTTCAACAATACTATAACTAAATTAAGTAACTTTGACTCACAGTTACAGGTGTAACCTCCCACAACGATCTAAAACTGTAATCAAGTTCCGGTACAAGCCGTGAATACGAAAAATCCTCCCTAATATTCTCTAATAAAATCGCGGCTGGCACGAAGCTATGCTAATTAAAAAAGAAATAGCCGTGGCGGCAGTCGGTCAAGCGTCACGCAACAAAATTGTACACGCGTTTCGTATGTGTATATATATATATACATACGCACACGTACACATAGATCAATGCGAGAAAGTTTACGTATTCATTTATGCAAACGAGACGTTACTCTTTTTTCCTTCCACCTACATTTCTGTTTTTTTTTTTTTTCTTTTTTTTTTTTCTTTTTTTTTTTTCATTACCACAGAGGGTTAAAAGGGGGAGAGTCTCGTCGGAGCGTTATCTCAGTCAAAATCTTCACGGTCGCGGACGATAGGCGTGAAATCAGCGACGATGCCGTGAAACACCGCTTATTAATATGCATGTCGGAGGAGCTGTTAAACGCTAGAGTCTCTCGTCTTTTTCACTCTACCTTCGCTCCTTACTTACAAACAAGCTTCTGTATATTTTTCAATAAAGTATGAGGTATACAGTTTTAAGTACAGAAGGAATTTGTTGCGTTTTCAAAATATTTTTTTGATTGTTCAAGTTATGATACGACTACCGCTTTGATTTGACAAAATTTTTTTTTTTTTTTTTCAATGTATGCTACGTGTTTCGTAAAGCGATTAAATCAAACTTTTTGCTTTAAGATAATTGAAATAAAATATCAAAGTAAACATTACCACGTTAATCCAATAAAAAAAATCCAGCTCGTTATGTGAAAATTAATACAGAATATCGTTATAAATTTTAACATGACAATCGATAAATAGTTGCACGTAAATATTATTAGCATAACATTATAAAAGAATTTCGAAATATTCCTCAACACACTGACGGTGCTATTGTTATAAAGCGAATTCGATTATGTCGTTTCGCATAAAATTCCATTCTAACGCGTGTATATATATATATATATATACATACATACATATATATTATCAACTATGTCAATATCGTCGAAATTATAATTAACGTTATTTTTTATTTGAAAAATGATTGCGCACGTGCCGCGCAACAAAGCGTTTATAATAATAATAAAAATGCAATTCAGCGCTCGCTTGGAAAATAACGATCACCTCGTTAATCACGTAATTGATAATAGTTTGCGAGGAAAAAAAAAAAAAAATAAAAAACAGTATAAATATATATTAAAAAATTCGATATTTTAACGACTCCTAACTCGGGTCCGATAATTACCGTAAATCACTCTCGTTATAATAGTATAAAATGTCAACCTAACCGACACAGAGAAGGAGAGAGAAAGAGAGAGAGAGAGTTCAAGTACCTCGCGCCATAAAAATTACACGACACTAAAATTCGCTACCGTCGCACTGCGCGTATAGAACGTATATACATATATTCACGTGTAGGTAAAAGACAATGGGGCTGTATGAGAGCGTAAATCAAAAACTGCCCGCTTCTAGCTTCTGCGTGTGAATCTGTATATATAAATGTGCACTCGTTATATTCTGCATACATGTAGAACAAGAGAAAGCGTTGAGAGGTGCGCGCGCGCGTATGCGTAGGTGTATATGTAAATCTGTGAGAGAAACGTAACGTTGTAAAATTTCTCCTTCGACATTACGCGGGTATATGAATTTTTCGTAAACGCGGGTTAAAAAGTCGAAAGTTCGTAAAATTGTAAAAGGCAATTAATATAAATAATTAATATTGTATAGCGAATGATTAAATTGCAAATGGACACGGCTCGCTGGCGTACGAAGAGTCAACGCTGCCGAAAGTGCACAGCTCACACCTGGCATTCGTTGTGTGTGTGTATGTGTGTTTCGGTTGTTCATCCTCTTCCTCCTTCTTCTCTTCCTCCTCCTCCTCTTCTCTTTTCGCTGTGCTAACGCCAAAGGCTGTTTCGTAAATTGAGGAAGACGGAGGGACAGTATAGAGAGAAGAGAGAGAGAGAGAGAGAGAGACACAGTCGCGAAGCTGATGCTAATGATACGGCAAAATTGCGGAACTGCGCCGTGCGAATTGTAACCAGGAAGAGGATGTGTATGTGTGTCAGAGAAGAGAGAAAGAGGGAGAGAGAAGGAGAGAGAGAAAGAGAGAGATTGAAGGAGTAAACAGAATTTTGAGGAATGAAATTTATGCTCTGAATAGAAAGAGAGAGAGAGACAGAGATCGAGAGAATAACCAACTGAAATTTTGGGAGTATATTTAAGATTCCCTATTTTATTATTTAATATATTTAAATAAATTAAAATATATCATGCAAAAAATAAAAATATCATTTTTTTCACATTATATTGGAATAATTTAAAGTTGAAGCTTTGCAAAGGAATTGTTGACAAAAATTAATGTATTAACAATATTTTTAATTCGTTAAATTATCAGCATATTATTTTTCCGTAAATCCTGAAAACAATTCACTCTTTTCGAATGTGCAATTAATTTCTACATGTAAATAGTTAACATATCCTATACTAAAAAATAGAAAAATGAATAAAAAAGAATGAAAGGGAAAGAAAAAAAAAAAAAAAAAAGGCAACGAATAAAAATCAGGTAAAAAGAATTATCCATCTTGGTTCCAAATTAAGCAAGATGGATAATGACACGTGCCGGTGACATTATTTACGCCCTTACGCTGCAAGTGTCGTTAGCAAGTATAATTTTTACACGCAATCGGGGTCGGCCCTTTCCTCTCCTCCACCGTATACATACACACAGCTCGTCGAGTGTGACGCCGCGCGCTCGCTTTATTAACATGAGTACAAGCCGGCGTCGTTGGAAACTCCTCGCGCAATATTATTCAAATTCCGCGTTGGAATACGGCCTTTCTCCATCTATGCGCATCGACGAACTTGCTGTTTACCTGAATTTTCCTCGCGCGCACCTTTCGATCCAGGACTGTGTACGTATACGCGTCTATACAGGCGACGATATAAATTTTTTACTTTTTTTTTTTTTTTTTTTTTTTTTTGTTTTTTTTCTCGCCCCCGCGCTGGGCGAAGTTTGTTTTGCATGCGTTAGGTATTTGTGTGTATGTACGAGCGCGAAATCGTTTGAAAATAAACGCGCGAAAGATCCGTCCGAAGAAAGATGATAATGCGATATTGAAATTTTTCAGCGGTTTATGAAAAGCCGATTTGATACAAAGTAAACGTGCCTTTTTTACTGATAAGCCACGCGTGTGAGTGCGCGCGCGCGTATGTGTGTGTGTGTGTGTGTATCTGTGTTTAAAGTATCCGAGGGGCTTTTATTTATTTTACATTTCTTCATGTATGCCGCCTTTATTTATTATGCATACATACCTGAGTATTACGGTTGCATAATCGCTTGTAGATTTTGGAGGATTTATCGAATAAATTTGCTCTTTTCCGTCTTAAAAATTCAACATATAATTATTTGAAAATTTAACGGATTTTTGTCCTTAATTTTTTAAGGATTTCCTGTAACTCCGATTTGATAAAACTTGAAGCATTTATATAAATAACCGAATGATATCTATTATTTTGTAAAATACATGCTTCTAGGAAAACTTTTACTTTTCTTTGAAAATATTTGTACGAGGGAGACAGATGTTATGTAGAAAATTACAACGCGGAAAATTGACTAGAAATTATGCATTGCTATCTCATATTTTTTGTACAATTACTTTTTAACTTGTTATTTAAAGTGATCAATAAACAATAATAAATTCCATAATTTTATTTAAATTGTTAAAAAAATATTTAAATTCTAATAAATGAAAATTATAATAAACATATGGATTGCTTCCATGAAATAATTCATAATTTTATCTTCGAACATATACGTTAAGTAATTTGAAAGTTCACTTGGGATAATGTATGCGATAAGAATTTCTGTCCAGTATGCTGATTTTCTATTTTTCTCCCGCAGATGCGTTTTTTTGTTTCTCTCTCTCTCTCTCTCTTTCTTTCTCTTTTTTTTTTACTAGCCATTTGTCTGCATAATGCCAAGGAAAATTTTCGCTTGTAAATTTTCAATAATGTAAATATCCCAAGGCGACGGAAATCAGCGGGAAATTCAAATAGAATATTTGAATATCAACTAACCTCGATTTTACCAATTCCTTACATAAATACAACACATCAAAATAACAATTCGGTAAAAAAACATGAGCTCTATCAACGGCAATATTAAGGTATTCATGTACAATATACAACGTTCAAATGTTTTCCTCATAAAAAATATTTAAAATCATGACGGAATATTAATGACAATTTTACGTTTAGTAGTACATCAATTCGCTCATTATGTATTATTCATTAATTTTTTATACTTGCTTATATTTGCGTGAAAATCAATTCAAACAACAAAGAACGCCTGAACAATATTCGATCATCAAGTATACACGAATCATCTTCTGTACGATATTTTTTACCTTAGTTTTCACTTAAAAAAAAAAAAATAAATAAATAAATAAATGAAAAAAAATAATTTTGTAAGAAAATGTTTAAAATTACGTCATATTGAATAAAAAGAAAATAATGCCGTTAATAACGTCGAAACAGCTGAAGCGGCAAAAAGATAAGAAATAAGGAATCATCGTGACTGCAAATAAACAAAAAATTTGAAAAAATTTCTAACACGAGTGCAAGGGAATCGCATTTGATCCAAACGCATTTCTCATTCAAGTACACATACACACACATACGCGTAAAAGACACATAGAAAGGTGCGCGAGAAGCTCGCGCGAGGAAAAGTCAAACGAGGAGCGCGAGGATGGGTATATACGAAAGTCCGAAATCTCCGCAAGCGGGCATATACGCTGCACAGGCGTATAAAGAGAGAAGGAGGAGGAGGAGGAGGAGGAGGAGGAGGAGGAGGTAGTAACACCCTCGTGGCAATCTGGTTGCGCATTGTCAGGTTGATTTCAGAGTCGCGCGGCCGCGCTATTTCGCTTTTACGATTGGCTACCGCCTCCTCGCACTCCCTTTTCCCGAGCCAACGAGAGAAAGAGAGAGAGAGAAAGAGAAAGAGACTTTCAGTGATTTATTATGCTCTGTGCGAAAGAGAGAGAGAGAGAGAGAGAGAGAGAGGAAGAGAGTGCTTATATAGCTACGACTGTAAAGTCGGGGAATTTCACACGCGCGTGTATGTATGCGTTGCCATGAGAGCTACTTGTAATTTATTATCATTCGCAGCTCGTAGCTTTCTCTCTCTCTCTCTCTCTCTCTCTCTTTCTCTCTCTCTAGCTGGCGCTTGATATGCTAAAACGTATTTAAGAGCCGAGCCCGCTAGAGAACGAGGACGTACGCTTGGTTAACGGCTGTTTTTAAAACGTTGAGCTTTCGGTTATGCGTTTATACCTATTAGACCGGAGGGAGATAGCCGTATGGTGGATTTTCTTGATATCGCGGGGCTTTCGAGTATTGCCGGGTGATTTTGAGCGTTGCTCTCATTGTTTCGCGTATTACTTTCGATTGGACTTTTCGAGGACATTGTTGTAGGCGTTTCATTTTATTTCTGAAGCAACTATTCATTGGTCGAGCTTGATAATAATTCATAATTACTTGATAATTTTTTGTTTTATCCCTTTCAAACTTTTGACACTTCTTTTATGTAATCGACTTTTCTTTGTTTTTCAATCGAAGCGATTTGTAATTGTTGTTGATCATAAATATAGTATAGCCATAAAAATTATGACAAATAGTAAGATAATACTGCATTAAATTAACAGTACAAAAAAAAAAGAAAAGAAATCAAATGCTAAAGTGCAAAGAAGAAATTGCATCAAAGGAAGATTATAATAAACATTGGTTTTAACCGAAGCAAAGTTAAATTCCAACATTCTTGTTTTATATACCTATCTACTTCTGTTCATAATGTAATTTTCTAGTAATGTAATTTTTCTATATAAAGATAATATACTATATTGCATTAATTCATAATAAATAAGACTTAAAATATTAGCATTTATTAAATTACTCCCATCTCTGGTCACAGTTTCACCTGTGCTAAGAGTGCATAAAATTCAGAATTTATGAACGTCTATTATTAAATATTTTTTTATTAGATTGACTTGAAATTAACAATGTTAATTGGAATTTAAGGAACTAAGTGTCACGCACTTCTAGTTGTCGTATTATCATGAAATTTGTCAATTCTGTACAATTTTGAAACGAAATGATTAAAAAATAAAGAAAAAAACAATAAAGCATATTCATTTTTATTTACACGATTTGTGAAAATAAAAAAAACAAAATATAATTAAAATAATTGGACATCATTCGGTGCATTTATTAAACGGAAATAATGTTTGATATTTTCTTTACTAACAAAGGCTCTCAAGCTGAAAATGTATATAACTCGACATAATATTTAAGGTTATACAAAAAATTTCAAAAGAAAATTAAACGTCAAATAGCACTTTTCATAACTAGAGATATTTTTCTACTTCTGCGTATTGCAGTTGACGTTACGCGGATATCTTTGCGGAAAGCTTAAACACAAGACGATCGAAGTCACAGCGAAGCTCTTATTTTACCCGCAATTTTTTCCAGCACAAGTTAAGGAAGTACCACAAACGATAGGAAAATTTAAATAAAATCTGTATATTCGAAAACAATTTCACGCTTTCGTGGAGAGCAATTTCTTAAATTTTAATCTTTTGCGGAGAAAGAGAAGCGATAGTGACATTCCCATACATCTCGCATGCATCACCTCTGAAAATTCTTATCCCCTTCTACGTTATTTTTTCGTTTCTCATGCTCTGCGTAATCTTTCGTTTGTTTTCGCCATCTGTTTGCGTGGATCAGATAGAGATGAGAGCAAGAGAAACGAAGAGACGGAAGAAGCGAGAGAAAGAGAGAGAAAGAGAGAGAAAGAGAGAGAGAGAGAGAGAGAGAGAGAGTGAAAGCTTGTCTCTCGCAGAGCTTTTTCGAAGCTATACTCTCACCTAGTCTCTCCTCACTTCCCCTAAGCCGTCGTGTCTCCCTTGTGTCGGACACAATAGCTCACCGGCGATTTTCCCGTCGAGTGCCGCTTGACTCGTCCTGTCGTCGTCCCTCTGTCTCTCTGTAAAGTTTGCTCCCGATCTCCCTTCCCATTCCGTTCGCTCTCTATCTTTTCCAACTAACCGTGACTGCGCGAACAACTGCGGTGAATACGGAAATGCGCGCGTATGTATATATAATATGCACGGACGACGCGCATCGGATGGAATCGAGTGAAATTTTGAAGAGAGCGCGAGTATTGAGAGGAATGTACGTGATAATGCGGTGTGCCGGTGGGCGGAGGGGGGAGGAGGGGAGGGGGAGGATACGGAGCTGAGGGAAATTGCGGCGGCGAGTACGCGGAGAAAAAAGTGCGGGAAATTAACGTTATTGAAAGATTAAACGTCGGAGGTATGGTATAAATGAAAATTATGGAAGACTATGGTACTATGGTACTGTGAAATTTTATTTGAATGTCTACGAAGCGATGAAATTTTGTGATTCGTGCATGTAAAATTTTTTAAAATTTTGTCTGTCGAATTTCGAAATGAAATATTAACAATTTTAATTGAAAAATATACGATAGCCTATTAAAAATTGTTTATTATTTTTATTGAAAAATTCAAAGATGAATAATTATGTACAAACTTTATAAACATGAAAACATTAAAAAGTCTATAAAATGGTCACCGTTGTTTATTACTATATACAGCCACTGTGATCTTCTAAAGGCTGAAGATTTTCAAAAATAATCAAAGCTTTCTATAGAGGTTAATATTTTGTTATTTACACATGTGTTTTAAGATGCATTGTAATTGTTCAGTGTCGTTAACAAATAACTTTGTCAACATTTCATTTTAATCTATTGCATAATACATTGCACTTCATAGATGGATAACTAAAGCGATAAAATATTTTTAATAAAAGGACAATACCTTGATTTACATTTATTTCTTTTGTTCGTTTCATTTTTAATATATTATGAATGATAACAAAAATTAAATTGTTCTTCATCAAAATTTTATTAAATTTGCGTTAATTAATCTTTTAGATATATGATATAAAAAAGAACAGATATCTATAAGTTCCTTAACCTTTCAATCGCGAGAACGCGTGAATTCACACAAACACGCACACACGCACACTCTCTTAGGTAAGTAGAGAAAACGGAGGTCCGAGAATACGTCGTGTCTTTCTCGCGTTAAATGACGTGACGTCAAAGCCGTCGGGCAGGACAATTGCCTCTGAATAAAGCAGTTTATCAGTCACGCCCAACTGCGTAGGTGTGTGTGTGTGTCTGTGTGTGTGTGTGTGTGCGCGCGTGTGCGTGTACCGTTGCCTCCCACGACATCTCATTTTCTCTGACTAACGCGTGCGCGCGAGCACGGAGCGAAATAATTTGAAGGCTTAATTGAACCTTTTGCCGTATGAACGAAGGATTCATGTGTTTTGTTGCTTTTCGTGCGAATAATTTATGACTTTGTGTGTAATCAATTGTCGATGGTATGAATTTTTGGTTTTCGTTTTGCATGAATTTTAATATATCGTGGCGGGAGCGTATTAACTTTTATCCAGAATTGGTTATTGAAAAAAGATTAATTTTAATACATAAAATTTTATAATAAATAATATGTTATAAGAAAAAAAAAAAAAATGTAAATTGTAATGCTTCGATAATAATTATTTATACGCATTTATTTATTTGTAACAGAATTTTTTACGTTGATAATAAGCGATTTGTCTTTTTAATACTTTTCTATGCTATGATAAAAATTTGTATCAATCAAGATTTAAATTCAAAATCGATTAATCAGCAACAAAAGTACATCATCATCGAAAGACAATCTCAGCACAATGTCTATCCATTCTCACACTAAAAGCATCGGCGACGACGACACACCTAGAAAGAAAAATAAAGACGTCGATAGTAGAAAAAGGGTAGACTCGACGCGGAATGCAAAACAGGAAGAGTGGATAAGCTTACGTGAAAAGAAATCGAGAAAGAGACGAGATGCACGTATCGCAGAGGAAAAGAAAGAAGCGCTTGTCTCGCTTGTTGGAGGAGAGATGAAAACCAGCATGAGATAGAAACGTCGATATACTTATTTCTCTCGTCGACGGTACCGGGTATACCGAGAACTGAAAGACAACGACGACGAAGAGGAAGACAAAGAAGAATAGACATTAATGGTTATGCGCACGAAGCATTTTGTGCCATGAGTTTGATGGTCAACAATTTAACGCTGTTGACATTTTATGAGCGCTCGCGAGCTACGATTTGTGATCCTAGTGAAACAGAGGGAGAGAAAAAGAGAGAGAGAGAGAGAGACTAAGAATGAGTGGAAGAGAGAAACGGATAACGTATCGCTTGTTATAAATCAATTGTCAACTACGTTTTGTTGAATTTTTTCCATGGTATTTATTGTCATATGATTTTACATATTTAAAACATTTATTCACAAAATATTTACTTTTAATAATCTTAAAAATAATTCTAAATTATGTTTGCAAATTGACTTTTATTATTTACAAGAAGCTTTATTCGCCCAAAAGTATCAAATTTCATGCAATGCGTCAGTTTATATTATAAAATTCATAAGCTAAAAGCTACTTGGTAAAATTAAATACATACAGTATCTTTGTGTACGATGTAATGCAAAAATAAAAACTATCAAATCGGATGCAGTATATGATTATATATATATATAATGAAAAGAAAAGATCGGAGTAAATATCACAAATAAACATCATGAAATTGATGTAAAATTTTCAAGTCACGAAAGATTTCATACGTCCACGTTATAAAAAATAATATATATATATATATATATATATATATATATATATATATAGGGAGTGGAAAAAAGAAAAGAAGATAGAGCGAGCTTTAAGTAAAACTTAAGAATCTTACTCGCAAAGAAAAGGCAGCGGGAAAGTATTTTAGAGACGGGCGGCTCTCTTCTTTTCTTTCTTCCCTCTCCATTTTGCAATCCAGCGGCTTTTAGGAGGAGGAGTAAAAAGGGCTTCTTTTTATTTTCTAGGTGTGTGCGAGCGCGTCTGCCGTCTTCCTGACGACGACTGATAGAAAGAACGTCGAGTGGTTAGATGAGGAGGAGGAGGAGGAGGAGGAGAGAGGGAGAATACGAAACACACGCGTTTATCCGGAATTTTCCCTCTGCGGAAAAGAGAAGCAAAAATGCTCTACGCGCACACATACACACACTGCCGCGCCTCCGCGAGTAATGGACGAGCTAAGCTGAATGTTGATTGTTTCGTCTGCGCGCGGGATAGAGAATTTTCTCTTTCTTTTTCTCATATTTTTACTTCTTTATTAAATATTTGGTAAATGCGATTGAAGAAGGTTTGGAAGTATTGTCGATGGTCGTCTAATGTGAAAAAATAAAAGAAAAAGTGCTGATAGCAATTGAAAAAATTTTTTATTTTTGTATATTTTCTATATTTTTTATCATAATTATTTGCAATATTTCTGATTTGTAAGCTCCGACGCGTAAATTGATTAAAAATGATTTAATTGACTGATCGTTCAAAAAAATTGGATTTTAAAATTTTATGAGTTATTTATAAAACTATAAAATAATGCAAACGTAATGATTATATTTTATATAAAACTTTATAATTACTATAAATGTTTTATTACAATTGATATTTGCATTGTATAAGAATACGTAATACTAATATGGCATGTACTAGTATGACTTAATCGAGTTACAACTACTTAATATTTCTGCTTATTTTAAAAGTCATTAAAAAATCATGACTCTAATGCATTATTATTGTGCGTTAATCGGTTTTTTTTCTTAAAAGCAGTATATTTTATTGAAGATTTCTAAAATTAGTTAAAATTCGTAGAATAAAAGATTAAAATACAAGTTTACCGCAAGCTCTTTCTTTATTCTAGAGAATATCTCCGGTTTTTCATTTTCGGTGTAACACTATGAATTGATCGCAGATCAACGACGTAGAAAAACCAAGTTCTTAAGCGGATTTGCAAACTTCAGATTTCTAAAGTTTTTGAGTTACTTCGATCGTACTATGCTTAAAAAAGATATAATGAATGAATAATTAATTGCTTTTAGAAGTTAGCCAATCCATGTTATCCACTTTTTATTAACGCATTGTCGTTCTTTTTTCTTTCCTGCAACTAAAACTTTTTGCGTATACAATTTATAAAGTATAAGTAAAGAAGATGCGAGATAGGTTTGTGTTATGGCTCTCTTTTTTCATATACATTTAGTTTATTTACATTACATTACTTTTAAATTTAAAAAAATTTTCTCATTTAAACACGTCCATTAGATAGAAATATTTTTTCGATGAAAGCGCATACACACGTTTGCCTTTTACATTAAATCATGCGTCTACTTACACATTTAATTAAACTTTAAGAATTTATAGTAATAATAATGCTGCCATATATTATATTTCATATAATAGATTATTTCGTTTAAAATAATTGTTAGCAACAATAATAACGAAATTACTTTCTAATTCGTATAAGAGAAAATTAAACTCTTGTAAAAAGAAAAAAAATATTCATATGAAACGAAAGCAATTACCTTCAATCGAATAAATGTAACTTTTAACTTTGTCAATTTTCACTCGATTTTAATAAAGTATTGTTTTATCAAATTAAACAGCGAATAAAAAATTTCGATTACAAAACGTTGACAAATAGAGCTTTTCAATAAAGCTCAAATCTATACGTTTTCGTATATGGACTAACTCACGTGTATGTAAACACACGTAATAAGAATTGTATTTTTATGTGTGTGTTTGCATATCGAAGTAACTGCAAAAACGTCAAAAAGGAGAAAAGAACGATCGGCGAAGAGACGAGGGCAAGCGAGCGGCTTTAAAAGCTCGCTTTATCCGCGGCTGCTGATGCTTGCCTCGTTGCAGCTTTGTAGCGCGCCCTGTCGCATCTTAAGACGTACACGTTTATTCAACCTCTCTCTTTTCCTCTCTTTCTCTCTCTTTCTTAGAGTATACACCGATATACATATATACGCGCATACGCTGTATACAGTGTAATCGGAGTGCTTGCGCTCTCTCTCTCTCTATCGTTCTCTCTCCCTCTCTTTCTCTCTTGTCGAAAGTTAACGTTAATGGCACAGAGTAATTAACTCGGAAAGGGAGAGGGAGAGAAAGAGAGAGAGAGAGAGAGAGAGAGAGAGAGAGAGAGAGAAGAAAGGTTAGCACGAACGCGCGAGAGTTCATAATTCGTCTTTCCACCTCCGCCATTGCCTCCTTGCTTCCTTCTTCCGTCGTCGTATAGAAGCCGTAGTTCGCCTACTATCCTCCCCCTTTCCTTCCCCTTCTCTTCTTCTTCCTCGCCCCCCACGCGTTTGTTTACGTATAATAACGCGATTTTGCCCAAGAGAAATTGTAATAAGTTTTGTCGCGGAATTTCGTTACTCGTCCCGTATATATAACAAGTGCGTAGTCCCGAGGAATAATTTGTTTCTTGCTCGAAGATTAAGGGATTTTCAATTTGCTTGTTATAAATGGATTAAAGAGTCAATTTATCCGCAGTTTGAGTAATTGTTCTTTCATTATCAGAGCAAATGTCAATTATCATCTTTTTTTTTTTTTGCCTCTTTAACCCTTTTCTTCTTTCGTTTTTTTTTTTCTTTTTAAAACGAATTTTGTAAACAACTTTTAGAATTAGTTTGGCACAAAATTTAACGCTGAGCTTTTTTTTTTTCAATTAATCCTTGCGTTATTTTTTAATAATATTTTATTTATTGTATATGGAATAAGAGAAAATTGAAACAACAATATCGAAAAGTGTTACAGATTATTAAAATATAATTGTACTTTAAGCGATATTTTTAACCAATTTTCATTTTAAACTTGACATCTTATAATGATTTATTAGAGAATTCACTATAATACAGAATTCACTATAATTCAATATAATAATAATATGTTTTAGAAGAAACTTATCTCGCGGTAACTTTTTGTATTAAGATAATGTTTGACGAAGTGAAGGAGCTCAAGGCGTTATTAAAATTAATTTCAAAGCCAGAAATAACAATTTTTAAATTTTTCTACATACGCCGAACAAAACAATATAAAAAAGAGACAACCCAGAGTACTAATCTTCACTCAATGATAAATCGCGTTCGAACCCAAAATTTACAATGTTTGAAAAAAGTCGAAAAATAATTTTCTCCGACGTGCCATTCCTTAACAAGAAATCTTTCCCCACACACCGATACATGAATGTATTCAAGCGGGACGGGCGCTTAGATTGATAAGAAGCCTAAAAAGCAGGAGCAGAGAGTTCCGTCCTTCTTATTTCTTGCATACCTCCGACGTTGCCAGTCGTTTACCCTCGCGTTGTGTCCCTAACGTTATGTTTCAGCACGCGCCGAGCATTATGCAGCCTATTTGGAAGATTAAACCGTCCGACAACGCACGCGTACGTATCCTGTTACCGTTACGCTGTATCCCCCCCTCTCTCTCTCTTTCTCTTTCTCTTTCTCTCTCTTCGCCTTTACCTATATATATACATATGTATATACATATATCCTTTCCCCCGTTTCGTTCTCCCTTCCTTGGTTTTACGTTCCTTGCGCGGTGTTTTTTTTTCTCGCTTCTTCTTTGTTAGCCTTTGTTTTATCTATTATTTTCTTTTTTTTTTTTTTTGCGATCTTAGTTTTATATAAATTATATATTTTTAATGTTTTGCACGTTTATGCCCTTCTTGATTGATCTTGTGGAAGCGCATTTACGTAATTAACTATTAATTGCGAATAAAATACGCATTGCATATTTTTAAGCATCTCTTTATCCAGTATTATAAGCTTTATTTTTTACAATATATATATATAGATTTTATTATACATTTTCATAAAAATTAAAAGTACAAAAATTTGAAAGGAGTTTATGAAATTATTTCCAGCGTGAATTAATTTTCATATAATTGTTGAAACAAATACTTATCGCTTATCCGTTGCATTACTATGAAACATTAAATCGTTTAATATTTCAGAGTAATTTATATTTTAGAAAATTTTTATATTACATTATTATGCCGAGAGTAAATTTAAATATTTTAATCATCTGAAACGTTTCCATATGTGAAAATAAAAATTGCATTTTTCAACGCATTATATACAAAATTTATTTTATCAAACGAAAACGTTAAATTTCATAAGGATCGCACATCGTGACTTTTTATTATTCTTTCAATCTTATTGAAGCGTCAACTGCTGCCGAAAAAATTGTTTATATTCGTTACCATTAAAACGGCTCTTCGAATATCACCTAAAACCTAAACCTTCATTGAACTCTCTTCTCCAAGATTAAAAGAAAATTCATCCCATCTAATCCAATCCAATCTAATCTAATCAAATCTGTCCTCCTATTTCCTTCTCCCATTTCACATTATCCCTCGATTCGACGTAATTCGCATATACACGTCTCTTTCTCCTTGGCACTTTTTCTCCCTCTTCTTACTAACTGACGGGAGGTAAGTCGCGGTTAATTAACCGTCAGTTTCTAAACGTTAACCCCCATCTAGTTTCCAAAGAAAAATTCCCATGAGACGAAAATTGCGAGAAGGGAAGGGACGAAGCTTTAATATCCTTTTTTAATTTCGCGTTCCCCGGCATTATGTACATATATAAACACGTGAGCGCTGGTTAATAAATTGATTTATCGTGTATCGCGTAGTTAAGGCGTGTATACGTATGTGCACGCGTACACACAGACACCGAGAGCGAGTAGCTCACGAGGCCGGGCATCGGGTCGATGACTAGATTAAGTCGACGCGCGCTAGGTTCTGCACTGCGTGGATATGGACTGTGTATAGACTTACTCGTTACGCTTGACTGCCCCTTACCCCCTCCCCCCACCCCCCTCATTCTCCTCACTCCCCTTCGACACTCTGTTGCTACCACCCGTTGTCGGGGATATTGACTTGGGTTAACTCACCGGCTGCACGCATCCAAATCGACTTTGGGTTTTGTATCGGAAAAATTCCAGGGAGCTTTTAACGTTTTTTCGTTGTGGGACTGAGGTTTACGATGATTTTTTTGTTGTTGTTTTTGTTTGTTTTTTTTTTTTTTTTTTTTTTGATATATATATCTATAGTCGAGAGCTTTATAACTTCAAAGTTTGGTGTATAGTTTTAAAATTATTTTTTAAGTTTCGAATGATTTTCAACGTATTAATTTATTATTATATTTGTGTTGAATATTATTAGTTGTAGTTATGCTCTATCATAAATCTTGTATATTCAGTGTACTACAATGAAAATTCGATATCTGCATCTTAAAAGCTGCTACACTGAATTTTCAGCGTACCTCGAAGGCACCTTAAAGTATTTATATTGTTCGCTTAACACGATTTCTCGTAATATTTTAGTAAAATAACAATCGACTTCAAAGGGGCAAATTGAAACAGTACTATAAATTTATCAAAATTTACTTAATATGTATATGGATTAATTTATTTTTCGAATAAGCAAAATTTATTTTCGAATAAATTTACTTGTATCTTTTCTTATGAAAATATTTAATCGTACAATTATTCCGACGGAAAGAGAAAAAAATTTATTTGAAATAATGTATTCGTTTGAATTTATAATTTTTAATTATTGTTTTTTGTTCTTATAAGTGCAAAATGTGATACCGATGTCGCGAGACAAATATTTATGATTATAATAATTGGCATTATTCGGTAGAGCGAAAAAAGGCGACACATTTTTTTTTATTTAATATTTTAAGTTCTTAAATGGCATTTCACATTACTAGTTTTTCTTTTTAGTTTTAATCTAGGTTAAAAATTAAATTTTAATTAATAAATTAGATTACGAATAATAAGAAAAAACTGTAATAAGAATTTTCCATAGTCTAAAAATATTTTTTTTCAATCTTGCTAAAATATATTTAAAAACAATTTATCAAATTTTTGCTTTTATTTATTTATAGTCTTAAATTTGTTTCATTTTTAAAAGTGTCACGCGCCTCTTCTCTAAAAAAAAAAAAAAATAAATAAATAAATAAACATGAAAAAAAAAAAAAACAGTAAAATATTTCGCCGGGCTATACAACAAAGGCATCGTGAAAATTGGCACAAGAAGAAATTGAATTCTGCTTGTCTACACGGTATCATCGATAATATTCGCGGGGCGATTCGCTCGCGCGCGCGTGGAGAAAGCATCACGTAGGCATATATCCTCGTGTCTCCATCGCACAGAATCTCTTTATCTTTATCTACCTTTCTCTTTTCCTCTTGGTTTATCCTCTCTCTCTCTCTCTCTCTCTCTCTCTCTCTCTCTCTCTCTCTCCCCCTCTCTCTTTTTGCCATGCGAATCCGGCGCATTGTCGATGAAGGCCTCGTAAATCCGATTTGAATTTGTAATGCCGGCGCCGTGAGCGAGCGCTCCTTGTTTATTCTCCGAAAGTCGTGCGCGACGCGAGGCAAGGCTTATACATGTACACACATACATACATATACACCTTGCGAGCTATCGTACACGCGAGTCGCACCGCTGCACAACTTGTACATACACGTGTTTGTCCGTGTGCGAGTGCACAGGAGAAGAACAGTAGGGAAAGACGCGCGCACGAAGCCGAGAAAGGAGAGCCGGTCACGTTTCTCGCATAAAGCACAATTTCGCGGCCGTGCCCCGTTAGCCGGGATGACTGGAAAGCTTGAAATAGTGGGACAGGGGTGCGACGGAGAGAAGAATAGGTATAGATGCGATAGAAGGAGAACCGTAGAATCACGGATAAGCGAGGATAGAGGAGAAAGGAAGATAGAGAGATTAGATTTAGATTGCGATAATTTGCTTTGAATCTGGTGTTAATTGCACGTTATTGAGTATGATTTGATAAAATGAATTATTCGTTAAATTTAACGTTGGAATGATAACGATGCATGAATCTTTTTTAATTATGCGTGTTTAGATAGAATGATTTTTTATTTGAAAAACTAAATGCATAAGGAATTTATTAATTCTTTATTAATCTCTAAACAAATAGATTGATAAATCGAGATATTATTTAATGATTAGAAGTTGATGAATATATATATTTTTTTTTTATTCTAAAATATCTAAAAAGTTAACGTTAATTTTATAAGTTTTACAATTTTTTAGAAGCAATTTTTATTTAAAATAAATACGTAAAAGAACGTAAGAACATTTGTAAAAGAGAGCAAAAATAAATAAAAGAAAGAAGGATAAGACAGCCGAAAAAATGCCAGGTATATATAATCTAGAAAACCAAACAAATGTTTAAAAAAAAAAAAAAGAAAAATAATGCAAAGGGGAGCAGTTGAGGAAAAAGTATACACGCCTTAAAATAGAAAGAAACGAATAATAAAGGAAAAAGAGCGGAAAAAAAAGGCCCAAGGAAATTTACGAGATATCCATATAAGCAAGAATATAGAGAAGAATAGAAGAAACGAAAGAAACGAGAGAAAAATCTCGAGACGAAACGACGATGAAGGTCGATTGGATTTGGTCATTTTTATAAGAAAGACAAGCAAGTTACAAGGCTTGATCTACTCGCGTCGCGAGTTTTATCGCCTTTTCGCGCCGAGTTTTCCAGAGATCTCGACTCGACAAGATTGATGCTCGTTACTTTTGGTAGACTATCCTCTCGCCAGACTATTCTGCTTCGATATTTCAAGTGTTATTTAAAAAGTCGTTCCTGCACGTCCGATGAAGCATTCTTTTTTATTTTATAATTTTTTAAATTATTTTCTTAATATTATCGCTGAGTTATGGGCGTTAACGAAAGTACAAGAAGCCAAAGACAAATAAAATTTTTGTTTTTACGACCTTAGCTTACGCGTTAAAATTAATATTATTTTTAATTATAATTGAAAATAAATAGAATATTATATTTCATAAAAGAAAAGAAAGCATTAATTAACGTGTATTTAATAATCATATATCAGCAGTAAAATTTTAATTATTATTTAAATTATAATTATTATTATTTCATATTAGCTTGGCATATTTGTAGAGAAATTTTGTTAAACATGATACTAATTATTAATTTATGTCTGTATTTAAAAACACGATAGCATACACTCGTATTTTTATGACTCATATTTGTAATGAATTTTTGACTTTTACTTTATTCATTCTCATCGAATGATAAATAATTTCGTATTTTATATTTACATTAGCCGGTAATTATATCATTGGTATAATATTGCTATTTATTACTGCTAATTATTAGTTGAATTAATAAAATATTAATCTAAGTGCGCAACGATACAGAGATTAAACAATTTATAAAACAAAAATATTATTTTTAATAATTTCAATTTCTTATACGAAATTGATTTAAAACATAATCATTGAGATAATTTGTAAGATTTTTACGTTAACTTTTTTAATAATTAAATATATATATCATTGCGATTTAATTATTAAGCTCTACATTATTGGCATTTTCATAAACATAGACAGTACTATAAATAAACTCGATAATATTCCAAAAGTATCTTTTTACGAAGCTACTTTTACCGTATATCATAATATAAATTGACGGCGAAATTTGATTAATATCGAAATTTCAGTCAAAGGAAACAAAAAAAAAAAAAATTCGACTTACCAGTCGTTTCCAGTCTTGGCCATATTTTGTCGTTTGCGACCCGTTTGATGAGGTTTTGGTTCTGCAACCATGTTGACGTCTGAAATGAAAAAAAAAAAAAAGTTTAAATTCATTTCAATGTAATTATCCGTGTGTTTACTAGTTTATTTATATATTTAATAGCTTGTTTACATTTATTGTTTTAAATAACGATATCTATGTTATTTTTATTGAAAATTATTGATGTCATTAAATATGAAAGAAAATTTTAATATTATTCAAATTAGTAAGAATATAAGATTCAATAAATGAATTGCCAATTATCTTTTACAAATTTACCAATTTTTAATAAAAATTTTTCTCTCGATAATTTCATTTCACGAAGAAAAAACAAAGAAAAGGGGAAGAAAGAGGTAGAACCGTTAAATATTTATTACCGAGAAAGAATCGCTAATAAAAGTACGGCGCGAGCCCTAAAAACTTAAGGCGGCGCATAATCAAGAAGGCGAATGTGCGCGCGAAGGGGGAATAGAAAAGGGTTCGCGTGTGAAAATCGTCGAAGTGTATTTCTTTAATTTTCCGAGTAGAGCTCGAAGAGAGAGAGAGAGAGAGAGGGAGCTCACGACTATAAAGTCACGTAATTTTCTCGCGGCCTTGCAAGCTCTCTCTCTCTCTCTCTTTCTCTCTCTCACTTTCTCTCTCACGGCTTTGAGAGTTGGCTCGCGTCCTTCTCGCGAAAGGCGCTTAAGTTTCTGGCAAAGTTTTACTAAACGAGCTGCTATCATCCCGGTTAAATATCCGCTCGTTCTCTGTTTTTGCTTCCGCTTTCGCGCCTTCCTCCGCCTCCTCCTTCTTCCTTTACCCTTTCCCTCTCCGCTCTCGGCTCCTTTCTCCTCCTTATCGTTCACCTTTGTATTTCACCTCGTATCTCCATTCTATCTCCTTCTTTCTCCTTTTCCACGTTGTGTTTGCTACCGTTCGTTAAGACAATTTTTATCGTTTGATCCCTGCGTCCTGTATTTTCGGTAGGAAATTTTAACTGAAATTTTCAAAGCTGACGAAGACTTATTTTTCCATTTTTAGCAAAAGACGATGACGAGCTTTGACGCATAAAAAATGTAAAGAAAAGAAAAGAAAATAAAAAAAAAAAAACAAACAAAATTTCTCGATGAATTTTTTTAAAAACACGTAGAAAAAGGCAATCGAAGCGTTACTAAAAAAAAAAAAAAAAAAATATAATATAATTATTATTAAATTATTTATCAAAAGGAAGAATGAATTATCGCGAGATAATAACGTCGAGTTAATGAAGTAGCGACAGATTTTTACGTTTGAAACTTCTTACTTATTCTCTCATTATATTCCGCGGTCCAACGGGTGCAAGAAAGCCTACCTTTCACAAATTTCCATGACGAATTTGCCGTAACTATTCCGGGGGATTTGCATACCTATGTTAATGCACTGTGGGAATTATAGAGGCATGACCGAGCATTCTAACTTATCTATTTTATAATCATAAGACTTATCATCGCTCTCTCGTGACGCTTCCCTTAAGACTTAATTCAGATTATCTTCTCGCGGTATTTTGCTTTCACGAAACTTCTCGCTCGGGAACTTACGGTGAACGTACAAAAAGTTTATTTTACCTCGCGAAATTGAAACTATATCATTACCGATTGTTTAATCTTTTCAAGATACACATTTATAGATTATTGTACGTATTTTAATAAAGTTTCTTTGTTTTCATTTAATGAAAATTTATATTTTATTCTTCTATATTAGTTATTTTTTTTTTTTTATAAAAGTTATGAATTTAAACGACAAATGTGCAAAAAAAAACTGTTTATAAAGATATAAATAAAATTTATCGCAAAGAGCATAAATCAAAATGCAACAAAAAATATATGAGTTATGTTTACAAATAACAAAGTTTTATCGTGAAAAATTGGGATATTCCTCGATTACAGTATTAAAGATGTAAAACAAGAGATAACTCACACTCTCTCTTTCTCTCTCTCTCTCTCTTGTGTAACAAAATATAATTTATTATATTATGTAGGATATATATTGATTTTGTTCTTTAAATTTATAGTTTGTTACGTTCATTGTAATTGAATGTAAAAAAATTTATACTTTTATATTAAAACGGTAAAAAGAAAAGGAAAAACTAAAGATGTACAACATTACTAAGCGTTAAATTAAAAAAAAAGCTACATCCTGTAATTTCAACAGTATCTTTTTTTTTCACTTCGAAAATATTTTCAGAACAAATCAAACAATTTCGTTTACAACGTTATAAAATAAATTTTGTGGTTAAACTATTTTTACTCGACCGTATTTCCAAATTTAAAAAGAAAAAAAAAAAAAAAAAAAAACCAGAATAAAAATTTTTCGTCGAAATAACCCGTCGAAACAATTTATACGCATATAACGACATATCCGTAAAATAAAAATTTAAGTGCCGCGGCGACGTTCGACGAATTCATAGCGCGCAAAGTCAACGGAAGCTCTCTCTCTCTCTTTCTCTCTCTCTCTCTCTTCTTTGGTGAAACGAGTCTCGCATCGAGGCAGCGTTGACCAGATCCGTAACGTAAATTTTCCAAGTTACGAGCTCTTGCTTGGCATCAAGCAAATAAGGCAACCTCGAATTATGCCGTCGGTAGCTCTCTTTCTCTTTTTCACATCGTCGAGTTCCTCCTTCTCCTCCTCCTCCTCCTCCTCCTCCTCCTCGTCGTATGTGCTATGCCGCGCACGCGTGAGTTCGTGCCTCGGGAAGGAAAAACCGACGAGTCGGTATCTCAACGAGATTTCCTATGTACATCGTGAACCTAAGGAGATACCGGCTGCTCGACTTCTCCAAAAGGTCTCTTAGGTAAACCAACGGAAAATCTCCGAGCGACACACGACACGATCCGAGAGGAGTTTATACTCGATGTAGGTACCTAGGCCAAAGTAACGCGAGCGCGCCTCTTTCTTACTGGATTTCCTCTTCTCGGCTTGCCGAATTTATTTTCGCTCGGTAAACGTATGTGAAAGACTCGGTTAGCTCATCGTTTACGTTTTTATTCGTTATTACGTGACCGAGGTGATCTTTGCATCGGTTTTCCAGCGCTTTTTGATATATATTAGTGCTCCCCTCCACACCTCCCCCCCCCCCCCCCTCCTCACTCGGTTTTTATTCTCGAACGTGTGGTGTCAGATTTTCATATATAACGGCACTCGTATAACATAGAGTTATTTTATTTTGAAAATGTTCTCCAGTACGCCGTATATAGTCAATATTGTACAAAGTAATTTTATGTTACTTGTTTTAAATAATCGATTAAATAATTTTCCTTTTACTTTTATTTAAATTCGTCCTAATTTTTAAATTTTTATAAATATATTTTAATCAATAATTTATCATTTTTTTTTTTTTTTTTTTTTTTTAAACTCTTCTTTATTCTAAAAAATATATTTTTAACATTCATCTTTTACATTATATCAAATTTGGTATAATTTTTTCTATTCTAAATATATTTCTACAATACTTTCCTAAAATACAGTTATTTATTCAGTCAAAATTTGAATGTTAAATTCTATTTACACTAGTCCTTTACTATCCCTTAGCTAGTTTTAATCAAGCCCGTTATTTTTTATATTCATGTAATATTTGTCAATCGGTTAAGTAAAAGTTTTATAATATTAAGAGGCCGAGTATAAAAGCCAACAAATATAATTATGTTTAAAATTGAGAGTATTTTGTAATAAATTTATAAAATTAATAAAATTATTAAGTATCATATGTCTCGACAGACATACAATTATTATTCAAGTAAAGCATAATATTTTATCATAATTTTTTATAAAAATAAAATTTTGACACTAATACATTAATTCATTATTCATAACGAATTATAAATATTATCTTTAAACTTATCCGAGACAAAGCTTGAATTAATAATTAATAAAATAATCGAGTCGTTCGAGTCAAAATTAAAAGAAGCCTCTTTTTTCAATCTTTTGATAAAAAATATAAAAAGAAAAAGAGGAACGAAGAAAAAGGTATTCCGTCGTCCATCAAATTCGCCACTTAAAACCGCGAACGCGCCGCAAAAATCAATGTTTGCGCCGATAATTTAATTAAAATGTAATATTCATTACGAGAAGGCACGAATGACTCGAAGACGAAGGCAAGAAGAAGAAGAAGAAGAAGAAGGAGAAACGCCAGCGGCGAAGGAGAGAGAGAGAGAGAGAGAGAAAGAGAAAGAGAGAGAGAGAGAAAGAGAGAGCTTTCCAAACACTTGGACGAAGAAAAAGACGGCGTTCATTACCGTAGCCAACGAAAAATGGTCCTTTAAGACGTTTCGTTCGTTCTATTTTACTCGTCGCGTACTTAGCATAGAATATCGTCGCACCGCCGACGGCTACGCTACGTTCAACCCTCGAGACCCTACCTTTGACGTGAATATCGAAGAGGTTTAGAAAAGTCTCTTTGTCTTTCTTTCTCGCGCTACTTAGACTCGCTTTCTTAAATTAACCCTATTAATTCAATTAGCTCGACTCTTATTCTTTGCGTAGGACGAGATTCAGAATGAGAATGAGAAAGAGAGAAAAAGTAAAAGTGAATAATTTTTTTTTAAACATTAGATTGTTAAATTGTATAAAAGAGAACGAAAAAGAAAAAGAAATATATGGTTATAGGTCAAGAAAGAGTGCATAGTATGCAAATAAAATAATTTAAAAAAGTACAGTAAAAACATTTCAATATAATAATAAAAATATTAAAAAGATATAAAATTCAGAGAATTACACAAAATCGGAAGAGAAAGTAAACATTATAAAAACAAAGTAAATTATAAAAACGAAAGAGAAAAAGATGAAAAATCGAAATGAAATGGAGACAGAGACGGAAAGTGGCCAAAGGAAAAAAGAAAGAGGTTAGAAAGATGCCGCTCGGTTCTTTGTGCATTCAGTAAGAGCGAAGCCAATTCGTCTCATTAATTACCCTCGAGTATTTAAACACTTGAGTAAGGAAGATAAAATAATAAAGCAAGGAGTGGATCGGACAAAAAAAATATTTAATATTAAAAAATACCAATTAGAAGAAATTTGTGTGCTTAATACAAGACGAATGTTTTCATTCGTATCTATAAAAATTTAAGGCGACGTTTCAAAAACTTTTTAAAAAATTTGTTTATTTACATATGCACATATTTTAAAAGGAATATTTTCATCAAATGAATAAAAAACATAGTCCGTGATTTTGTTTCCTTCTTATGACATGTAAAAATAAAAAAGAAATCAATATGTGCAAATAAGTAGATAGATGCTACTATATTGGTAAAGAATACGAAAGGAAACGACGATGTGAGTAAGAAAATAAAAGATTCGTTTCTTGAAAAATACGACTTAAAAGTCTTTCTTTTATTCGATCAATTTCAGAAAAATCTTGCTAAAAACGCTATAGAAAGTAAGTTAAAAAAAAAAAAATATATATATATATATATATATATATATATATATATATATATATAATGCGAACTAGAAATAAGTATTTTTATTTATTATTAATATCCATAATTAAATGCATTTCAAAGAAGACCATTAATTAAAAAAAAATTTTTCTAGTAAACAGCATTTAGATGTTCAATTTACTTACTTTTGAAATGTAAATATAACATAAATTGTTCTTACCTACTTTTTATGAATAAATAAGCATTTAATTATTTTTATTTCGTAAATTCTCTTTAATATCATAAACATTGTATTGGAAATTAAGTGACTTTCCTTGTCGAAAACATGGCAATTATCCCAACACGTATACATTTTTTCGTTAAGACATTAAGAAAAAAAGGAAAAAAAAAAAACAAATCCAAGTTGAAATAAGCCGCACGTTTCTACAATAATTCAATTTATAACGAACGAAAATCGTACATTTGAATCACGGAATATAACTCAATAACGAGTAAAAAAAGAAGCAAAACGGTAAGAAGAAATAAAAAAAAAACGCTAGAAACGAGCTCTTTTTGACGAACTGTAGCAGGAGAAGTAGAGTCTCGAGTGCATTAACGAGTTAATCGTTAATTTTATCATAATATAATATATATACATCCTTTTCAGATTTTTTTTCTCCCCGTTACTCAAGCTATAAATTGGCCCCGAATGGATGAAAGGAAATTGTTGCTTAAATTTCACTCGCTCGGTCTTTCCTTTCTTCAACATAATCTATACATTCCATAGGCTCTCTCTCTCTCTCTCTCTCTCTTCTTTCGCCGCAGTGCTTCATAACGCTAGTTAACATTTGTGCAATGCAAGGTTGAATTTTTTGATTGAATGTAAGAAGATATAAAAAAAAAAAAAAAAATAAAAAAAAAATTCTCTCTTAATTTTTTTTCTTTTGAACTTTCGTTCGGAGATGTCATCGCGGGAGTTTTAAATAAAAATTCTTCTCTCATTCTATATTTTTAAGCGAGATAAGTGATGAATAATTAGGGATAATTCAATTACGTTTAATGAGCGTTTGAAAGGTTTTTATAAAATGTTTGCTGGCTATTAAATGCGGAAAATGCCTTGTAAACTTATTTAAAGTCAAAAATTTATTTTTCGTTTATTTAATACATTTATTATTGCATTTGATTCAAAATAAAAAAAAAAAAAAAGCTAAAGATATCAACTTGTTTTATACATATAAAAAATTTAATGAAAAAATTTCAATTAGAAAATTAATCTAACATTACATTACATCGATTAATACATTTATTTTATAGTTTATTTTTCAAAAATTAAAAGTTTTATAAACGTTAAGAATTTAAGATTATAAGTGTTAAAGAATATATTATTAACAAGTGCGAGATGAACAAAATCAAAGAATTCATTATGTATAGCTCTGTATTTTTATAAAAAAAAAAAAAAAAAAAAAAAAAACAATTTTCACATGTCCAATGAATACGACGTTTTCTTTTCAACGCTCCAAGTTAAATTTGGTACGAAATTGTTCCCCACATTCTTGATAAAGTTGTCGCCGAATACACTACATTCATTTTCCAGCTGCTTTAAAAGCAACAACCCCATAACAAAACAGCCAACGAATGAACGTTTCCCGCGCCTTTTGCCAATAGAACAAGCCGAGGGGAAAAATTTGAAAAAAAAAAAAAAAATTAAAGAAAAAAGAAAATAAAGTGAAAAAAGTACTTGGCGTAGCAAGGTCTCGCTCGATTTTTTATCGCACCCTAGCCGCGTGCGGTTATCAAGTGACAAAGCTGCCAAACACGCGAGTGGCAATTCAATGGCTCGCTGACACATAACAAAACGCAAACGACGCGTCCGCTCGATAGTTCAACTCTACACTGTTGCCTTTCCGTAAGCAAAGAAACAATGGCTCCTCCCCTCTCGGTCGGCTCTTGCCGTCGGACTCAAGCCCGAGTTGATCTACTCGACAATACTCCCTCCCTCCGCGTTAGTCGCTTTTTGTTCTTTATCCCGCTCTCGTTTCTCTTTTGCAGCCTTTCTTCTCGCCGATTTTTCGCGAACGCGTTGCCGTCCTCCAAAGCAAAATATTGCAATATGCGCTGCTCGTCCAGACTCTCGGTATTGAAATTGTGATGAGACGTCGGATGATTGCGAGAATTTTCAGTTTTTTTTCGCTTTCTTGCTTGTCTCCGAGTTTAACTTTTTACGGATAAATGAGAGAAACGCTGAACGCGTTACGTTGCAAGGATTATATCGCCGGGCATATATCAATGTTATTTATTTACGAATGCGAATTCGCGTCGTGTATAAATATTAATGAAATTAAAAGGCTTTATTTTATTTAATGCTTTCACGAAGCTTAAACTGAAGGCATATCAAAAGAAAACTTTTAGCATTATCATAATTTACTTTATTTGTTTAAATTATTAAACTGTATTTATCTTTATTATAAGCGACGAGTATATTATATTTGAATTTATTATCGTTTATTTTGAATTAAAATTTAACATTAACGTTCACCGGATTTATTCGTATTTTCGTTATATATAAAATTCTTTTTATGTACGTACATTATTATAAATCAGTGACATTTTTTTTTTTTTTTTTTTTTTTTTTTTTTTTTTTTTTTTTTTATAGAGATAAAATATTCCTTTTTTAATATTTGTTATTAACTCATTTGACTAATTTTAGATATTTCACTGTTTTTAGTTTCTTATTTTCGAATAATTTGCTAAATAAATAATCTCGTGTAAATATACGAGGGCAGTTCCAAAAGTACCCGACCCGACAAAGAAAACAGTAAAAAAATTGCGAAAATGTTATTTATTTTTCAACATATTCTCCTTTCAGTTTGGTACACTTTTCCCAACGATGTTCATTAGCTTCGATACCCGCTTTATAGTAGGAACCGTCAAGCTCCTCAAAATACCTATTAACCGCAGACTTTACCTCTTCATTGTTGGCAAATCTTTTGCCGCCGAGCCATTTTTTCAAATTCGGAAAAAGAAAATAATCCGAGGGAGCCAGATCTGGCGAATAGGATGCGTGAGGAAGCAATTCGAACTTCAACTCATTGATTTTAGCCATCGCAATGACGCACGTGTGGACTGGTGCGTTGTCGTTTTTCCTTGATTTCATCACTCAAACGCTGCAATAAGGCTGCATAATATGCGCCGTTGATTGTTTTTCCTTTTTCGAGATAATCAATAAATATTATTCTACGCGCATCCCAGAAAACGGATGCCATGACCTTGCCAGCTGACTGAACTGTCTTTGCTTTCTTTGGAGCCGGTTCTCCCTTTTTAGTCCACTGCTTTGACTGCTCCTTGGTCTCAGGTGTAAAATGATGGACCCATGTTTCGTTCATGGTTATGAACTGACGCAAAAACTCGGCTTTATTGCTGCGAAACATTGTCAAACACTCGATGGAAACATTCTCACGCTGCTGTTTGTGCTCCATTGTGAGCAATCGCGGCACCCATCTTGCGCACAGCTTTCTCATGTCCAAATTTTCGGTCGAAATGCGATGCACAGCACTTTTTGAAATGCCTGCCATGTCTGCTATCTCGGGCACTTTTAGTCGACGGTCATCCAATACCATTTTGTGAATTTTCTTCACATTTTCTGACGTAGTGACCTCACTTGGTCGACCACTGCGGTGTTCATATTGGCAGCTCGTACGACCTCGCTTAAACTCAGCTACCCAATATTTGACCGTTGTAAACGAAGGAGCAGACTTCCCTAGAGTAGAATCCAACTCGGCTTTGATATCGGTTGGACTTAGACCTTTCAAATGAAAGTATTATATCACATAACGATGCCCGATTTTTTCCATATTTACAAATTCACTGAGAGCGTTCACTTTGGATGTCTGTAAAAAAAATAATAATAAACGTACCGTTATGAATTTTTCACATTAATTTGTTGAAAGGTGATATTGTCAATCGCAGTAGTTGTTTTTTTAAAACTACCTGTATTCATAAGTCAGGTCGGGTACTTTTGGGACTACCCTCGTATACTGGAAAAATTTAAAAAAAAACGTGATTTAAACTCATCAATTATAATAAAAAATGTTTAATTATCATTCTAGTGGTAAATTTGGCCGTTAACGTTGCTCCCATCCGCGTAAATTTGCATTGTTCGAGTTTTGGCGTTTCTCCGAAATGAAAAGGCAGGAGGAGGAGGAGGAGGATTCGAGGAAGAGAGGACACGCATCGACATGGAAATATTCCCGAATTTGAAAGTGCCAGGGAGATAGACGTTTAGCGAGAGAGAGAGAGAGAGAAGCTTTATTCGTAGAATTAAACCGAAACCGCGCAAACACGCGCGCGATTTTGTACGGTCCATTGTCCATTTTCTCGTTATTGTGTGCGACTAGAATCGGCCCACTTCGTAGTACTCGACCGTTCGAGTGCTGCGTGTATGTGCATCGTTTCGTTCGACGATTTGCGGCTGCTATTCCTCGATAACTCAACAAAGTAAATATTGCTTTTGTTTCGTTTGCGAGAGAGAGAGAGAGAGAGAAAGGGAGTTTTTCTTTGCGCTGCGATTCCTTTTTTTTTTTTTTTTTTTCTATGTGGAGCTGATGCGAATCGAAGAATTGCAAAATTTACAATTTATATATTATATTTATTTATTTTTTTGTTTATTCAATATGTGCCGTTATTATTTTTAATTTTTATTTTTTTATACCTTTTTACACCTTCATTTTTTGAAAAAAAAATTTTTTCAATTTCATTTTATCTATTACGTATCGTAAAACGAGAATGTATATACCTCCACTATTGCGTTACAATACTATATCAAATTTTAATGTTTTATATCGAGTATTTTGGTTTTAAAAATTCTTTTTTTCGCAGTTTTGATACTCATATATTTTTATTTTGTATAGAATAGAATATTTTATGGGAATAGAAATCGGAAAATATAAATTTTTCTTTGCAAACTATGATTTCACGTATTTTGAACTATCGTACAGTAAAGTCGTAAAAAATCTTTTGCAACTTTTAAATCTAATAAAGTTTTAAATAAATTAATGGCTTTAAATAAATACTCGAGTCGATCATTTTTCAAAGCTTTATTTATTAAAAAATTTTATTGAAAAGAATCTTGTCGTAATAAAAATATATTGGCATGAAATCATTTCATTCTAATTAAATGATTCATTTTAATTATATTATTCAAATTAATAGTTGAATTTTGTTTAGTAAATTTCTTCATTGTGTATTGAATAAGTATTCTGTGAACGAAAAAGTACTAATTATATTATTATAATACAATTGTTTAAAAAATATGAAATATCAAATTGTTTATTTATTATAATAAAAAAATAAAATTTATTAAAATTTATGAAATCACCACATTTAATAAAAACTTGTTATCTGGCATACCTAAAATGCTTATAAAAAGTTGTTAAAAGTAATGTCAAATATTTTAACGAGATAAATTTCTCGTAACTGTAACCGTAAACCAAAGCATCAGCGGAACCGTAGAAAGGCAACTTTGCGGTTTTTCACGTTTGTATTCGCAGTCGGTATCTCGGCTTATCAAAAGGTTCAAGCCGTCTCATCCTCGTTAATTAACATCTAAACATTTCCGCGCGGCAAATAAAGAGCACAAAAGATCACCTCTCTCCTTCTATCTCCTTTTCTACCCATATATCCTCGCAGAGCGCAGAGAAACAAGAGAGAAAACGAGTCCTCGAACGCGCGTCAACTTCCATGCGAGGCGTCGACGTCAACCCATTGTTTACTCCCGCAAAATGTTATTCCACTTATATAATGATCAGCTAACGCGTCACTGTGGAGCTCGTATTTTCCACCTCTCGTCGCCAGCTCGTCATTAATTGTTGTCAATTAATTTTCAACAATAATTGTCGGTCCGCGGTATGTGCGCGCGCGGGTGCGGGCGTATAGGTGACTCAGGATGCAGTAGTAGCGATCCGGCTATAGTCAGACTCGCTCGACCCCTTCACATCGTGCTAAAACGGATTCGACGTTAGAGAAAGAGAGAGAGAATGGAAGAGAGAGAGAGAGAGAGAGGGGTGGGGCAAGAGGAAAGGAAGCGGGGGGAGGAGAAACGTGCGAGCGCACGGTGTAAACAGATTTAATGAGGAAACTGATCTACCGCCCTATAGAAATCTGAGCTTTACGCTACTAGCTGCCGCCGTTGCTGCTGCTGTTGCTGCATAGCTCGGATTACGAGCGCGAATAGCTGCTCGGAATCGGTTGAAATGCGTGAATTGCTCGCTCGTACTGACGATACGGAAGTGAAAGAGAGAGAGAGAGAGAAAGAGAGAGAGGGAGAAGATAGAGAAACACGGATAAGCAGAGTTAGGTGAGAAAAGATAAAAGGATAAAATGACGAGTGCAAAGTGGACGCTGCAAATGGTTAACGTTAACGACCGGAAATATAAATGTACGATGCGCTTTGTTAATTTTATGTCACAATAAGTAAATTTAGTCGCTGTATGTTTATACTGTATGTAGAATTCGAGTATATAAGTTATAAAAAATTTATGGACACTTGTTTCTGAAATAAAAACAAGATAAAATATAAATTGTCTCAATTAGAACTGTAAAAATATTTTGATGATATTTACTGGGCTAATTTAACAAATTTTTTTGATCATTAGATAAACTATTTAAATAATTATATCTAATTATTATTTAAAGTGTAAAACGAAAATATTTTAATGAGAGATAAGTGAATCCCAGACATTTTAATGAGAGATAAGTGAATTAATAAAGAATTAAATTTTAACAAATAAATGTTTCAGATGCCTTCAATATTCTACGTTTAAATTTAAAAATTACTATCGGAGTACGATGATTGCAGAAATGTCAAATAATAAAAAGAAATACGGCAATGAAAGGGAAATAAGCGAAATTAAAAGAAAAAATTATAAATTGAAGAAACGAAATCCTTTTAAGTCTTGAACATTATTATTGCAAAAACAATTTTAACTTTTAATAAATATTTAAATTGCGAATTCTTATTTCTTTTGATTCATTAAATTTTTCATAAATTCAACTGAAAATTGCAAAAGTATTGCATAAATATAATCCTGAAAATAATAACTTCTGTATTTAACTGAATACTAAACTATTATTTATATTATAATACAAAAGGTGATTTTTACTCAAAGCATACTTTGATTTATTTTATTCCTAACAATATATAAATCGCATTTGCAGTTTCTTAATAACAGTAAAATACACCGTACGGTATGTCGCGCACCAATTTTAACAAACGTCTCCGCAGTTGTGCACGCACGCACGGCAAATTAGTCACCCCAGACCCTTCCACCGTATAAAAGATGCGCGACAACTAGAGAGAAAGAGAATCGCAAGAGCGATCGTCTCGTTAATTTACAAGCGTGCACATATATACATATACATTCACCATAGGATATATATATATATATATATATATATATATATAGATGGTGGAAGTCCGTAGCGTGTCGGAAGCAGGAAAGCCCGGTAAAACGAAATCGCTCCCTTCGGCACGCGCTTTTAACCGAGCCTACACGCGTTACGTTCGCGTGCGCGACCCCCGTAGCCCCTTAAACCACTCCCCGGGGCTACGGGAATAAAAAGAAGAGCGAGCGCTCGAGCAAGGTTATAACGACGGGTACGAAACGAAGCGTACTCTCTCGATGGCTACGGATACAAAGACAACGGCCCGTGCGTCAACTTTTTCTTTCTTTCCTCCTTTATTATTTTCCTTTCTTTATTTCTCTTATTGTTAACCGTTTCGAGAGCGCGCGCGATCGGTTGCGATCGTTACGATTTTTCCCTACGCGAATCGCTTTCTTTTCTTTTTATATTTTATACCGTACTCGCTGTCCCTTCCCTTCATTGCTTCGTCGGATTTTCCTTTGGTTCGGAAAACGGCCAGTAGTCTACTTGGCGAAAAAACACGAACGTGGATATCGCGCAGCGATGGCTGACTGGCATTATTGTTTGAAATTCAAATGTATCGGGGGGGTGTGAAAGAAGAAAGAAAAGCTGCGTAAGTCTACCTTACTGCTGTCTGAGAGATTTTACTTTTTAGCTTTCTTTCCCTTTATCTCGCCATCCTGGCCATCCTTTATCTCTACTTTTTTATCGAGTTCTTCGTAAAGTTTATTTGATCAATTTTTTTTTTCCTCGCTGAATGTTCAAATAATAATTATAAATTTAGTAATATGAGCTTTTAAACGAGAAAAACCGTGATAATTTATAATTATTAAATGCGATTTTAATGTAGCTGTGAATAGTAACAAGAACAATTTGAAGAATTTTTAAAAATTCTAATAACTCAAAGTACGTATCAGATAAGAAGATAATTTCTCAAAATTTATTACATAAAAAATAATTACATTTAATAAATAAGTACGTATATTTTATTTTTACTTTGTCTCAACACCAAAACTTAGCCCATTTACACGCACATGAATCCCTTACGTACTTAACCAAGTTTTTCAAAAAGCGACACAGTTTCTTGAAATCCCGCAATTGCTGCAACGCGGAAAAATAAGCTCACCATTTTTATCCCAATCTTCTACTTGTATCTTCTTCCCTTTTCATCTAAGCGCAATGAGTCATTTTGAAAAAAAAAAAAAAAAACATAAAGATAAAATAGCAGATTCGGCAGTATTTATTTTCAACGCGTTAATTACGGCGAATTTTAAGAAAACAAAGAAAGATAACGTATCAACGTGCGAATCATTCACAGACGGCTGGATTCGTAGGACGATAAGTTGGATAAATGGAAGTTGACCAGTGGCAAAGGATTAAGCTCAGAACGTCAGATGCAATAGTTGTTTCATATTCGGAAGTTCGAAGCTCGCGTAAACGCGAGAATGTGCATCGGGTATGAAGTGAACGGATGGATGGGAAATGTTTAACCGGTGGGAAAGGAAGCGAAAGTTGCTTGCGACTCGTATATAATCGGTCGTTCGCACACGAACGTCACGAGCTTAAAGAACTGACTGCGTACTTCGATCGATTATAGTAATGTACTTAAGGAAAGGTTGCACTCGAGGTTGCACAGATTTAACTTAAGTTAAAAATTTAAAAAAAAGCATAAAGAATTAAAAATATAAAAACTTCGTAAAATAAATGCACATAAGAAAGAAAGAGAAAAAGAAAGACAGATGTAGATGTAGACAAGCAAAGAGAGAAGTTTGGTTGATTATTATGCGCTTTGCGATGTCATATTCCATTAAGGGTAGAGTGTCGCTTACAGCGCGGGAGTACGAGACATTCGTGGCTTGGTTAGAGCGCGCTAGGAGCTCCCGCTCCCACACAAACACACACACACACACACATACACATACGCGCGCGCGCGCGCACACACACATATACTTGACAATTGACAATGGTTGCAGAGACGGCGCCGTTCACTCGCACCGTTCACCGGTGCTTGCCTTGAAGCGCATAGCGCGCGCGACGCCGCAGCGGTGCACACCGCTGTCGACACTTTGGTCGCGTGGAGCTGACATCGATACTATATGCCGAGAGGGAGAACAACCAACTATCCCCCCCTATTCCTCCCTTACTTCTCTTCTCTGCCTCTAACCTCCGTACTCTCAAACTAGTGGCTTTAGAGCGAGCGAGCGAGCGAGCGAGAGAGAGAGAGAGAGAGAGAGAAAGAGAGAAAGAGAAATGGAACGAGATAATGGGCCACATGGAAGGAAAGTGCACGGTGATATGTATATTTGTTTGAGGGCGCGGTTTGCGTACGCGTTCGCGCCTGGGTGCGTTATCTCGCACGCGATGGATAAGGAGATGCGTTGAAAATTTAAGATTGAGATACCGACGTTGAGAGAACGAAAGATTTATTATATTGCGTGGAATGTTTTTTTTTTTTTTTTCGAATTATAATTTCAAATTTTTAAGGTATTAGGTATTCGATCGATAGGGGGATATTTTTTAGCTTTCAAGATTTATCGCCGACCGCCAGAGTTTTTGCATAATGTCTTGATGACTTTTGCATATTAAGTGTCGTTAACGTATTGCAACCGCGTTTCATATTCATATGTTGTTTTTTAGTTGTTATTGTTGAAGCGTTGTAAATTTTTTACGGCGTAAATAAAAAGATTAATGCGAGAAATTAAAATGCATACGGTTTAGATGAGAAGATATTAAGATGTTGATATAATTTTGAATAATTTTTTATACGGTTCATTTAAATCAAGTACGGTCTTTTGAAAAAATTAATTTTTTTAAAATTTTTTCATTCAAATTTAAAGCACGCGTAAAATTTGAACGAGAAAAAAAAATAATATTCTTGGAGGATATCGAGATTAAGAAAATCTTGGAAACGTCAAAGAAAAATAATAATTCACAATTTCAAACGATCATATGTAGTACGTTTCAAGAAACATCCAGCCGGCAATATACGCGTAACAGCGTTTGAATCTCTCGTAATCCCACTCTAATCTCTTTCAGCGTATCTCCGAAAATACAGTGAAAATAGATCTGAGGGTCATCGGTAAACGTCATATATTTTGACTGACGCTGCGAGGTCAGAGGACAGAGGCAGAAATAATAACGGATCCCGAGTCTTCCGTATCGTGTGACATCCGCGCGTACACACTCACACGTACGCGTACAATGTTAAATACATTGGATACACGGTTGAGTAATTTTTATCGGGGAATGCAGAAATAGATAGGGAGAAATCAAGGATGTATGAAAATAAATGGCGAATTAATGGGTCACCGAGAGGTGATTCGATTGCGCGTTGAAATCACAACGCGAAAAATAACGATCGATACTGAACTCCAACTGGAATCGAATAAGTATAAAATTATTTAATTGATTTATTTTTATTGGGACAATTTTAACTTTTTTAGGGCATGTAATGTCAAATCTGCGTTTTATTTAATAGTATTATCTTCATTGTAGTAATTTGTCTTTGGAATACAACGTACAAATGTTTTTTATTTGAAACAACGGATGTGACTCTTAAAAAATTAAAGAAATATTTAAGAAAACGTTAAATTATTTTTAAAATATTTT
The DNA here is from genome assembly GCA_949987625.1 of Chalcis sispes. Lineage (NCBI taxonomy): Eukaryota > Metazoa > Arthropoda > Insecta > Hymenoptera > Chalcididae > Chalcis > Chalcis sispes. The sequence goes on along the minus strand of OX465098.1, from coordinate 2,020,744 downwards.
CAAATAAAATTCTGAACATTTATTATCAATCTTGATAAATAAAAATCCTATTGGAATTCTATAAATAACAGCATATTTTAATTCTCTTTATTCTTTTAAAGATTAAGTGCAGTTAAATGTAGCTGTTAATTTTAAGTATATATTTAAGTAACTTTTGTAAGTGAAACTTTAATTTAATATTCTGACAGGTTTCAAATATTTTTGGAAGCTGTAAAATTATTTTAGATTGTAAATTGAATCTATCGATGATTGTAGAAAAATTTTGATAATTATAATATTTTTATTTTTATGGACTTGGCTATCAAGATGAAAAAATAAAATTTCAATCGATAATTTCCATTTTATAGAAGTATAAAAAATTTTTTTAAGCATTAAAAAGTGACATCGCGGTAATATAAACAAAATAAAGCAAGCTGGCAACTCTTATTTATACAAGCCATAAAGAAGCGCGTAAATTTTCAATGCAAAGAGTTACAATAAAAATTAAAATGCAGCTAATAAAAATTGCAACGATATTGCTCTTACGGTATAAAGTTCGAATAAGAGTGAATAAATTCGTTTGTATCCGTGATAGAAAATAGCAAGCCGAAAGAGAGAGAGAGAGAGATCAAAAGAAAAAAAATCGATGAATAAGAAAGAAGAAGCAGAAACGGAAGAGTCGGAAGAAGAAGCGAGAAATCCGATATACTCGGCAAAAGGCTAACTTCATATTCACAGCACATAGAACTTCACTCTCTCTCTCTCTCTCTCTCTCTCTCTTTCTCTCCCTCACTCTCTCTTAGACACGAGCTTTCCTTTGAGAGAGCAGGCGACAATCGTCCTATCGGAGGTTATGCTCGATTGAATCGCCAAGCTATAGAGAGAGAGAGAGAGAGAGAGAGAAAGAGACTGAGAAAGAGAGAGTCGATTGACAAGGGAGACATCGAGCACTGCTACTTTTCGAGATAGTATATACGTGTATGTATACATATATACGATCACGCGTATGAATACATTTACTCTTGGACTTTTCCTCTTTGCTATCGTTGGCTATTCACATGTTAGACTCGATGTGGACTTTTCTTTCTTTGTGAGAACGGGGGTTTGACTATGTTATAACATTAACAATGTTGATTTTATTAATGTCGTACAATTGCACCGTATCATAATCAACGTATAAAGATTTACAATTGTTAACCTATTGCGTTTGGCTTTCGCTATTGTTGTATAATACGAGTACAGTTCTCGAAGTGAAAGTTTGGACAAGTTAGTGTTATTTTTACTTTTTAAAATAAATTTTACTAATTATAATAAAAATATCAATAAATTATGAATATCGTGTAAATTTAAACAACAGTTGATTAAAAATGGCAAGATATTATTTCAGAAAATTACCATTCAAGTCATTAAAGTTATTGTATCCATTAAATATGTTTATAATAAAAAGCGTTTTCTTTTATTTAAAAAGTTAATAAATGTTTATTCGATTTAATGAAAATTTTAAAAAATCTTTGAAATGTTTATTTATACTATAATTTTAAGATTCGGTGTTAAACAATCCTTAACTTACCGATACGTAAAATATTTTCAGATAAGCTGAAGAAAAGTAAATTTACTTATGAAGGATTTAACAGGTTGACAAAAGTTAATATTTACCTTGAAAGAAAAAAGGCGTGAAATTTGCATAAGCGTATGTGAAAGCGAAAAATAAAAAAAAAAAAAAAAAAGAAGAGAGAGAAAAAGAAGAATGAATTCGAGAAGAGAGAAGCGATATTGCTTTTCTATATTTGCGATTCTACTTTATAGAAATGGAATCGCGTTGAAAAGAATAAAATAGAACAAAGACTCAAAAGTTATGCGTACCAAATAGAGATTATAGAATAGCTAACGCGTACTTCGCTTGCTGTTACACTTTAAAGTGTGTTTTTAAAATTTTTTTTTTAAATTATTGATAAAATAGTGTTTACTTAGTATATAAATTGAAATACATATGTTAACCTTAAATTAATAATAATGTTTTGTATTACTCATTAAAAAATAAGTTTTCAATCAATTTATATTGTATAATGAAATTATTGAATTTTATTTTAAATATTCATTTATTTTATTTTTTAATTTTAAAATTCATTAATTTTTAATATTATATAAATTTTTAAGCTGTTAAATTGCTAATTTATATGTAAGCCTAAAATTATCTCGTATATTTTTATATTTTAACCAATATTTTCCAATATATTTTCAAACATTCATTACGTATAATAATTGAATTTGCTTCTCGCTCGCAAAAATCACACGGTACAATATAAATTTAATTTTTTAATTAAAAAAAAAAAATAATAATAATAATAATAATAAAAAATAAAAAAAAAAAAGGAAAAAAAAAGGTAAGAAAGAAAAGAAAAAATAATCAATTTCGAAATATCCGTAAACCGTGTAACTTTTCGAACTCTCTTATGCGAAAGCCGCTATGTTTGCGCGGTGGATTTTGATGGAAAAGCCGGTAAGCAGAGAAAACACGGTGGGTAATCCAGAAAGCAGCGTAACGTACGAGATTTCGTCACGCAAAAGGCGAAGGAGGCGAGTAAAATGGAAACGTCGCCGAATGGGGGGTGTGGAAAAGGGTAGAAGGGAGTACACGAGGGGGAGCAAAGCGACGGAAGAGGCGAGATAGCGCGAAAAGTGAAAGAGAAACCAAGCGTATTGGAGAATCGTTGGAAATTTCCTTTTGTATAAACAGTCTGCAGCCGCCAGTCTCTCTCTCTCTCTCTCTCTCTCGACGGCTCGAGGATTCCGGCGTAGACGAGGATGAAATGCTTGCTTGGGTTTTAACTAACCGTAACAATGGATTATACATATATTTTCTACGAATATAAAGTGTGCTCGTTTCGAGTGAACGAACGAAGAATAAACGATCGATGGCTAAATAAATTGACGGGAGAAAAGAGCTCGAGGAAATTGACCAGCTGCAGGTGCAACAATGGAATGTAAAAACTTTCTTTTAAAAGAAATTTTAATTTTGTTTTCTTCTTTTTTTTTTTTCATTACGGAGATGATACATTGAGAGATACAAAAATTTTTTTGTTAATTTAACTTTTATAATAATTTACCGCGATAAATAAGAAAGTTTGCGAAGAAAAAATTATTTTAACCGTTCAGCATTTTCGAAGGATAAAAAATTAAAAATTAATTAAATGCAGCCTTGAAAAAACTTCTTTAAGAACATTTTTCGCCATTTTAACACAGCCAATTATAGTTTAAGATCAACGTACCTTTATACAACTGATAATTTAATTGCATCGAATCCGCAATGTTCTTTTAATTAACTTTTTAAAGCAGGTTAAAATTTTTTATACGGAAAATCAATTTTATTTTTTAGTTTATAATTGAAATTCATCCAGTCATGATGAAAAACTTTCGAAAAAAAGAAATAGAACGAAAAAAAAAAATACAAAATTTAAAAAAATATGGCTTATATAAAGATTCAAAGAACTCGATACGAAGAAAATCGATACCAAAACATTCAAAGGAATGGTCTAAAATTTAAGATTTTGAATATATAATAAAAGAAACAAAAGATAGAATAAAAATTCTATATAACATAAAAAACCAAAACAAAAAAAGGAACTTTTTGATTTTCATTTTCGATAATAATGAGAAAATAATATTCATAAATATAGCGTAATTTTAATAAAATATCATTGGAGAATAAATAAAACAAGTAATATGAGAAAAAAAAAAAGAAATGCAGCGATAAGATGTAAGTTGAAATAGCGAAAGCCTCACTGTATTTCTAAGTACCGAGTACACAGGAATCCGGTTAAGTTTGCGATCGAACGGTTTCTGATAGCCGAGCGCCTCGACTTGAAAATTAATCGGAGCCTGTCGTACTTTCTCTCTCTCTCTCTCTCTCTCTCTTTTTAGCTGGAAAGCTGGATTAGACCTTCCATAGCAGATCGTTGCGATCGACACGGCGACGTCGCTATTTTTCTTGAATTAATAATAAATCGCCGAGCGCTTGAGCGTAAAGACACTTCAATCGCTGCAGCTAGCGATTCCTTCTTTTTTTCTTTCTTTTTTTTTCCTTTCGGATCGTAATTTTTCCTTTACTCTTCGAGTTTTGTTATTGACCGAAGAGGCTAGACTGCTGGGATTTAATGATTTAACTTTACGGAAGTGTAATATTTAATGACAGTTTACCCGTTTAAGATATTTTGATTATTTTATGAATACATCGATATAAAAAGGTTGTTTTACAAATAAGTAAACATTAATTGACAATCACAATATTTTCATCCTTTAGTACGCCCGATAGATTTTTCTTGTAAATAATTCACTTATATAATGAAATTAGATCGATTGAAACAAACATTTAAATATTTTTTAGTAAATTGTTTACTCGAAACGATAATTTTTTACAACTACAACAAAATATGTATCAATTTTAATTCTCTTTCTATAGCACATTAACATAGCTAAAATAAATATGTGGAGCGACGTTTAAAAGTAATGGTACAGCCATAAAGGAAAAGATCCAGACAAATCATCGAGACTCACCCTCTTATAAAATGCGCATAACTTAAGAAATGCAAGCGCGAAACAAAAGCGATAATTTATATAAGCCTATTGTATTTTCGGAATTAATTAGACAAGCGTTATATGAGAAACGTGAATTTTCCATGTCAAAAGCTCCGTAGCGATCTCCGTTTCTCATCCATCAACGAAGCAATTAGCATTCGCGACCCCACGTCCTTTGGATACGTTTCGTCGTAAACGCGATCTTTAAAAAACGAAAATTCGTGTCTCTATCTCATCGAAAAATTTCCGAGACAACGATTACGACGACGACGACGAGAAAAGCAAAAGCGGTGGAAAAAAATAAAATAAAAAAAAAAAAAAAAACAAAAAAAAAGAAAGTAGTGAAGGAACACCGAGAACGAGAAATAAAAAGAAAAGCCCTCTCTTTCTTTCTCTCTCTCTCTCTCTCCCTCTCTTTTTATTTTTTTCTCTTGGGGTACCGAGTCACGCAAAATTTAAATAAGCCCATCAACCCTCCGAAAAAGTAGAAAAGCAAAGCAAGACAAAAAGATACACGCGCACTTACATACACAGTGCGAAGCATATAGGGATGAAGCGGAAGGGGAGTAGAGAGTGAGAGAGAGAGAGAGGGAATTTGAAAAGTTGATATCTGGGCTAAAAGTTTTGTGCCGCGTATATATATATATAGAACGCGGCGTTTTACAACCGCGCGTCACGAAAGGAAGCTCGCGCGTAGACCGCCCGATACAAAGTTTCGGCAATAAATAATGAGCCGTAATTAAAGTGGCTACCTCTCCCCCTTCTCTTCTTCACTTCCTACTACCTTTCTTCCATCCGTTGCTTTAAGCTAGAAAAATAAGGAAAAAAAAAAAAAAAAAAAAACATGATGCGTTCGCTGCACACGAACGAGGGAGAGTGAGATCCACTACGGCTAAGACGAGTTATGAGGGAACGAGGAGATTTGAAAAATATTTAAACGCTCAGAGGTTGGGAAACATTTTTTTTTGCGCGTGCGCGTGAAAAATTTTTCGGTGACGTTGAAATATAAAATAAAGTTTCTTAGTTTTATCGATAAAGTCTTGAAATATAATGAATTATTTGAAATATTATTTTTATTTTATGAATAATCGATAATAAAATTATAAACTCTTTTCTTTTGATTAATACGATTTTTCGTAAGATTTTTCGAAAAGAGTAGTTTGAATTAGCCTTTATTGAAATATTATTTTGAAAATTTAATGATGCCAAAAGCTCCACTAACTTCTGCGCAAAGTTTGAGTTTTAACAGAATAGATCGATCGATTCACTTTAATACTTTCGGAAAAAAGATTGAAAAATTACTTAAAATGTAATGCAAAATGCAACGACAAATTTCCGCGTCATCTAATAAATATATCATTTGCGGCATCGATACCGGAACGTTACGGTCGTTTTCACGCTCCATTGTACAAAAAAGCTGGAGGGGAGAAAAGACAGCAACTCTGGTAGTTAGAAAGAGATAGGGAGTCCAAACCTGTCGTGCAAATAAAGAGAGAAAGAGAAAGAGAGAAGCGCGATGCGTGCGTGTTAGGCCGACATAGCCCATCCGAAGGGGGAGCTTTAACCGTGGCTCTGACGTACGGAATGAGTCGGACTGTCTGGTACGGAAACTATACCAGGGCATAAAATGAGAGAGAGAGAGAGAGAGAGAGAGAGAAGGGGAATGGGGAGAGAGTTTTGAGCGAGCGTGTAACGAGCGATAACGCGCCTACGCTGCGCTGATATGTTCGATTATGAATCGCCGAATTATGCGCTCCCTCGGTGAAAGTCTGAAAGTAGATGCATGTGTGTGTATGGTTCGTGATTATCGTGGAGAAAAAGGAGAGATAGACTACTTGCCAGTGGTGCGGTAAAGTCGGTTCATTTTGACGGACGGATGAGAGAGAAAGGAAAGTTTGCCGGTATGGGAGCCTCGACTCTACGCTTTTTTTTTTTTTTTTTTTTTTTTATTTTGCTCTCTCTCTCTCTCTCTCTCTCTTTCTTTCTCTCTTGCGGGCTTGCGTGAGCACTTTTAAAACGGTAAGTTTGCCTCCGAGCTTTTTAATGATCAATCATTTTTTTATTTTATTTTTTTTTTTCGTTAATTTTAGTTTAGGTTTAATAGGATAACTTTTAAATCACATTAATGATATGAATAACTATCAAAGTTTAAAACTGTAGTACTTACGATTTATGCGGGTTTCCATCAAAATTATTAACAATATATTTTTATAATTTTCAAAAAGTAAGTACGATATATATTACAATAAATATCTCACTCGTGCATTTAAATATTAGGCTTTAAACGAATTTTATTTCATAATCAAATGAAATAGCCAATGAAATAGCCATTAATGACAGTTGGCATCACGAGTTACGAAACACCATCATTACGCATTACGTTAATAACGTCGTTCATAAGCGTAACGCGATCATTAAAACTCACGCAGAACACGACAATCGACGGCGTAAATCGCGCCGATTCGAACAATACTCCGGGCAAAACAGCACTCAAAGCGAGATTAAAACTATTTGCCGGATGACGCAACGGCGAATAAGTCAAAGCCGATAAAGAGAAATCCGATAGAGAAGAGAGGAGGAGGAGGAGGAGGAGGAGGAAGTATAGCTTAACTGAAACGTGTGTGGGCGCGGGTGCGAGCGTGTGTGAACACTCGCGGGTCTAAATCAAAGGCACGCGCACTCGTGCAATTGGAGCGTTTCCCTAAAGGGCCGCACAGAAGCAATGCGATAAATCTGACGATGCTGGCCTCTCCCCTTTCGCGCGCGACAGTATTAATTAGCCGCGGCGTATTAATTAGACCGGATTCCCAGAGAGTTGCCGTTGAGCGAGAATTTCTGGCGTATTCACTCTCTCTCTCTCTCTACCTCCCTCCAACTCTCGTTCCTTGGTGACACTGCTTTTGAACCCCTGTTGTCAATTGTTGTTGTAACGTTGGTGTGCGTACGAGTGCGTGTATATGTGCGATGCATATACGCTCTCACCTCTATACCCGCTTTATGCGAGCTTACGCATTACGAGAGTACGTTGTCTACATGTGTGTATGCGAGATGCGCGACGTTACAGGAAGATGATGAGGTTACTGTGTGTGTGTGTGGGTATATAGCGAGAATCGCCAAAGTTTACATTGAGAGAGAGAGAGAGAGAGAGAGAGAGAGAGAGAGAACATGAAAACAACGAGTTTTGCGACGAGGAAGAAACAAGGAGGGATTGTTAATTTGTTTCTCGATGATAGTTGTTGTACATAATGAGGTAGTCTTGACTCTTAATGAAATTTGTGAGAACGACTTTTATAAAAAGACATAATTATTTTGTCACATTTAATGTAAGCATTAGTATTAATGGTCGAGAAATACAAATAAAAAATTAAATAAATATATATTATTGTGTAACAAAATTTTATATTGCTAAATAACTTTGTTTCGAAGTTAATAAAGCTTAATTAATAAAAAAAATATAATTGATATCAAAGCTATAGTAAAAGCCGTACAAAAATTTTCACTCAAGCGCGCGTATATTGCGCGTTAAAAATAAGTACTTTTAGAGTTAAGTTTATGCATATAATAATTTACTGCGCATCACTTTAAGTAATAAAACCATAAAAATGTTAATAGAGTTCATCGATTTTAATATAAAAATAGTCGATTGTTATTAACGTTATAAAAATTTGAGAAAATTTTAAAATCCAAACGAGCCATGCATACCAATTTAAAAAAAAAAATAAAGTACCCGGGCGTACAAAGGAATTCTTTATTCTCTCATAAGCTCGATTATTAGAAAGAATGTCGCGAGAAAAACAAGGCGCATAAAAAAGTCGTTTAGCGGGTAAGCCTTTTGAGAATTTGAATTCGCGCACGGTGGCACGTGCTGGGCTACGAATGAAGGAGAGTAAGAAAGACGATGAGAGAGAGAGAGAGAAAGAGAGAGAGAAAGGGCAAGAGAGTTGAAGTTGGAGTTATGCCGCATTGCGCCTGAAGATATCTCGCCGCTCCTCCTTTGATTCTCTTGCGATGAGCGAATCTATGGCTTTCTTTCTCTCGCGTCTACCGGGTTTTATTTCGTCTCATTATCGTGTATAATAGAACGTGCGAGACACTGACTGCAAAGATATTATACATATATACACATACATCCGACATTCTGTGAATTATTTTCTTTCTTTCTTTTTTCTCGAGTTTAAATTACTGCTAGAATATTAGTTTGTCCTTGTTGAAGCTTTTTATGTTATCTTTATTGCAGTATTTGTCTTCATCGTTAAAAAGCTTTGAAAAAAAATATAATACATTTTTCAATTTAAATTTAAATACACGATTACGGCAAGCACAGTTTTTGTTTTTGTAATAAAAAATAATTATTATTCAGAATAATTGATTTCGTTAAAGTTGTTGAAATACAAATTTTGTCATTCGCAGTCAAACAACGGTTATAAAAATATTTTTGAGAAGATTAAACAACGTTTTTCTCTAAATAAAATTTAAACTTATATTTTTATGGATAAAAAAGAATTCAAATCTATCGATTAATAGCGACTCACTGATCAACATTTATTAACGTTTTTCAAATAACGCGTTATAAAAAACATATTGTTGTGAAAAAAAAAAAAAAAAAAAAAAAATTATCGAGTTTATCCGATTTTAATGAAGAATTTTAAACTCATTTAATTCAACGCTGAAACAGAGACACCCAAAGCTCTTTGATGTAGGACAAAATATTAAAGGTAAACGCATCAAAGCCAGCTTATTGAGTTATCGAGTTACCTTAGATAAATCCAAACAAATCTCGCAGAGATAAACCGTTCAACTCTGATCAATTTATTTTTGTTTTGTTTCAAGCGGTTCGAAACACTTGTGTACCGTTTTTCTTTTTTTTTTTTTTTTTTTTTTTTTTTTCATTTTTTTGTTTTCCTTGTAATCTTACTGAAACTTGTTTGTTTTTGTCGAGACACTCGTTTTGTAGTAATTTTAAATAACTTTTATTTTAACATTTATTTCTACCGCAAGTTATTTATTTATAAACAGAAATTTTTTTATAAACAGAATCGTACTTTTTTCGATAATCTTATCATTATGCAAAGTTTATAAAAAAGTCTTAGCTAATATAAAAATATAAGGTAAATTATAATCAAATATCGAATAATATTATATTTTGGATATTTAGAAAACGAATAAAATAAATATTTATATCATTAATTAACAGTCATCGCCTCTATTTTTTTATGATTTTTTAAAATCATAAATACCAAATCTTTGCGCATTTTACTGAGCTTTAAAATTCAATTTTTACCTAAAAATAAACTGTAATCGCGTAATTTTCTCATCGATATAGTTAACGAACTTTTTCAACTTAGCGCCTTTCGACATATTCCCGATGCTTATATATACATAACAAAAAGCGAGCACAAAAGCCACACAAAAGAGTTCGAAGAAGAAGAAGAAGAAGAAGAGAGAAAGAGAGAACGCGAGAAGAAACGAGAGAAGGTGTAGACGTCAGGCGCATTTATTTATTGGCTGCATTCCGAATGGGCGGGTTTCGCGAAAGCTCTCGATTATTATCGGGTAAAGCCTGATAAAAAGAGAAAAAGGGGAGAGGGAGAAAATAAGTGAGTCGCGTAAAGGAAAGGCGAGGAGAGAATTAAGGACAAAGGGAAAACCTCCGAGATTAAAAACAAAATCTAAGGTCGCTGTCTCTGTCTATGATTGGATAATAATAATGTCGGGACGATTTATAATTTGCTATTCTCACGCGAGAGAAAGCCAAGACTTTGTGCGCCCTTTAATTGATTTTCACGCGCTTTGAAAATAATTACGAGAGTTTGAAAAAAAAATAAATAAATAAATAATAATTATAATAAAAAAAAAATAAATAAACAAATAAAAGAAAAAAACGAATATGATAATTGGACATTTTCGTCTTTTAAATCTGAAATTTATGATCCATCGATCGGCATTTTCTTAAACGATTTTGTCAATTTTTTTTTTTTTTTTTTTTTTTTTTTTATAAATAAAAAATATATTCTTATTTTTATCGAATGAATTTTATAATTAAAAAAAATTATTTTTGTTCGAAGAAAAAAAAAGAAATTTTTATCTTTTAGAAACAATAAATTTCTTGGCAGTATTATTTAAAATTCTGGAAATGAAAAAAAAGTTATTTCAATCCTAAATAAAAATGCTTCTTTGAAAAATTTTAAAAATAAACAAAAATTATTAATAAGAAATGTTACATTATATAATAAATAAAAAAAAAAAAAAAAAAAAAAAAAATTAACACATAGATGTAAAAATCTCTCGTTTTTCATTAAAAATGACCGTTAAATTGAGCAAAGTCTTAAGGCACAATACAAGTGCATATTTTTTAAGTTAAATATATATATATAGAGAGAGAGAGAGACGATAACGTTTCGACGATAATAATCTGTCTTGGAAAAAAATGGAGGCAGCTCGGCTATCCGTTTATAACGATTCAATTATCATCTCCTTTCATGCGCAAGAGAGAAAATGTATAGAGCGAGAAAGTTGGCAGTCGACGTTTAACAAATTAGCTTCCTTGAAAAATCTCCGAGGGATCAGAAGAGCAAAAGGTGTCTGAACAAAGACGCAAGCTATGAGCTAACGCCAAAGCCGAGCGACTCTGATTTTCTTCCGCCGCTGCCTCGAATATAAAGCCTTTCCTTTTTTTTTTTTCTTCTTTCTTTCTTTCTCCCTCAAAGATCTTTACGTACAAACAAAGTGAGCGGCAACGACAAGGCCGACGGTTTAATACACCTAAGCCTTCTAGCATCTTTTCTCCTCTCTTTCTTTATTTGCTCACGCATTTAGTCCGCACGAGTGTATATAATGCGATGCCGACCGATTTGTAAAAAGCTTGAGAATTCATTACTGAGAGGAAAAAAGAGAGAGAGAGAGAGAGAGAGAGAGAGAGAGACGGAGGATAAGGGAGAGATGAATAAGAGAAAAGATGAGGTTTGAGTAAAGGTTGCTTTGAAACTTACAGCTGTAGCTTTTTGTATAAAATACGTTCGTGTATTGATGTAAAAATTGATCGTGCAAATGTTTTCAATGTGATTACGAATTTATTTGTCTTTAAGTTTTAACGATTAATTTGAATTGCTGAAATTAATTTGATTGCTGAGAAAAAACGACGAGTAGATATTATAATTAATATATCAATCGATACAGATGTTTCAATCGAATAGTAAAACAATTGCTCTACATATTCATTTTTTCTAACTTCAAAAGACATATTTTTTTCCAATTTTACAAACATTTTTTTAATTCGGATATTCTCAACGATTATCTATGTTAATTCGAAAATTATCGTTGATAAAAAAACGAATCTTTAACGATCATATTTAAAAATGATTAGTGTTGAAAAGTCAATGAGCAATTTAAAAATTAAATCCAAATATTTTTTTGACCACTAAGACGGTATCCATTATCCATCATTGCAAAGATTTTCAATGAAAATATTTTCTACCTTCGCTCCTTCATTCATCCAGCATTCGAAATTCAAGCTCCGAAGTGCAAAGCTTACTCTTCCGGCACAAAGCAAGTTTCTCCTTTTCTTCATTAGCCCTACGAGTATGCGCTAAAGAAACAGCTCATTTACTTGGCCGCTTCGGGGAGAAATTCCCATTTTTTTTTCCCGCCCAACGAATTCATGCATAGGTCCGAGCTTTTATTTATTTATTTTTTCTTATTTTCTTTTAGCCGTAACGGGTAAAGCGCGAAAAAAGAGGAAAAGAGAGCCTCTCTCTGACGTACGCGAGTGTTTTATCCCCACTTTTTATTTTACTTCGTTTTTCTTCCATTTTTTTTTTAAGCGTGTACAGTCGTTTCGTTTCTTTCAAAAAAAAAAAAAAAAAAAAAAAAGAAAAAAAAAAAGAAAAAAATTCAGTGAAAAAAATAAAAGGCGCTCAAGCCGAAAAGGCAAAAGAGAGAAAGAGTGAGAGAGAGAGAGAGAGAGAGAGAGAGAGAGAAAGTGGAATCGCAGCAGAAAAAGTATATACATGGGCGTGTAGCGGGCGCATAAAACGACTTTTCGGTCGAATAAGCCCGACTGAAATGTGACGAGTGTTCAATGCAGTAGCCGGGGGAAGAGGCATCGAGTCTGAATGCGCGCACCGCCTCATGGTCTCAATAGAGCGTATAACGGCGAGTAAGAGAGAGAGAGAGAGAGAGAACCGCTACCCGAGAGCGAACGCCGCTGCGCTCGAAAAATTCGAAAGAACGGAAAGAGAGAGAGAGAGAGAGAGAGAGAGTGAGTTTTGCGAAGTTGAGAAAATGCGTTATGCGAGGAAGGAAGGATTCGCATAGTAAAAGGGTTTACTGGATGTAGGAGTAGAAAGTGTGTGTATGCTAGTCGGGATGAGGATAATTGATTAGCGGTGTTTATGTACGCCTACGATTACTTGAGATATTTTAACTTTTTGTAATAAATTAATTTCATCCATTTGTTTACACATGTTTAGTCTGCTTATTAAGACTGAAATATTAAAGGCCGTAAACTAATTTTGTTATTTATCCATAAACTTTTAACATATAAAAAATTATAAACAATTTTAATTGCAGCTAAACCTTATCTAAAATTTTTTTTTCTTCGGGCGTTTGAAAATTTATTTGAATTTTATTTTGTTAACATAATGTAGCTACAACATACATTAAACGTAGTGCTTTTCTTTCGATAGATTATAATTATTTAAACATTTATTTGCTTTCATGATTATTTATAATTTTAAAGCGGTAAAGTTTGGCGGTTAAGTTATAATAAAATTCTCTAACAAAGCCTCTCGTAGAGAGCTATAGTTATCATTAAAATAAGAACTTAAAATATAATTTATATATTAAAATGAAACTTATAATAAATAATTTTGTAAAAATATTTTTGTTTGATAAATATAAAAAATTTAAATCATAAATAAAACAAATTGCTAATTGATTATTATACACTGTAACAATCGTATCGGAATTAAATTAATTTAAAATTAAACAAAAGTTTAAGATAAATAGTTAAGATAATCGAATTATTTTTTATCGTTGAATATAAAAAATAAACATAACATACGAGAGCCCATTAAACGCCGAAGAAAAACAGTAACCTCGAGGACTTGTTTAGAGCAAACGTTTCTATCAACATGTCTACATTCCCCTTTTTTCTGCGTCTCTACGCTTTTCTTTTCTTTTCTGGAAAAGCGAGCTAATTTAACAAATAAATTAGCCACAACAGTAGCAGCAACAACCCACGAAAAAAGTCACCTAGGGTATTATCTCATTGTGTCTTCTGTACAACTCTCTCTCTCTCTCTCTCGTTAGAAAGAGAAGAGAGAGAGAGAGCGACTTTTTTCGGCACATGAGTCTAATTTTATTTCGGTTGACGTTATTCGCGAAAGGCTTCTCCTTCCCTCCTTTTGAGCCAATCCATTCGGTTTAAGAAAGTCGCGACACTCATACACATGCGCACACACATACAAGTCTTTGAGAATAGAGAAAAAGAGAAACTCGATTCTCTCTCTCTCTCTCTCTCTCTCTCTTTTTCTCTTCCTGCTTTTCTTTCTTCATCCCTCCCCCTCGCGGGCATCCGTGGGTCCAGTGCGCGCGTTTTCATTTCCTGCGACTGGCAGCTTTTTATCGGATCGCCCTCGAGCCGGGAATCGTCGACCCCTTTATCTTCCTGCTCGCGCGCGAGCGCAAGCGCGTATGTATCCCCATAGCAAGAGACAAAACTGGACATGCGATTTTTTGGAAATTGAAATTGTTTCCGGCGGGCCTTCGATTCCCTTGAGCGCCCGCGCGTCTATCTTACGCTCGATGCGGTATTTTATTTTTTGTTGATTTTTTTGGTTCATTTTTTTTTTTTTTTCTTGTTTTTTTACTTTTACTTATTCACCGGGATGCGTTTATGCTCGATTCACGCTGTACGTATTTATTTTGTCTTTTACTTTACCGAAGCGTGTTGAACGTAAAAACGAGGCGTTTGTTTTTTTTTTTTGTTTTGTTTCTTTTTTTTTTAATAAATTTTTAGAATTAATTTAATATATATATGTTATTTATTTTTATTTTAAAGATAATTCAACGATAATTGAATTGTTTGTTATTAGGATTAAAAATTATTTTTATAATAATTCGAAAATTATAAGGAAATGCAAAATTATGTAGAACAATTTTATATGTAAATGCTTTAAAAAATTAACATAAGAATGTTTAGATATCTGAATATGCGATGAATATTAAAATTTTCTCAAAGAGGCGCATTAAGCTTTTTACATTGTTAAGTTATAAAATTTTCAATTCTTATCTTTCCATAATGAATGTAAATTATAAATACATTTATAAAATTATTTAAATATATATTAAAAATTTTTTATTTACGTAAAGTGAACGCTACTTTCCAGACAACAATTGATGGCAATCGTGGATGCTTACCTGAAACAAAAACAAACATTTTCGTTAAAACTTGCTTAAATAAAACATTGTAATTTTAAACATTTATTGAAATGCATTTAAGAATTATAAAGAAATAATTTTCTTTCATTCTCGAGTACTCAAGAATTTATTTTTAAAAAGCAACGATAACTATGAGTACGTGAACAATAATTTATTTTAAAATTCCCATAGCAATTATTTATCGTAGATCTTAAAAATAAAACTCACGTTACGACGTATGCAATTTCGTCTCCTTTTCGCTTTTCTCTCATAGTAAATTGCCATTTTTCCGGATACAGCTCGAAATGCGGACGGCCCCGCGCAATTCTGCGCGCGAGCGCGAGAGCGTTTCTTTCCCTATCTCTTTTCTCTCTAGCACTCTCCTTCTTTCTCTCTCAAAGCTCTACAGAGCTCGTAAAGCTGCCATTCCTCATGAACATTCTTTACAATCTCGGCTCGCGCGCATAAATCCGTCCGACCTAAGTGCAATCCAGCGAGTTAAGCGCGTTACACCATCTCCTATACGTACGTCTACGTGTGCATGTATATATACATATAAATCTATATGTAAACGTGCATGCACAGAAACGCAGTAGTCGAGACGAGCAAAAGCGTGCAAAAGTATAATTGCATCTCCCGCGTTTTACACTCGGACGAGCCGACGAGCGTCATAATGCGCAAAATCGCTCGCGGAACAAGTATTACCGTACGGTAAATATGCGCGAAAGTGTGACGAAAAATGTTGGGGAAAAAGGAAGACGAAATATATCGCATTTTTTTATGTTTATGAAATATTTCGTCTATCGGATCGAATTATTTTTAAATTGTTATTTTTTTACGTTCTAACTGTTTCAAATTGCACGATGAAGATAAGTTTTATCGACAAACGATTGAAATTTTTTCAGAATCTATTATCGATTAGTTTTAAACTTTTAACTTTTAAAATTCATCATTTTATTGAATTGATTGAGAATAGATTGTCGTCAGAGTACATAATTTATATTGTTGTTATGAAGACGTAACTAGCTGTACCGTGTTTAACGCAATTTTTCTATTTCTCCGTGGAAAGTCGTTATTTTCACGCAATGAAAAGAAGCCCATATTTATCTCTGTCCTCCTTACTATCTCTGTGTAAAAATTCAGATCAATCAGTTGTATTGTTGCAGCGTGTAAGAAGGACAAATAAAAAAACAAACGAACAAATATATATTTGTAATTTTTAATACACGCTAATTGAATAATTCTTTAACTCGTTGATAAATAAACATTTTTTTTTATTAATCAGATTAAATATAATTGTGAACCAACTGTAAAAATCACGAGTAAATAAAAATAAAAAATAAAAAGAATATATTTTCTCCTAAAATATCCTACAGGTAAATGTCGCAAAGAGAGTGGAAAGCATCGTACATATCCCACGCGAGACGCACAATTCACAACGGGAATAAAATTTACTCGTCGGCAAAGTGTAACAGTCTCTCTCTCTCTCTCTCTCTCTCTCTCTCTCTTTCTCACTTTCTTTCTCTTCTCGTTCCGCGCGATTATCGCATTATTTTCCACTTTGCTCGAAAGATATCGCGCGCGCGCTCATAAGCGAGCGAGAACGATGACGAGCGTGAATTATTCATCCGTTCTCTATACGCGCATGCACGTATATCCGTCGATAAATGAAGCGCGAAACTCTCGTACACGAGCGAAGTGTCGTATATACTCGAGCGCGATAGCTCGTACAAACGTTGCCGAGCGATCGTTAATTCTTTTTTTTTTTTTTTTTTTTTTTCTTTCGTTCTTTCCCTCTGTTCCTGGAACACACGCCGGCAGGACCTTGTTTATGTACTCGATCGCGTACGGTTTGGAAAAATCACGAGAGTCGTTGCCGCTAGAGGAGGAGTAAAAAGGCTGACTTTTCAACGGCAAAATGAAAAAATTGCTTGTCGTCGCTTATCTGCCCGACGATTTTACTATTATTTGTTGGCGATACTCCGAGCGTTGTAAAGATAAAGTTGCGAAGGGATATATATATTTTTTTTTTTTTTCGCAGGTGATCAATTTCACTGTGGATGAAAAAGATCGTTTGAAAAAGATTCGGCGAAAAGAAACTTTGTTTCGTGGAGTGATCGTAAATTTTGTAAATTTAAAATAAATATAGAAAATTTTTTACGATACGAAGCAATATTAACGTTTATAAAATGACGCAAAGAAAGAAAGAAAATAAAAAGAAGATAATCGTGTTAAGATATATAAAAAAGAGTTGACAAACGAAATGAAAATCCATTGTACAAAAATTAAAAGAATTACCGTAACTTTAATCAAATCAACTGCAACGAATTAAAATTTGTAGCTTTAACAGCTTGTATCTTACGTTCTAATTCTTCTCTTAAAAGATTATTCCTGATAAAAATTTCTAAATATGTAGAAGAAAGTTGATATTCTTAGAGAGAAATATATGTTTGCACACACACACACACACCCAGATATATATATATATATATATATATATATATATCAATGCGTAGTAAAATCGCGCAAACAGAAAGGGAAATGTGCTCTACTACTCAAGGGCTTAATCTATTACGTACACGCTTCAGCTAAAGCAAACGAGTCGTGCATGAAATTATTCTCTCGCAGGTGCGCGTATATATATATATATATATATATATATATATATATACTCGTATAAGCATGCACCGGTGACTCTTTGCCGAAAATCTTACGCATAGGTATACAAAGGTGTGCCCTGTCGACTTTTCTTTTTTTCTTTCTTTCATTATTTTTTTTTTTTTTTTTTTTTTCATCATTAGTTTGCATATACACGAGCCGACAAAAAATGAAGAGGAGAAGCAGCGAGCACTTGAACGCGCATGTACGCTCGTTCTCGTTGAATGGCATACGCCTTTGACCGAGCGAATGAAAATGAGAAAAATTATGCAAGGTGCCGAGGAAAAACATATGGTTTGCTTAAAATAGTGAGATAAATGTTGAAAGAAACGTGAAAATTCGGAAAAGTAATGTCGATGAAAAAAATTAATACGGGGATATTCTTTTTTTTAAATCTTAATTCATGTTTTACGTATAGATTGTTGATGTTATTGAATTTATTGTTTTTAAAAAATAAAATACAAAGTGATAAACAGAAGATTACTTAATTAAAAAATAAAGTGTATATTCCAAATTCCTAAATTATTTTTTTTATCGTTAAATAATTTATTTTTTATGTAAAAGTTATATAAATCAATTATTTATTATTTTTGTCATATTTTATTTTAATTATAAACCTAAATTTAACACAAATATTTTTAATTTTTTTTTAACTTTATTGAGAGGATTCAAAATATTAAACAGTTCAGTGAATATTACAACTTGAATGCATAATAGAAAGTCTTGTGTCTTTTAATTATACATCTTCTTAGAACTGATTAACTCATAACAAATTATTTTAAATGCAATAAAAATATAAAAATTATGGAAGCTTTTTATATTTAACGGAATATATTACATTAATATTTAATTCTTAAAAAAATCTACCATATCTTGCAGAAATTTATTTTAACTTTTCAAGACGTAAAAACTTTTCGACAATTTTTTTCACAGAAGAAAAATTCATTATGTAATATCCGCTAAGAAGAAATATGTATATATATAATATGATCAACGTACGCATGTAAAAAAATATGTGTGAATTTTGTAACGTAAACATACGTTAAAAAAACTGAACTTCAAGGGAGATCGTAGCAAAGAAAAACAAAATAACAAATAAAAAGAAAAAAATGATGAAAAAGAAAGAAAAAAAAACAAGTGAGCGAATTCTAGAGTTTGCGTACTCACGGATTGCAAAGTTTACTGTGCAATTCATCCACGGAGAGGTAGCAAGAAAGAAAGAGAAAGAGAGAGAGAGAGAGAGAGAGAGAGAGAGAGAGAGAGAAAGCATGAGTAAACATTGCGACGTTCAGTACGCGAGGATCTCTCTAGGACTCCGTTGACTCGCTCCTTCTATCTAGGATCTTGTAAGCAATTATGATAAAAAAAAATTGCGGAAATAAAAGAGAAAAAGAGAGGAAGACAGAGAGAGAGAGAGAGGATTCGGCTCTCAAAAAATACGCGAAGGACACACGTCTCCTTTGCTTTCTTTCCTCGTTTCTTCGCTTTTTATCATTTTGTAATACAAATATATATCCGCTTTGAGCTAGAAATGGTAAAAGCGTAGCCCAGCATTGAATGTGAAGAGATTACGAGGAAAAGAAAAAGGATGTAATTTTAAGCGTTGGCTTTTGTAAATTTAAACGGTGATGTAACACCGTAAGGATTTACAGTAATTCGCTCTTCGATGGTTATATACATATTTTATATTTTTTTTTGTTCAAGAATTTGTCTCCAGATAAATGAAGTAAAGATGTTTCTTTCAAAATTCTCGTTGAATTGCAATATTAAAACGAGATTTCGTCTCTCTTGTTCTTTTTTAGTGATTAACTGGCTTTTCATTTAACGATTATGTATATTAACGTTGGTTGATTCGGTGCACTCTACGCTTGTAACGGATAAAAAATATTGTCACAAAACCTGTCACAAAAGAAAAGTCTTTTTAGAAAAAGAGATTGTTAGATAACATTGTTCTTGAATAATATTTTTAATTTACGCTTATTCAAGTTTTAGTTTTTAATAAATGAACATAAAATAATACATTCATTAGTTGTAAAAAACTACATTTATATAATTAAAAATTAAAAAAGAGAAAGTAATTTTCATAAATCCATTGATTGTTAATAAAAATAATGTATAAATATAAATAGCTCTCGGAAAACATTGCTTTCTATTGAGCAAGTAAATCAAAACGACAAAATCTATTTCGAAAGAACATTTAAAAATCGATACGGTCAACTGTCAACTCGATACCGAATCCAATCGAGAAAGCGCGCAGAACGAAAAGTCTTTTCTCGTTTGAGTCGTATTCGCGAAAAACGAAAGAATTTTATTAAGACCCGAAAAAAAGGCAGCCAGCACGCGCGCAGGTATTTTTCGGTAAGCAAACAAACATGACGGTGTTCTACTCGCTTTTTCCCTCTCGATCTGCCGAAATCGAAAAAAAGGATAAAGAGCCGGCGTCGCGTGAAATCGCCGTCCGATCTCAAATTGACCCGAACTACTGACATTTTCAGTGTGTGAATGTATATATAGACATATGTGCTTATATATCGGTAAAATAAAAATCTCATTCGCGAGGTGCACGCGTTGGGCGTATAAAAATCTTGCATATTTCCTCGTTCGTTCTTCTCTCTACTTGGTAACAATAGTTCGAGCTCATTGTTCCCTCGAGAAAGGTTTTCAAAAAAATCGAGCAGAAAAATATTTTACCAAGTTTAGTTTTACTTTTTCTTTCTCCCCCTTCTCTCTCTCTCTCTATCTCTCTTACTTTCTTTCTCTCTTACTTTCTCTTTCTTGCTATTGTTATATTTGTGTTGCGTATCGTGCAGATTGCGCTATCGGCTGAGAAAACAATCTCATGCGCACGGATTTATTGCCGCGTAATGGAATTATTTTTATCTCTAGTTTGTATGCCGGTGTGTATATATTGTTTCTTTTTTAAAGTATTGCTCTTATTTATATTTTTCTTTGAGGTCAATAAATTGATAGTTTTTTATTAAGTTTTATTATTTTCAATTTTATTATTCAAAGTTAATTCTTCTTTTTATCATTAACAATAAAAATTTTATATCATTTATAATTTTAAATTGTTTAACTATTTTAGTTACGCAATAAATCGTAAAAATAAGTCAACTTTTTAACATATAAAACTGCGCAAAAACAATATTATGAATAACAAAAAGCTGTACATTTAATGAAAACTTTATTTTTAAAAAATTAACTCTTCTGAAAATGTAAGTCAATTCAAATAGATATATTTTTCTCATGATTATTTTGTATGTTTTGAGTATTAAGTCATGAAGCAAAAAATTATTCAAATTGCCAATTATAATCATTATTATATAATACGAAGCTTATAAAACTTTTGTGAAAAAGACAAAAAAAAAACGTAAAAACGTTGCACGAAATTAATTTTATGCTCTTATTGTTATTATATCGTGAAAGTGTCTCGAGTTCTCAAAATTTTGTTATTCATAATGACGCGCCGAGTGTGAATAACATTTTTACGCGCAATAATCTCTGACGAGAATACTTTTTGTAAAAGCGTATAAAAAAAGTCAAATTATATACTAGAAACAAATTACTGTAATATGAAACAGTGTTACATACTTGATCTACTTTTTTCTTATACACATACATTTCCTCAATTTTTATTATACTGCAAAATATTATAATCTATTTTGCAGATAAAAATGTGCAGCGTTTTAATAATGCTCGCATTTTTTATTGTTACGAATTTAAAATTTGATGTAAAAACTAGATATAGTTAAATAAAAAAAAAAAAAAAAAAAAAAAAAAAAAAAAATTACACTTTTCAAGTGTAACAGAACAATTTTTATTACGATTCTAAAATATCAATATTTTATTTCTTGCTATTTATATTATTTTTTATTAATTTATTTTATTAAATTTAAAAATATATTTAGCTTAAATTGAATAATAACGGTAAGATAATTGAAGAAATAGACGCTGAATATTTTAACACATACATGACAAACGTATTATTATGATTATAAAAAAATTGATAAAAGAAGGACAATTAAAAAAACTCAGTAATTACATATAAATAAAGGCTAGATTATTTAGAAGCTCAAAATTTCACAATTATAAATTTAGCTAAAAACATTAATAAATTAAAAGCCATAATTTACTTATTGTCCGTTATGAAACTCAAAAATAGGAAAGCTTTATAAAGCATATAAGTATAACAAGTAGAGTTTCAGCTACATCTCGCAATAGAATATTTTCCCGTTAACTGCGCTTCAAACAATATCGCTAACAACCCCCGTGGAACAGGGCAAACAACCGTTCAGCTTCGTTCCCGTAAATCAAGGAATTTGTTTGTTTATATATATATATATATGTGTGTGTGTATGCTGTGTGTGTATCTATCTAAATACATATATATATATATATATATATATATATATACAAATCAGAATAGAGATTCTAGTATCGAAGACGTACGTGTGCTCAAGTTAAACGTCGACGATCCTCGGGACTTGCCCGAGAAGGAAAGAAAAGGAGAGTATGAAACGGTTCACTAGCTATCGAGTTCGGTAAACACGAACTATCGTCGAAGATCTCCAAAGAGTCTCGGTGGATTTACATTGCGATACCATCGCAAGGTAGAAAAAAAAAAAAAAACAAAATGAAGGTTTTAAGAAAGGTGAAAGGATTTTATTGTGAAAACTTTGGACGCGTCTTTCAAGTTGAAAGATGAAAGAATTCTAATTTTAAATTAATTTTAAATATTTTATGTTTCCCATGTGACACTTCGATATTAATAATTTTCGGTAATCATAGTAACAAATAAAAATGAAAGTAAATTGAAAAGTTAAAATCATTCGATATTGGTAGAAAAATATCGTAACATTTTATTTTCTGTATAATTCATTGCAAATATTGATCCATAGATTGTATGTAATAAACGAACTTAATCAGGATTATTAAAATCTTGATTTCAGATGATCCGAATGTTCTTTAGTCGTTTCTGAAAGGGTGGACTTTTATTTTTATATATGTATACAGATTATTCTATAAATCTATAAAAATTATAGATTTTCTTTAAGATAAAATCCAATAGGATAATGTAAATAATTTATATTTATGTCGGGTACTTAAGGGTTTTAAAATTACACATTTTTTTTTAACGAAAAAGTAAATTATTATTATTTTCAAGAGAAATAATTATTGATAAATTCTAACTATCGATATATAAAATAACTATCCACTAATTCACATACGTAATAGCTGAACTTTCTTACATTGTCGCAATAACTTACGATTCTTCTTACTTTCGATAACCGAATTTCCACGGTTACGGGTCAAAATCAAGAGTCCGAGTATTTATAGTAAATAAACGAGCATAACCGAAGCAATAAAAAGAATCAAGAAGAAATAAAAGAGGGGGAGAGAGAAAAAATTTTCGCAACAACGATTGTCGAGTCGCGGCACGACGTATCGGGTTGGTGCATGCACTGCCTTTCTTCCTTCCCTCTTACCCCCCCCCCCTCTCCTCATTCTCCTTCCTCCCTCTTCCTCTCTCGTCCCTTTCTCGTTTCTCCTAACTCAACAAGGGCTAAGGCAAAGAAAACGTTCGTTCCTTCTCTCTTTCTCTCTTACCCTCTTGCGAGCAGCCGCCTGACTGGAATTTTTTCCGAGTAATTACGTCTTTGCCGTCGAGGCTAAATCATCGTAGATGCGTTCGCTTTCTCCCTACCAACGTTACTTTGGACTTTGGTTCCTTGTACTTTCTGGCGCTTTTTCTCTCTTTCTTTCTTGCACCCTCTTTCCCTTCTTCGCCGTCTTCTTCTTCTTCTTCTTCTTCTTCTTCTAGCGCAGGGGCAGCGACTTTCGCAGAGATTTATCGGGCGCCCGAAAGCGCCGAGCGCTGCTCGCTGCTTCGCCTCCCTCCCCGCACTTTACGTGCATGGCCAGCGTTTTTCTAATTTTTCTCGTTGTTCTCATATATTTTTTTTCTCTCTCTCTCACTCTCACTCTTTTATACTTTCATCTCTTTCTATTCCTATTTCTATTTTTTCCTTTCTCGTTCTTTCCGTCGCGCAGTGGCGCGAAACGTTAAACGCCGCGATTTCATTTTGCTCCTTTGGTAGATTAATAGCGTTTTACGCTTACTTGGTGCGTTCTCCTCTTTTTCTTTATATTTTCGTCTCTCGTTCTTTCTTGTTTCTTAACTAATTTAGGTGAATGTTGTGTAATTTTTTTCACGGAAAACATTGAGATTTTTATAGTTTGCGATACTTCATTTAAGACGTAACACGGTATAGACTTTATCAAGAAAAAAAAAAAAAAGCTGCACGTTGTTCTTTTAAGTAAACAAATTATTGTACTTATATTCGATTGAATTACTTACTAATTAAATATATTTACAAAAAATAAAAAAAAAATTACACTTGAAGCGCAACAATAAATAAAAAGTATTTATTCATTCTTAAACCGAGAGTAAAACTTTTCATCGCCATTGGCGAAAATATCGATGAACATGCACATTTTACAACAATGAACGTCAAAAACTAATTCCAAACGCAGGGCGATATTCGAAACAACGGCACACGAGCGGCAACAACTGCGATAGAGAAACGCAGCAATGTGCTAATGCGCGCGCGCGCGCGCGTTTGTATGGGTAAGAGCGTTACACGACGAGCCTCGTGTACACTCATACACACGCAGACACACGTACAAACACACAGATATATATGTACACAGGTTCGTTGCGGAGTCCACGAGCGCGGAAACCTACGGCTCACACTCGCCGCTCTCGCAACAGGTTTCAATAACGAGCCTATTAAAGCTCGACGAGCGTGAAAACGGTCTGGCCCTTGTTTTCCTCTCTTCCTCTCTCTCTCTCTCTCTCTCTCTCTTTCTCGCTCTCTCACTCTTGTTCTCTCCTTCTCCGTTATTCTCTTACAACGTAAATTTCATCCCTCGATGCGCCGCTGTTGTTTATTCATACGGAAATCAAAGGCTGTCGATATACCGACGGCGATTTTTCTTTTATCCTCCTCTATCTCTTTGTCTCTTTCTTGCTCTCTTTCGCACAACGATGAGAGAGAGAGAGAGAGAGAGAGAGAGAAAGCTGTCATTTTTGGTTTGAGGTTTCATCTGAATTTTACTCTCAACGTTGTTTTTTTTTCTTATTTTTTATTTCCGGCTCTTATTTTATTTGATCTTTTTTCTTACTCGTTTTTCTATTATTTACCAGAAACTTACATTGTCAGGGTAGTATCACAAGAAGCGATACAGTAGTGGACTTTTTTCAGTAAATTAAATCATAATATTATGGTGGTAAACAGAAAGTGAATATCGATTGACGGCATACATGAGATTTTTTGCATGTTTTATTCAAAGATTGAATTAAATATTTTATTTTTAATTTAGATCTTATTTTTACGATTTTATTTATTTATCGCTATATATATTTAATAGAAAGATTTTTTATCAAATTTTGAATAATTAGAGATAAGCTATGAATATAAATATTTTTAATGTAATGAAAAAATTTTATCAATAGTATTATTCATTAACTATATTTTTTAAATTAATATCTTGAGACTTTAGAAAATTTCTTCTTTCAAATTAAAGTTTTGAATAAAATAATTATAAAGCAGTCGAGAATCTTTTACAAATCTTTCTAAAAATTATATTGAAGTGAAATAAAGATTTTTTTTTGATTTCTTAAATGTTAAGCCAAATTAAAGTATAATAAGATTGCATAATTCATTCACTACCTTTTAATACTTTTGAATTTTAAAAATAAAAAAAGAAAATATACAATTAGAATATAAATGAAATTTACGATAAAATCATAAAAAAAAAAATAAATAAATAAAAGTAAAGAAAAATTGTTTCGCGTCAACTGATTTTCTCATAAAAGTTTGCGTTTATAGAAACGAAATAACTATAATTTTTCTTTTTACACATTTGCGTGTTTACACACACACGCACACACATAGAGGCCGAAAGAAAATTTATTTGGAGTTTACTGCACAATAGCCACGTTACATCCGCTTAAACAAACACCTCATTTACCATATTCCCGCAAAGTACCGTAATTTTTCTCTATCCCTCCATCCTTCTCGTATTATTATCGGAAGAGCCAATCACGGTGGAAGCCGGTTAGACTTATTTCTTCCATTCGTTTAACGAAATTACGAACGGTAAACGCTGAACAATAGCGGTGAAAAGAAAAAAAAAAAAAAAAAAGAATATAAGCAAGTCGAGAGAAAAATTACGAGATAATAAACATACAAAAGTTTGTCGCTTTCGAATAAACGGAAAGTCGAGTCGAGTCAAGGGGAGGGGGGAAGGAGAGAAACGCGAAGGTGATAAAGCGAAACAGTCGAGCGCGCTCGAGGGCTCGTTGCATTTTCTCAGCGTGATCTGCATAGATAGAACGGGGCTGTAGCGAGAATAAGAGAGAAGGAAAATAGAAAGAGAGCAGAAGAGATAAAGATATATAAATAGAAATAGAGATAAATGGCGAATGAAAGAAGGGGGACAGGGATGCAGATATGATTGTAAACAGCGTAATTCCGATGGCGTGAAAAAATTTGCTCGAATTAATCTTTCGAAGGCCGCGTGTTGTTTAATTTTAGTTAGTTTAAATAACAGTATTATTTTTATTATTATTATTATTTTTTTTTTTTAATAAAAAATGCTAAAATTTTGATTATTCACTGACATTATTTTGATAAAATTAATATACATGTGAAAGAAAAAAATTCAAAATTAGTACGAGGTTTTTGAAGTCTAACCGATAAATTTTATAGTTAATAATTTTCCAAAACTATTTGCTTCCACAATAATAACCCGTTAAATAAGTAATTTGATTTTTTTTTTTCAATCCCACGATAATGTCAACAAGGCTATCGGACCTATACAAAAGCCAAAAGGGAATTCGAGCGACATAACGAGTACAAATCCAACCTCTCGCAAAAGTAGCTCACAGAGAGGATCGACCAAAAGAGAGAGATAGAGAGTGGGAGGGAGGGAGGGAGCGTCAGAAGCGCGAATCCGTACAAGTTTGTGAATCACGCAGTAACAGTACGTCGGAACGCGGCGTTCTCTCGTAGAGGTACAAATTGCGGCCATTACTCTTGCGCAGAGCCACGCGGGAAGCTCGCTCTAGCCATTGTACACGGGGAATGATTATGGTCGCGCTTTCGCGTGCCAGGTATGAGCGGAGAGGAGAAAGAGAAGGGAGAAGGGAGCGGGAGGAGGGGCAATGTAGCACCGTACGTCACTTAGATTGGCCTCCCTCTTCATCCCTCCTTCCTCCCCTCTTTTCCTCCCTTCCGTCATCCCCCAATGGTCTGGCAGTTACAAAAGACGCCGAAATTCTAAAGCGGCTTCGCGCGCGCGTCCGCACGGCGGGAGACGAGACTTTGTCTTTATTACTGGTGGGAGAGGACGACGGCTGGCCGACAATGGGACCGCTAACTGTGTGCTCGGGCGTATGCGCGACCTCCGGCTCGATGCTACCTACCCCCGTTGCGCGAAATTTTACATCGACGTCCGTTGAGATGCCCGCGACCCGATTTACGCGCTCTATACTTGTGCGCCTCGATTATTATCACAGTTTTCCTTTCGTCTGTGCGTATACCGAAAACGAGCGATAATTTTTTAATTATTAAATGGATATACGCTACTTTGTTTTCGTTGCTTTTCACTTTCTTATTTTTTATAAAAAGTTAATTCGACGAATATTTTCATCTAAAAATCATCTCTTTGTATATCAAATTAAATATTAAATTAAATTATGGTTAAATTAATTAAATTATACATTAAATTTATATATTAATCGTTTAACATCTATCATATCGATATCACCATTTAAATTCAGTATTAAAATTATTAAAAATATTCATTTCTGCATCGAGACAAAATGATAATTTTCACAAATACGAGTATTAATCAAGTATTCGCTTCAACTTTTTAAATAAGTTAAATTTCTTGTTAATAATTTTATTCGTAAATCAATTCTTTCTTAGTCGATAATTATTAAATTACCACAATATCTTATCCATAAATAAAAAAAAAATGATAAATTATCTAAAATTAAGCCGTAACTGAGCTATTAATAAGAAGGAAAAAAAATAATAAAACGAATATCACAGAAAGTCAAAATAAAAAGTAAAGGGTGATTTTAACCTTTCGCGCGTTTACCCTGCGTTTTAATACATGACGGTAGGTAGGTAGTTACTACGAGTCACGTTGAATTTATTCTGGCTCCAAGAATGCACTAGAATGAGAGAGAGAGAGAGAGAGAGCCTCGAGCGCACTCGAGGTAACTCGACGGACGGCAACCACCGAGTCACTTGGATAATGTAAATACTCTCGAGAAGAGGCTTGAATGATTTTTGTGTTTTCAGTGCTTGTCTAAGCGCGCTTTTGCCGCTCGTAACTAGCTAATTTTTTTTTTTTTTTTTTTATTTTTTTATTTTTTATTCCTTTGGTTTTGCGAATAGTCGGATAATTCGTAGATTAAAGAACTTTTATTTTATGTTTCTTAAGTACAGGGTAATGAATAAAATAAAAGATTTGTTGACTTGCATATTTTTATAACGATAATTAATTCAAAGTAATGTTATCGTTATTATTTCAAATTTACAGTTCAACACTTGCGTATAAAAAATAATTTTATTATATTAATTTTTAATCAAAAACTAAAAATCAAATAAAAAATCTCTAATCTTAAAATTTAAACGTAATAACGCATCAAAAGCTATTATTATACGTATTTTAGAACAATGTTAACATTGAGTAAATAAAACTTTTCATTTTTAAATAAAACGTTAGCGAAAATAATGAATTAAATTATATTATTGTAGATAAAAAAACGGCAACGATATATATATATATATATATATATATATACATATATCTAACAAACAAAATCTAATGAATTCGCAAGCCAAACATCATTTAGTCTACCCGTATATCTACACTCAAATTTTTTCCTCCTCTCAATATTTGCTAAGCTCGATATAAAGCTCGCGCGTAAATAGTAAAAACTCAGCAAGTACGCGAGCTGCTCTCGAGCAACGCAATCGTAAAGCGTGAAAAAACTCAACTCGTTCGTTGCTCCTCTTTTCCTCTCGCTTAGAAAAAAAAAAGATAAAAAAAAAAAAAAAAAAAAAAAAAAAAAATTGGAAAAAAAAAAAAAAAAAAAAAAAAATTGGAAAAATAAAAGAAAAAACAAGTGTACGAACTTAGCCAAAAGAAAATGAGCGTGAGATTCGCTTGTCAGCAAGATAATCTACTCTCTCTCTCTACTCTTTCTCGTTCTCTCAATTAACGCGTGCGCGCGCGCGCACGAGTCGTACTTCGATCGCCGCTTTCCGAAATAAAAAAAAAAAAACGACGAGAGCGGGCCAGCAAACGTTGAAGCTTCGAGAAACGTTGCTAATTAAACCGAAAAGTCTCTCCCACGGGTGCGTCCCACTTCCGCGGATAATTAGGAGAGTTCGTCTTTTCTTTCTCCCTTTTTTTCATTCCTGCCATACGTTATTTTTTTTTTTATTTTCACTTTTATCTTTGAATTTCTTCTTTTTTTTTATTATCTGAATTTAGTAAAATTACGAATAACGATGCATTATGCGCGATAATTATAAAATCGGGGAAACGAGTTAAAATTACAAAAAAAAAAAAAAAAAAAAAAAAAAAAATTGACTGTTTATTTCACTCGAACGAAATAGCAACGATCTTTTTTCTGAGCACGAACTTGGTAGTGTATACATTATACAATGAATACATCGTTAATGGGCCGTGTCCAACTCTCTTAACCTTCGCTTCTTTCTTTCCACCTCGTTCTCTTGAGGATTTCGCGCCCCCTCGAATACTCGGTACTATACACATATACTACTCATGCCAGAGATCTCATTCCCACTTCCTCTCTCTCTTACTCTCCTTAGTCTTCCTCTCGAGTTCGGTCCATTCGCGAGATCTCAAGTGGTGCCGGAACAAAACGCGCATACTCGAACGGGTTCTTTTATTTTTTTTCCTTTCTTTATTTTCATTTTTTCTTTTTTTTTGTTCTTTATCTTCTCTTCGTTTCACGTTCGTTTGTGAATTTTTTTTACCGCAGAATTCGTCCCGATGGGATGTTATAATCGGGTGCTTTGATTTTTTTGTTTTCTTTGTTTTTTTTTTTTTTTTTTCGCGGACCTGATCTAATTTGACGTTGTTAAAAGTGTGCGATCAGGCCTCGAGTCTTTTGTCTCTCGCGCGGTTAATTATCGGCGGATATATATGTATATATATATATAACTGCAGGAAACGAAAGTCGATATAAAATGGGCTTATATGTACTTTTGGTGAGTGCGCACGAAGTTTTCGAAAGGCTGTACCGTGGAGAATTGTTTAAAAGTGATGAAAAATTTAGTTTCTTTATATAATTTACAATTAACGTGCTTTAATTTTATTTTAAGCGAAGATCAAAGAACATTTTCTTTTTGACTTCGACGTTTTTTTAAGTATAAAATTAAAACTTTGGCAATGTTTCGTAAAGCAAATTATATATATTCCTATGTGTACAGAAGCAGATCTAAAAATGGTTTATTGTTTCTTTATTAATAGCTTACTTGGCTTTTTGAGACGGAAAAGAATTATTTTTATACGTTATTGTACCGTATCGTTGAACATTTATAGTTATTGCAAAATGTAATATCGCAAGATTGCTTTACATAAATAACTTTGCGGAAATGTATCTAGTACAGAAATGTTATTTTAACAGGAATGTAAAAATCATAAATCTGAACGTATTATACAAATTATTTAATAATTTAAATATGATTAAATTAAAGCTATATTTACTTAGGTGACAATAAGCGATAATTTTATAAAAATAAACTTAGTTTCCCTTATCTTTAATAATTTGGTACATAATTTTTGATAGATAAAAAAAAAAACAAATTTTTAAATCGATAGTAAACGAACCATAATAAACTACTTTTTCGACACGTCCATCGTTTGTATTCGAAGGAAACTGCAGTTGACACACTGCTTACCACTTGATCTTTATGATAAAGGAATTTTATCACACTATAAAGAATGAAATATTCGAAGTCGATCATAACTTTTTTACTTTCCAGAACTTTATAAAAAGCTTCCGGTTTATCATAATCGAATATTAAAAGTAAGTCTACTTTAGTAATTTGAAACGAAAAAAATTATGGATGAAGATTTTGAGTGACCGTATATTCAAACACAATAAGCAAATATTAGTGTGTTTGGTTAAACCAAGAAAGTTTACTTTCAATAAGGAGAGTTGGTATTGAAACAAACGAATTATTACTGATAATTACCAACGACAATAACTTGGAGAGAGATTTTTTATGCAAACAACGCAAACATTAAATATGCGTTTTTGAAGCTCGAGTGAAAAAGTTTTTTTATACTTAGTACTAGTATTTTTCAAGCGTTAACTTATCAGATCGTCATTTTTTTACAGATTAATGCAAAAAAAAGCGTTTTCAAACGTATACTTTTCTAATTATGAGAAAGTTTAAAGTGAATGACTTCAGGAGTTGCAACGAAGACTTCAGATTCGCAAAATTTACCGTCAGAAAGATAGATGAAAGTCATAGAGAATCAGGGTAAATATTCTGATTACTTTAATTGATGTTGTATTACTCATATCACGAAGAAAATGTAAATTAATTATAAATAACATCAGATGCAATAATATTATATATAAAAATATAACACACACAACTGAAAGAACAAATTATATTTTTCTAGTCCATTTCCAGTGCCTCGGCAAATCGAGTAGCTATCGTTTCGCAGCGATCTTTTACGAGCAACGAAACGCCACACGAACGAAAAGTCAAAAGCGTATTTTTCCTCGCTCGGAAGGTCGACGAAAAAAAAGGGGGAGAACGAAGGAAGAAAAGTGAAGAGTAGCTTTTCGCATTTGCTTTACATCTCCGCGTATGCTGTCCTAATCTATCCTACATACATATATATATACACGACTGATGCTGTCTTTCTCTCTCTCTCTCTCGTACTTTCACACCGAGTAGAAAAAGGAAGTAGGCGGGAGGGGGAGGGGAACTAATTTAAGTTCGTGAATCACTTTGGGTATTTCGATTTATTCAGATACCGGGGATGTATTTCCCGGGGGGTAAGCGTCTTACCTTCTTCCTCGCTTGTTCCTGCAGGCGACGCACAGATAGACGCGTTGCGTGTCGACGTGTACAAGTTTTTCTTTTTTTTCCTTTATTTTATACGTATGTATATACACACGTCTCTGCTTACGCCTTCTTTTTCTTCTTGCACTGATTTGCCTTGATTTACTCCTCTCTTTCTCTCTCTCTCTCTCTCTCTCTCTCTCTCTCTCTCTGCCCCTCTATCTTTCGGGGATCGAAGATAACCCATTTCTCTTCATTACAATCACGGATTTCATTAGGTAACTTCCATTCCTTTTTTTATATTTCTTTTCATACGCGTTTTATCACCTTCCTCTTTATGTCTTTATTTATCTATCAGCCACAACATCGAATCTCTTTAACATATTATTCTCCTCTTTTATCATTCTACTATCATTGTTTTTACATTCTCGTTAAAACATCAAACTTGTTTATAAAATTATAAACACCTCAAGTTTCTTCTGTACTTTGACCTCTCCGAGTCTCGCATCTTGTCCAAGTACACGGACACACGAGGCAGACTTTTATAAACGCGCATAGTAAGTTCGCCTCTTCCGACCAACTCTTATATTGCATGCATCTCAATGGGAAGGGAAAAAGTTTTCCGCGCGTGGGACTCGCTCTTCTTTTTTTTGTTTTTTTTTTTTTTTTTTTTTGTTTTTTATTCGCGGTGAACGAAAGGTTGGGTGTTTTGACCTTTAGAACGTTACATCCGTGGAGGTGCGCGCGATCGACGCCGGTGAGAAAGATGAGGGCGAGTTAGATGAGAAAAAGTCGAATGAGATGTGGGACATTATTTATTATTTATGCGTGGGTGGAAAAAACACGTGTAAATTTTTTTTTTTTTCTTTTTTTTTCTTTGTTTTCGTTTATGTTCATGATGGTCGCTCGACGATTCGTTACGTCGCAATAAAAATTCATTTTTCATTCTTAAAAGAGCCGTATAAGAGATTTGATTTATATCTCATACGTGCTCTCTCGCTGAGTTATGCATATACGGGCTGCGGTTTATTAAGTTAATTTATCGCTCGTTTAATTGCGCTACGTTTATGTGGACGTTTTTTAATTATAGAATTAATTTATTATGTAACGCCGCTTTGATAAATTGATCAGGACATGTTGAGAATTTTTATATATATTTTATTCGTGGATAATTAAATTACGATTAAAATTTTTATGAAATATATTGTGCTGTGATATATTTTTATGTTACAAAAAAATGACGCACACTTATTAAATTAACATCGCAAAATTTTTATAATGTCTAAGATTAACAAATTTTTTTCTATATCTATTTTGTCAAGCAATCGTTTAAAGTATCAATATTGGAAAATAATTTAAAGTTTCGATACAAAAAAAAAAAAAAAAAAAAAAAAAAGACAAGTACTCTATATAAATTATCGAATTTTATAAAATTTACATAAATCCATTCAAACAGATAAAATTTACAAGTTATTCGCGTTCGAAGACTATTTTTAATATTAAGAGTTTTTTCGATTGACCGAAAAGTTTCAATTGAATGATCTGAAGAGTATTCGACGAAAGAGAAAGAGAGAGAAGGGGGGGGGGAAGAGAGAGAGAAAGAAAGAGAGAAAGCATCAGAAAAAGGTTTTAGTAAAAGCCAATAGGTCAAGCCTCGCCGGCGCTGAACTTTTCTTCGTGTAAATCTAATTTTCAAGTTCGATTTCGAATCGATGAAACTCGTGTAAAACTTGTAACGTAATTTATCGGCTTCTATAAGCAAACTTCATATCATCTCTTTTCTCTTCTTTTTTTTATTTCGCTTCTCGAATAAATTGTAAACTCAAATAGGTATTCAAAACAGAATGAAAATAAGTCTTTGATAAAGTTATGTTTTCAAGTGTGTACAAACGCGAGCAGAAATGTTTTGTCTGTCTATTTTTTCATTGTAGAATTCAAATGTTTTATTGAATCAAGGAAATTTAAAGAAGATTTAATTACAATGAATTAGAACAAGTTTTTAATTTGAACAAAGAAATACTTTTCAAAATACGCTAATAAAACTCCTTTATTCCTGCAAAAATAAAAAGTCAATAACATTGATTTTAGCAATCTTTATGCAAAATAGTTTTTCTATAATTAAATTGTCAAAAAAAAAAAATAAATATAAAATAAAAGCACTAGCGAGTATTAAATTGATATTAGCTTCTTAATATTAATCTTTTATAAACAAAATTAAATATATTATGAAAAATTAAAAATTCTAAAGACATTTCTAAGCGACTTTTATAAAAATTTTACATTTATTTAATTGCAAATTGTGCATCTATTATAATGTCATCATTTAATCCTAACATTTTAAAATTTTTTCAACGGTTTTGTCAAGTACAACGGCGCTTTTTCATTGCATATAACATTTTGAATGCTAATTTTCCGCTTTATTATAACGAACAATCTTCAATCTAGTTTAATGCCAAGACACGCCTTATTTAATTCTTTTTACAAGATAGCATGAAAAAGAAAAATATTAAAAGAAAAAATAAAGCTAATGAGCAAGTGTTTAGTGAATTAGCTTTAGCAGTAAACAATTACAGTATGCACGAGTCAGCGCTTTAATAAACCACTTGACGATTATAAAGCACGAAAAAACAATTATAAGCGCAAGCCGAGCGTCGCGTATACCAGAAGAGAGCGAGGGGAAAAAAAAAAAAACGAGGGGAAAAGTAAAATAGGTAAGAGAGGTTAAGCCTAATAAACGGGGCTTCTGAAATTACCGGCGGGAACTTTTTGAAAAAAATCTCTCGTTATAGGAGAAGAAGGATAACGACAGCAACAACGGCAGCGACAACTATAACGGCAAAAATGCATGTAACGAGGTAAAAACGCAACAGAGAGAAAAGGAAAAAGTGGAAGGGAAAGAAAAAATTAAAAGTAGTAACAGCAGCAGCAAGAAAAAACAAAAAAAAAAAAAACAAAAAATAACAAAAAGAAAAGAGAAAGAGAGAGCACAGAGCGCTGCTGGAAAAAGAAAAAGGAGCGAGTTTCATTAGAGTCAAGTTGGCCGGCAAACGAGTTATACGTCCGGACAGCGTTGCCATATACCACACCGTCTCGGCCACTGCGTTCTCTGTGTCTCGGCATTTCGCAGCTTGTTAGTTTGAGAACGGATAGGGCGACAAAATGCCGCGCACCTTCGCGCCGGCCAAAGCTTTGCCCTCTCTCTCGCGCGCGCGCGCGTGGCACTTAGCCAAAGGATTAACCGTGAGAGAAAGAAAGAAAGAAAGAAAGAAAGAGAGAGAGAGAGAGACTCAACCGTTACGAGTTGCGCTTTTCTACCAACGAGACGAAAATGGTAAACGAGAAGGAAAGAAACGCTCCCGGGTGCTTCCGCTGGGGTCAACGTCAAATGGGGTTTTAATTTTATTCTTGGTTTAAGTGCCTTGGAATGCTGGATTTTATTTTAATGGTATGCGCGTCATCGTGACACTTTGGCGTGAATTGCAAAGCGATTAATCGATGATGAAGAATTGTTTATTAAGAATTTTTTTTTAATTTTTTTTTAATTTTTTTTTTTTTTATATTCAAATACTTTTTTATATAATTTTGAAAATAAAAAATCGTAATACGTTCATTAGCCGATATTTTTATTTATGCATATTGTTTATTAGAAAAAATAGTGCAGGACGTAAATTAGATTTAACTTGAAGTAAGAGAATGAATTAACTGGAAAAGTGGCAACTTTTGTCCTCTGTAGTAGCACGTAAATAACATTAGCTAATGCATTCATAAATTAGTTTTAACAAGTACGCGTAGTCAGCATATGAAATTGAAATACAAAATTGGGCGAATGTTTTAACACCGTAACATAAAATTGTTTAAATTCTTACAAAAAAAAAAAAAAAAAAAGAAAGAAAAAAGAAAAAATAAACCTTAAATACGTTATATACTTTTTCTTTCTTTCCTTTTTGCATTTTAAATAAAAAAGCTCCTCGAAGTAGCTTATAAGTAAGCAACGGTAGAAGCATCTAACAAAAATTAATTAAACATTTAAACACCGCGGGCAAAATGTGCAAGCGGAGTCGGAGAAACAAAAACCGTGGCACAAAAAGACAGTAGAAGGGCACAATGAACAGAGGGTGTGAGAGAGAGAGAGAGAGAGAGAAAAAAAATACGGTCGCGCAAAAAAGGCAGAGAAGACACGCAAGTACAAAAGAAAAGAAAAGAAAAAAAAAAAAATAACAAGGGGGAAGGTGAGGGAGGGAATGAAGGGAGAAGAGAAAGAGGCGCCGGCAGAGATCAAGGGTTAGAAAGGAGAGGCGCGAAGAAAATAGGAAAAGCTTAGTTGTCACTATTTCGCAGCGGGGGCGTATGTCGACGATAATTACGACGGGAAAACAGGAGAGCAGTGTCTCCCCTCCCTCCCCTCTCTTTTTCTCTCTCTCTCTCTCTCTCTCTCACTCTGTGTGAGCGCACAAAGTCGCCCGAGAATGCGCCGGTATTATTCCGGTAAACAACGAAAAAGACGCGGCTGCCCCGCGGCTTTACTTTGCCACCTTTTCTCCTGATCCTCTACCGTTGTGTTGCGGCTGCTTTTTTACTTTGTTTTTCCCCGCTGTTTATGTTTTTTTTTTTTTTTTTTATTTATTTCTTTTTTTAACGTCGACAGAGAGCGCAACGAGAGACTGAGAGAGGGAGAGAGGGGGAGGAAGGGAGAAAAACTGAAGACAAAAAATTCGAGGAGAGAGAAAAGCATAATTGCTCGGCTGAATTAGCGGCGTATTCACTTTGAAGCGTCGAGTGTGCATTGAGCAAACAACGTTCGGTTGACTTTCGTACTTTTTCATTCTTTATTCTCGATTAAATAAGCTGTTCAACCTCGATGTCGATGTACATACTAACGATACTTGATGTGATGTTTACGACGATTTGACGATTTCTTTTTTAAACAATTTTTAAAGAAATTAAACGCCTCTATTTTTTGAGTTAATTATATTTGTAAGATGCATGTATTTTTTAAAGATTATGTTATTGTATT
This sequence comes from Chalcis sispes, assembly GCA_949987625.1. Classification (NCBI taxonomy): domain Eukaryota; kingdom Metazoa; phylum Arthropoda; class Insecta; order Hymenoptera; family Chalcididae; genus Chalcis; species Chalcis sispes. The sequence goes on along the minus strand of OX465098.1, from coordinate 1,983,964 downwards.
AAACGGTTATTAAAAGTACGTTCGAATGAATTTAAAAAAAAACTAATTGCTATAATAATTTTACAGTAACTGATTATTTTTTTTTTTAAAAGTTCTATTCTTGCGTTGATAGCGAACGAGCCATTTTTAACCAATAAGGACAATGTTAAACGATAAAAAGAAACGCAGTAATTTAAAAGTGAAAACTCTTTTTGTAAAAATAAACAACGGTAATTGTCAATTGACAGCCGAAGAAGGTTTTCCGAAAGTCACTTAACGGCTCCGTGCACTACCAAAACTAATCCTCTTTGCAACAGTAATTACTGTGCTAATTGCTTTAACTAATGAACATTTTCCACACAATAGCACATGTCTAGTTAAGTAGAAAAACTTTATGATGATCGCTATGACTGAACCTTTCTACTTTAGAAACTACTTTTTGAATCTTTATACGTTTTAACAATTATATTTGAAATTTGAGTTTTAATTTTTTTTTTTTTTTTTTTTTTTTTTTTTGTTAATTACCGACAAAACAAACAAAAGTTTAGGTAAATCGATAATAAAACTTTAACAATTAGCAGATTTAGCAGCTTTAAATTAATTTAAGAAATGACAAAACTAAAATTGTTGTATGCAACTAATCGAAATGAAAACTATCATCAAATATGAGTTTCGAGACAATCGAACGCGAGGTAAAATAATTCCGAGCGCGCGCGAGAATAAACCGAAGTAAAGTTACTAAAAAAACAAGAGAAACGTTTGGTGAAAGGAAGGGTAAACAGTTGAAAGACACGAGAAAACGAAACGCGATGTATATATACGCGCGGCGCGTCGAGGCGATCGCAAAGCCGCGTATAATGAAAAGAAGTCGTCGTTTCCTTCCGCGGCATGGAGACGGTGGAGGGAGGGAGAAGTGACAGTCTCGCGCAAGTTATACAATGTGGAAGAGCGTCGAGGCTGAAGTACATCCAATTACCGAGGACACAATACCCGAGCGCTAATTAGAAAATATTAATTAATTGCTCGGCGAAGAAGAGTTTGATCGTCTAATTAACCCCCGTTCGGTTATACATCCAGCCGAACGGGTTTTTTTCTTTTTTTCTTTTTTTTTATTTTTTTTTATTTTTATGCCTCGTTTTCCTATAAGTAACCGTCGTTGCATATCGCTATCTCGTTACCATTGTTCGGAATGGAAGACCGGGCCCGAGCACTTGGATTTTTGCTTTACGAGAGAGGAATGCGAGTCATCGATTCCCCGACGAAATATTAATCGAACCGATTTGTGTATACGGCGCTGTTGGCTCGATTGGCAAAGTTGCGGTTATCGGAATTTCCTTCTCTCTTTCCTCTCTTTTTCACACTTTTGATTTCTGTCTGTCTCTATATCTCTCTTTCTATCTCTCTTGCTCGCTCTGGTGATCGGTTTGGCTCTAGATGAATGAGTTAAAGGTTAAAATCCATGAAGAGTAAATATTGGATGACGGCAGAGAGTTAGCGGTTTGTATGTTTTTCATTTTCTGTCTAACTGCCCTTTATGCTTCGGGTTAATTGTGAGAATGGAATATTTGAGCTTTATTGGTTTATTATGCATTCTATTATTTCTGTCTTTCGTACAATTTTTCGTACCGTTTTGATTGTGGAAACCTTTTCAAACATTGCTTTTATTATCATGGACCTGGTTATTTTTTTTAAAATATTATTTTCACTCTGCGTTCTAGTTTATATACAATAATAACAGCTTTTGTTCGCGATAATATCTTGCAAACGAATACTTTATTTAATTTTTCTTTAAAGCTTTGTATAAAAAATTTCAATTTTTTTTTATTTTTAAATCTTTACTTTGATCTGTCACACAAATACTTCAATAATTTAAAAGTATTTCAAATCGTTGCTTTTAACATACATTTTTTAGTTTTATGGCTTATATAAAATCCTAATTTATAGTAAATTAGAAGAAGCAAATTAATAATTTCATTTCTGAATAAGATTGACTTTATTACGACTATGATATAAAGTATCAAAACTAAGGCAAACTGTGTGCTATCGCCAATAAAGGTAAAATTTATAACAGTCATTTTTACGTAGATAAGGGGAGGGGATGAGGGGGAGGGGGGAGGGAAAAAGGGAACAAAAAAAGTAAAGACTAAGTGGAAAAGAAAGAGTCGAGAGAAAATGAAATTTACTTTCCAGCGACGTATATTAAGAATTGCGAGTGTTGGTACACGAGGACACGCGAAAGAAAAAAGCAAGAGTAAGGGACCAACCGAGTTGAACGGAAAAAAGGAGGTATAAAGTTTAAAAAGAAGAAAAGGAGAGAAATGAAAAGCGGGCAAAGGGACCCAAACGCGCGCGCGCGCGCTCGATACACCGCTTAAATTTTCGCCGTGGCATTTTCCACGTACTGTACCTGGAAAATTCTTCTTTACTCTTTCGGTCCTTATTCTTTTTATTTTTCATATGTAGCTACAGCGAATAGACGATTTTTATTTACTTATTTATGTCGCGTCATTATTTTTTGGTAAATTTATAATTTTTCAGCAGATTATTTGTCGTATTTCGGCATTGAATAAAAGTTAAATTTTGCGACGCGATCAAAATTTTTAATTACGTTGAATTATTTCGCGAACATTTATTTTAATAGAAACAATTAAAAATGGAAAAATTCATTCTATTAATGATTCTATGAATCGATGGAACATTTACTTGACGTTCGTTGATACACTATCATACGAAGGGTACATACATACATATATGTATAGGTAAATATACAATTCACTTCTTTTTTTTGCTTCCATTCCGTTGTTTTAAACTTGTAGAAATTGGTTTAATTGCCTTGTTTTCAGTCAAGTTTGACGTGAGGTTAACGAATTTCTAAAATATGTTTTTGCCTCGGTCTTGAACTCCGTATGAAACAATATCTGTAATACTGTTTAACTATACTTATACTTTGAAGAAGTTTTGACATTATGTATAGATATATATTTGATATTTGGATATATACTTCAAGCGTTGGATTTTGTAAATTTGAATTTCTGTTTCGTGAGGCAAAACTTTGACGCAGTATTTATTATGCACTATATAGAGAAGTTGCCCTAGGATTACAAAGGTTATGAGTTTTCGTTATAAAAAAAAAAAAAAAAAAAAAAAAACTTTTAATAACCGTCATTATTATTTTGCAATTACGTTCTAAAAACTTTGTATTTTTTCTTTTTTTTTAAGATTAATATAATTATAATTACTATTTAAAAAGAATACAATCAACGTAATTATTTTAATGTGAAACATTTCTGAATAATATATTAACGTATTGACATTAAAACTAAATCCTCATTTAATATAAAAACTTTTTGCGCGGTAACTATCGACAATTTAATATTTTTTTTTTTTTTAAGCGCTTTATTATTTAAACGGCATAGAGTTATTCTTATAAAATCAAAATTTAATTCAAATCAAAAGTTTCATAAAAAATTAATATACATTACACGAATTTCTAATAATTTAAAAAATTCTTTGAAATCTAGATCTAATTATATAGCTTTATATAGATCTAAATATATACCTTTTTGATCGGTTAAATATTAATTCGCATTAAAATTATAATACTTTAAGATATAAAAAATTTATCGAAACATTTATGCCGTTTCGAAGCGTCTTATCATCCGTAATGTAAAACGTCCCTTCATTTAATCCAAATAGAATAGCGATCTTAATCTAAAATACGTATTATATCGAAAAAATGATCGTACAAAACGTATTTTTTTCACCCTCGCTCACGCGGCCACTAGTACATTATCGGTTATTCAATCTGACGTACGCGACCTGTTATTCTAAAAACGTTCTTTCCACCACAAGATAATCGCTTTCGCTTTCGAATGAATAATGCAAGGTAAACAAATTTTACACTCTGTGTATCAAGCAAGATATCTACAAACGTGAATTTTCCAAACAAGAAACTCGCACGGAATATCTTACGAATCATCTAATCCAGCGGTAAAATTTTTTACATTATCGAACGCTCCTTCATTTCCATCGTTCTCGATCGAACGGTCGAAGCGATAACGATCTACATTGACTGACCGATCACGTATATACATATTTATATATATATATATATATATATATATATATATATATATACATATATATACACATGAGCATTACACGGCACTGCGTAGTTTTCAGCTCGTTGCGACTTACTGTTTATACGTGTACATGTATATATATATATATATAGTATCGCAGCGCTCCTTTAGAGCCGAATCCAGTGTATCGCGGCGCGCTGCTCTGACTTATAGGACCTTAGGGGGAACGAATGGAGAAAAGGAAAGAGTAAAGGGCAGAAAGGACGAGCGGCTCGTTAAAGCGTTCCTGCTGTATCGGTGAATTATTCCGTGTGGAGCAAATATACATATATACATGTATACGCTTTAGTTGTTCGTTGTATACGAGTACACGTAACGTACGAGGATTACCGGGTGAGGTTTCGATTTTTATCTCGGCTTGGATGCAGTTTCCAAAGCTAGTTACCTGCGAGTTTTACCCCATCAGAACGTTAGCGAGTATTGTTTTTGAATGATATATGGGAATGTATTTCTCTTTTTTCATTTTTTTTTTTTTTTCAAACGTTGTAATGTTCGAAAAAAGAATTTTAATCGAAGTTATTGCTTTTGAAGTAATATTTCTGAATTTTCATTAAAGGATATTATATATATTTTAATTTATGAAAGTTTCAAATAGTAAAATTAGTAAAATGCAACTTTTAAATGTTATTCTTTAAAATTTTAATTCTTTGAAAGATATTAAAATTTTTCATTAAATCATTAAATAAAATTAAAAAAAAGTGTTCACAAGAAACGTATAAGCCGTTTCTCTATTATATTACAATCAGAAATTTTGATAACAAAAATTTCCGGTACTCAACGTTTTAAAAAACTCAAAAGAACAACAAAAGTACGAAAATCTATTTACTTTGGTACACGAGAAGCAAGTTAGTTCCTTACCTCAAATGAAGCGAAAATCTGATAAATTGAAAATAAAGATAGGTATATAGAGCAAAGTTAAAAATTGAACGTCGAGGCAATAAAGGAAAAAAACTTGACTGATCCATCTATATATGTATATAGAGAAAGAGAGAGTCGTAGTCTTATACAGGTATACGGCTATATACCTAGATGGGGAAAAATACGAAAAAAGATGAGGCAAGAGACACGCGTATATGTTTTGCTTCGAGAGAGAAAACTCATTCCCTCGATATATCCTCTTGCCGATCCCTCAGAGCAAACTCGTACCGGAGATACGCGTGTGTATGCTTCTTATCTTCTTACATTCGCGTTTAATTTTCTTGAAAGGCTCTTACATGCTCGACCGTAAAGTATACAACTCGTATAAAATGCCATCCCTAATCATTGATAAACTTATCAGATACTCTTATTTACGGAATTTACCGCAATACATTTAGCTTGCTTGATTAAATCGCATCGGGATCTTAAATATTTATAATAATTTAAAAAAAAAAAGAATTAAATTTATGCTATCTTAACGAAAATGAAAACATTATGTACACATGCAGCTACGTCTATTGCACTTGTATCAGTTGCTTTTCCGTATTTGATTTTACTTTGTTAAAGACTAAATTATTTTTACAAACAATAATTTATAAACATTTGGTTCTGTTTGAGCTAAACGAACAACTTCATTTTATATTTTTATTTAAAAAAGCGTTTTATAGAACTAAATGTAAACATTTATAAATAGTGATTGATTTACATTTGTGTTATGGTTTCATTTTACTGATTCAATTTTTATTTTTCATAAATTGTAAAATAAAAAATTTTATTTATATCCCAAAATCATTAAATTTAATAATTGTTAATGGAATCGATTAATTAATGTTTCAATCGGGATATAAATTTTATTAAAAAATAAATACATTTATTTCTTATTTTTATTTTTGGTATTTATCCAACAAAATAAAATCAGGATTTTTAATATTTACTTTGCAGGTGTAATGAACAAATTAATTGCTCATGATGTTTTTATAAAATTTTATCAACGTGTTGAATTTTACTTCTGACAATAAATGCGATAAAATTTTAAAAGATTAAATAACGTTTTTATATTAAAAAGTTGCAATATTTAAGAATAGAATTTATTTAATATATCCGATGAGACCATAATGTAATAAATATATAAACATTTAATTTTATGATATGATTATGTAAAAAACAGACATATTTCTCTTAATATTTTTTATAACAAATATTACAACGTCTATTCAATTACATCAAGCTTTCAACTTAATTATAATATATTTAATCTATCAAAATATTGACATTATATTTAAAACATTACAGTAATTAAATAAATTAATCAATTTTTCTCAAGTACACGGGCAGATTCTTAATCCACTACTTTATATCAATTTCATAATATAATCATTCGCTTATTTTCTCTTTTCTATGCATAAAAACAACTCTACACACATACACACATTCTTATTCTGACAGGCTAAATCTTGCGTGTCAGTGCAAAAAAAGACAGAGGCGTTCTTTATTTTTTCCTTCGCGACTGCGCTCTCTTTTGTTGTTTCGTTTACTTTTTCTCACTTAATATGTCAACTCTGAAGCAGTGTACGCGCCTCTTAAAGTTTCGTAACGTTCAACGACGTACATACGCGCATACACGTACTAAGCAAGCGTGTATATGTTTACGTTTGTGCGTGTGTAGTATGTATGTGTATATATATATATGAGCATAGCTGCGCGCTCACGTTTAATCCAACTGAGCGAACGCGGTGTATATATCGAACCTACGGAAAGAGCGAGAGATAAAGAGAGAGAGAGAGAACGGGATTTAAGGTATAGCATGAGAAAGAGAAAGAGAGAAGGGAAACAGCCGCTTGTATCGCTTTATGGCTCGCCAAATGAGCGTTGAAAGCTGGCAAACTCTTGAGGATATAATCCTGGCTTTTGCAATTCCTGCGTCGCTCCGCGCGCTCTATACTATATCTCTCTCGGTTCGTGCGCCTGCGCAAATTTCTATGATACACACAGCGCCTCATTCCCCTTTTTCATCCACGTCCTTTCTCTTCTTCCCACCTTTCTCTTCGAGTTTTATAGAAATTTCCACCGTATCTCGTTCGCTACTCCTTCCCCCTTCCTTCTCTCTCTCTCTCTAAAGTTGTTGCTTATTTTTTTTTTTTTTGATTTTCTCCCTTTTATGTTGCATCTTATTTATCGTTTCGGTTAAGTGACCGGATTTTAAAGAAAATAAATTGATGCGTTAATTTTTATTATTATTACTATTTTATTTCATAAAAACCTGCCGTTTAAAAGAATTTCGATTTTTAAAGTCATTCGAAATATTGATTTTTATTTTTTGGGATTATCGTTCTTCTGTAAATGTATATGTATTTAAAATAAAAAACTCTATTATTCTCTATGTAAAAATTGAAAATGAATCAAAACTAATAATTATATTTTTATAAAAGATTTCATTCTTTTTCTAAAGATTTATTTTACAAACTTTTAAAAGCTAAATCAAATCTTAATTCATTTGAAAGGTAACAAAATAAAAGCAGAACCATCGATTAAATAACGCTCAACCTAATAAAAATCGTTGCGCAACCTACCAATCCACGACAATTCTACGCTTCATTTCCAAAGACCAATTTTCAATTAACTTCGGTGCAAGTACGTTTCTAGTGCAGCTCCAGCGTGAAAATAACAAAGCAAAATCGAAAAAGAAACGAGCTGGAAGAGCAAAAAAAAAAAACGAGAGAGAGAGAGAAAGAGAGAAAGAAAGAGTGAACGGTGCGAATAAGAGAGAAAAAGAAGAACCGGAGAAGATGGACAAGAGCGAGCACTTGTCACTCGTTTGAAATGCCGTAGAAGGACGGCTCCAACTCTCTATTTTTCTTTCTCTCTTTTTCTCATCCGGTAACGAGCAGTAGAGGTATATATATATGTATACACATACATATATATGTAGAGACTGCTACACAAGGATTGGAGAAACACATCGGCAGTTTACAATTTTATAGGGGCGAAGTGTGTACGAAGTGAGAGAGAGAGAGCGAGAAATGGAGAAAGAACGAGCGGAAACGGTCATCAGTGCCAATAGAAATGGGAGACAGAGCCAAAGCGAGAGAGAGAGAGAGAGAGAGAGAGAGAGAAGGATTGAAACTGTAGGAGAAAGAGATAGAGAGAGCGTGAAAGTAAGCGAGCGGAGAAAGATGGATAAACAGATGGCAGAAACATAGGGGTAAACACGTAGATGGACAAACTGGACAAGGCATCAGCGAAAGAAAAAGTGGAAGGGAGAAAAACGTGGATGGACAGTTGGAAAAAAGTCAAATGGTCGGATAAGCAAAAAAGGTTCAAACTGTTGCTCCTGCATCTACTTAAGATGCTTCACCTTTCGAGAATTTTTTGTTTGAAATAGAACTTTAAAAAAAGTTAAAATTTCAAGAATTGTTGACTTTGTAGTTTAGTAATTTTTTATTTGTGACTGAAATTAGTACTCATTGTTGGATAACATGGATAAAAACAAATTTTAAGAACAATTCAATTGTTTTATTACTTTGTGTCATTCATTATAAACATATAAACAAAAAAAAAAATGTGCAGTGACTTTTTCAATACTCACTACTTTGTTTTAGAATAATAAAAATAAAAAGCGATGATTCAAGTATGTACTATTAAAAGTGTAACCGAGTGCTTTTTAAAACTTTTTAAAAGGAAAAAACTCACGTCTGACAAAACATAGAGTGTTACTACTTGACTACTTAATATTTTACTGATTCACATGAGTTCAAAGTAAATTTATGTATTTCAAAACAATGTTAAATACAATTTCTAAAAATTAGTCAGTAAATCATATAAGAAACGTTTAATATGCTAAAAAATCATTGAATCATTCAAGTGGTCAATAAAATTATTTCTAGATCTCAATACAAAATGATAAAAAAAAGAAGATAAAGAAATCGTTAAATTCAAAAAACTTGAATTTTAATAAAGAAAGCCGAGAATTCACCTCGAAAGCACACAGACATATATATATATATATATATATATATATATATATATATGTCTGTGTGCTTTCGAGGTGAATTCTCGGCTATATATATATATACAAATCTATATATGCTCACAAACGTACAAAGTACATACAAAACTCGAAGGAACAAGCGAAGGAGAGCCGTAAATAGAGACGAAAAAGGAGGGAGATCAGAGTAAAGGAGCCGAAGTAACGCAGCATAGTGGCGAAGAGAGGGAAAGGTAAAACGAAAAAAATAAAGTAGTGAGTGAACAAGAAATAAAGGGAGATAGAGATGAAGAAAGACAGAGAGAGAGCGAGAGAGTGAAATAAAGAGAAAAAGGGAAAAGGCGGTCGGAAAAAGGAAGGGTCGCGTGTATTACGAAAGCGTAGCGTCGCCCGCGGCGACGGCGGCGGCGGCGACGACGGCCAGTCTCACCGGAACACGGCTCTTGCATTAGCCCAAAGAAATATTTGAGGCGAATCCTTTCACTCCTTTTCGACGTGTACCCTATACCTACTCTCCCTCCTTTTTCTCTACGAGTATGTGTGTCTCTGTGTATGTGTTTGCCTCTATGTATGTATATAGTACGTATTTATACAAATGTAGGTATAAGCGCGGACTGCGGTACAACGGAAACGTTGATGCGAGCAGTTTGCGGAAATTTGGATAGGAAGCCATAGCCATCGTCCTTGGGCTATATGTTTCTCGGTATATAATGCTGCTTGCCGGGAAGTTTTGAAAATTTTAGTATGAATGGCCGTGATTTAAACGTCCGCCGGTCTTGAATTATTTTTCGGATATTTTCAATAACTTTAAGGCTCGTTGCAATTTTTACTTGCAACTTTTTGAAGGTTTTTATAGAAAGATAAATTTTAACGAATGTGTAAGTAAATATTTGTTTGTTATAATTCGAAGACTTACAATTTTTAATCACTAATAATTACGAGTAAAACGTTGAAAATATATTTTAGTAAATGATGTTTATTACCTTACGAATATATTTTATAATAGTTTATTAATTGACACAACTCTACAATTATTTTCATTCATTAATTTATTATTATTAATTTTTTTTTTTTTTTTTAATTTTTAAAAAGATTAAAACATTTTTTTCTGATTCCTTTATCAATGTTTTTAATATTTCGTGCAATTCGATACAAATGAAACTTTTCAAGTATTTAACGATAACGTTGAAAGCTGAACAAAATTGCTATTTTTAATCAAAAACATATTGTGGATATTTTTTTTATAAATATTATATTTATTTTAAATATCATCCTCGTCCATTAAAGTAATTAATAATTTGAAATCGTTATTGTTTATTTTAGGTAAAATATATCAAATATACATATATATAGGATAATATTAAATTACAAAAAAAAGTTATTTATTTTACCGATACATTTACTCATCAAAAATAAATTATAAAATGCCACTTCACCAAATGAAAAAGGATAATTGAAATACAGAAAATGTTTAGTTTAATCGGTAAATTTTTTGTTTTACATATATGTAACAAGTTAAATTGTACATCTAGCTTTCAATAGTAAGTCGAAAAGCTTTATTACATTGTATGGATTTCGTTTCAATAACAGAACAAAAAGAAAAAATATAAACATATTTATAAAATATAAAAAACATTATTTACGCAGCATTATTAAAATAAATCTATAATATATATCTACACGTGGTTGATACAAAAAAATTTTTAATGTTAATATGTAAGGCGATGAAATTGTAGTGCTTGAATTAAAAATAGAAACACAATAAATCAAATAATAAAGCTTTTTATAACAAAATTATCTTTTCCCTATTAGATTCTAAAATACAATAAAACTCTTATGTCATAAATTTAAATACATGTAAGTTACATAAAAAATGTATTATTAACTAATTTAACATTTTTAATTTTTATTATATTTAAAGAAACTTTGACCCTCTTATTTATTATATTCAAATAATTTTATACGTATATTATGTGAATATATGTGTACATATATATTGTCACGGAGAACACTCCGTTTTCCGCGCGTGTTTGTATTTCGCGCGATTCCGCGGTTCGCGAGCCGAGTTTAATTTCGGCTACGTTACGGCCCCGGGCGGGAAAATACGGTACACGCCGATAGATAGAATAGTCGTGTGCCGTATAGAAAAGATAGGCGAGTTCAGGCTAGGCAAGCTAGCTTCTTCCCGCGTTTTCCAGTTAGTTCTCTTCCGCCATTTTGACAGTTCGGACGCGTGCCCTCTTCCCGCGTCTCGACAAGTTTTTGCGCGACGTTATCGCGAGTTCTTGGCGCGTCCCGGTCGTGGTTTTTTAGTGCAGGTGCGTAGCTGCGATCAGCGGCCCGCAGGGCACCGCCACCAGACCACAGGGGCGTAGCAGCAAGGCAACGGCACCAACGATTTCGTTGGGCGGCAGCGGCGTCCCGCTACTAGCGGCCTTATCCCGATTTTTGGCGTGCGCGGCTGGCCAGCCACCGTTGTAAGTTTATAGTAAATTTTGTTCGCTTTTGTTTGCGTTGGAGTAACCTCCGCCGGTTACTCCACTCTTTATTTTGTAGTTTTTCGCGGTTCGTGCGAGTGAGAGAGCGCTATCTCTCTCACTCTCGTATACAGGGCGAGAGAGTTGCGTTCTCTCTCGCACCTATAGAAGCTTACGGGCGCGCGAGTGAGAGAGCGGTATCTCTCTCACTCTAGTGGTAGCAGTGCGGGAGAGTCGCTTTCTCTCTCGCACTTGCGGCGTATACGGCGCGCGCGCGAGTGGGAGACACCTTTATCTCCCACTCGAGTTAGATCGGCGCGAGAGAGTTGCGTTCTCTCTCGCACCCGCGTAGAGATAGGCGCGCAAGAGTGGGAGAGCGCTTTCTCTCTCACTCCTACGGCGTAGTACGGGAGACCCGTTGTCTCTCTCGTACTCGCAGTAGAAGCGGCGCGCAAGAGCGGGAGAGCGTTCTCTCTCTCGCTCCAACGGGCTCCGTGCGGGAGAGTGTTCTTCTCTCTCGCACCCGTACGTTAGACGGCGCGCGCGAGTGAGAGAAGCCTTTCTCTCTCACTCTCATAGGCGTAGTGCGAGAGGCATTCTTTCTCTCTCGCACTCGTGGAATACGCCGCGCGCGGGAGCCATCCTCGCGCCTCACCGCCTGCGTTCCTCGTACGCGGCAATTATAATTTATTTTGCTCTCTTTTATTCTTTTTGTAACTATCATTGTCGATTAAGTTATTATTTATTTTTCTGTTTTTGTTATTAAATTATTTTATTTATATTTTTGATTTGTATCTTTTTCTTTTTTTTTCCTATTTTTTTCTGTTTTGTTTGGTGCGAGCCTGTCTCGCTCAAATTATTATATCCTTCTTTTTTCTTTTATTATTTATAATTTACGTTACTTTTCTTTTCGTTTTTTTTTATTATTTCCGCGACGAGGAGCTTTCAGCTCTCCTCCCGAATACCGCCCTCTCCGAGATCAACTAGCCAGGTGAGGACGACGACGAGCCGCGCAACGACGATTGCGCGGCGTTGCAACGGGTAAGTTGGGTCCGTAGACCGGCTTCTCGAGCCTGGACCCAGGAGCAAAGTCGTCCAAGACTTTAGCTTCCTAAAAGGGGGCGCAAAGGGCAATTTCGCGCCTTTTGCGGATTGCGCGTCCCCCGAAGCTAATTGCTCCTGTGGCGGTTAATGTTTAAAACTGCCACCCCGTTACAATATAAAGAGAAAGAGGAAGAAAGATTCAATTAAAAGTTTTTAGTATTCAAACTATTGCCAAACTAAAAATTTCATTACGGAAAAATTAAAAGGGTCTAGAAATATATTTAACGTCGGAAATATTTTAATTAATCAAAAAAAAAAAAATTTATTTACCTATTTAGAATTAATTTTGCATAAAAATATGCATTGAAAAAACGTTTAATTTAGCGATGAATTTTTATTTTCCATTTTTATATATAAACAAGACTCGAGGGTAATTTTTGAATATAACGAACATTTTCAAGCTTTAGAAAAAATGTTAATGCGAAAATTTCTAACTCTAATTATTTATTAGAAAGCAATAAAAATTTAAAGAGCAAATAAAAAATTGAAAATAAATTAATTTCGCGTTAAATTCGCCATAATATTCCAATCAAAATTAAATAATAAATGTATCAAGAAGAATAAATTAAAATCTCGACTGTTAAATTAAAATGACGCTTAAAATAATACACCTGCACCGTATTAATATTTAAAAGTTGAAAAGTCAATCGCGTAGAGTCGCAGAGACACGTAACGCGCTCGCCAAAATTTAGCAGCGTGTCGGCATTCGAACGAAAACTTGAATCAACGACCAAAAATATACATATATATATATATATGTTATATATGTATGTATATGTATATAATAAAGCCAGAAAAGAAAGCCGCGAATTATTGCGGTTTCATCGTAGTCGTATTCCCTGGACAAACATACACATACGCGCGTGTGCGAACGAGTGGAACACTTTAAAACGATCGCACGCATCCGCGCGGCATCTGGCTAAACAAGCGCCGATTACATTTCATATGCTCACCCGTCGGTCGATTCATACTCGTATACAACCTGCGCGCTCGTCCGCTGAATTACAAATAATGTAATATTTAGAGAAAGAGAGAGAAAGAAAAGCGAGGGTGGGAGGGAAGAACGAAGAGAGGATTTAACCGCAGCCAAGAGTAAATTGACTCTTTCTCTTTCCGTTCTCCTCTTTTTTATTTACCGGCGAATTCTCGTAATTTTCGCAAGCGACGTTAACTAGCGCAAACGCGCGGAGAGCTTTGTGCATTATTTGCGACTTTGGTCGATGTATGTTTGGAAATGCGGTTGAACGTTGCGAAAGACGTGTGAGTATATGTATGTATGCGATCGGAAAGAATGACGTAACGTTGAATGAACAAACTGAACTTTAGGATCGATTGCGCGACGCGCGTTTGTTTAAATACGACATATTATTATTTACTTTGGATAATTTTTTATCCATTTGAAAGGGTTAATATTTAAGACAATTTTTTAATTTTATCGATATTTCTACATATTTATAAATAGCATGGATAATCTTTTGAACTTTCAAATATTGAACAGTAAACATATCGTCTTTGTAGAAAGAAGCATTTCAGCGTGAAATATTATACTAAATAACGCAGAAAATAAAAAAAAAAATGAAAATCAAAAAAAAAAAAAAAAAAAAAGAAAAAGAAAAGAAAAAAGATACAGTAACGAGCAAACGCCAGTGTCTATACATATCTGTCACGACAAACTATGTACATGCGATCAAACAAAAATTAAAAAAATCCGAGCTACAATTTTTTCTCCGCCTGAAATAACGTTAGAGTGTCGCATGTTCAACTTTTTCTCTGTACTCCTTTTCGCTCTTCTCTCGTAAACACGAAACACACGACTCTTTCTCTCAGAGAAGATTAAAGGCTTAGGTTAGCAAGCGCGCGAGAGAAAAGCAGCGCGACTTCTCGCAGCCCTTTAAGCGCCTAATGCGCGTAATAATCGCGCGTCTTTCGCGCCTCCTTTCTTTTTTCTATCTTTCTTTCCTTCGCGCGAGCCTTGGAGAGCTCGCGATACGCGCCCGAGCTTTGACGCGCCTCGCGAGTCTATTTATCACCTTTTGGATGAGCTTTCGGTACGCTTGTTTACTTTGGAGTTGAGCAAATTGGGTGATGTTTGATTAGTTGTAACCAAATTTTCGAGCTTTATCTCGGAAATTTGTTTGATTGCTGCGTTTAACTTTATTTAAAGCATTTGGTATAAAGGTACACCGATCGCATGGTGTAGTGTGTAGTGCGCTTTTCTTTTTCTTTCCAATTTTTCAAACTAAAATTTTCTATTTTTAAATTTAAAAAAAAAAAAAAAAATTCAAAACTTATTAAATTTTTTTCTTCGTAAACCTTTTAATCTTAACGTCTGATATGAAAAATAATATCATAAAACAATAAATAATTCGATTTTTATTTATAAAATTTTACTTTTATTACCTCGACACTATTTAAAATAATGTCGACTAAGAATTTTTCTTAAAATTATTATATAAATAAAATAATTAAAATAAAAAAATAAAAGAAACTTATCGAAGTAACGATTAATCACTCACCGAGAATTTGACTGAGGACGGTTCGGCCATCTTCTCCCAAGCAGGCACTTCGGGCATCGAAAGGATTTGTGAATTGTACAAATGCATAACCTTTATGCATCGAGATACCTGTTTGAAAAAAAAAAAAGAAGAAAAAGAAAAATTAAACTTTTCGCATGCAGCAAGAAAAAGTTAATTGAAAATCTCTTCGATGGCTTGGACATTTGTATTTAGAATGAAATAGTTAAATTCTTCTTATTTTAATTAAAAAAAAATAAAAAATTCATTCCGTTTGCTCAATAGAAAATCGGCGCGTTACGTTTGTACGTACAGATAATTTAATTTGTACTGTAGTCCCTATAAAATTTTGATACGCGGTAATTGAAACTTTGACGTTTCTATTAAATTGATTAAAAAATGAAAATAAATTTTTAATTTTACTTATTCGCCTAAATGGAAATTTTCTAGTAATTACTTGATATTTTAATTAACTTTTCATTAATTTAACTAATGGAATCAGAAATGGATTTTAAATTTTAACTGTATTTACAAAAATTTATCACAACAGTTCGATGAAATTTTTTTTTTGAAAATTTTCGGATCATTTTAATCAATAATTAAATTGAATACGCATTTAAAAATTAATTTTTTCATTTCCAAGATAATTTATCGTTAAAATTTGAAAACAACAAATAAATTTACCAAGCTTGATATCTTTATTTAATCATTTTTATAATTATGAGTTATTAAATGCTGACTTAAAAATTTAAAGTGCACCATTTCTATGCTGTTTTTATTGTACAAAATAATAAATATATATACTTTATTTATAGTTCGACAACGAATGGAAAACTAAACAGAAACTCAAATTTGTGTTATTAAAATCGAAAGAAGCAACACCGTGTAAAAAAAAAAAAAAAAAAAAAAAAAAGAAAGAAAGAAAAAAAGAAAAAAAAAGAATCAAACACAAGTTTGAAAAGCCATCCCATCTAAATTCCGCTTTAAACGCAATGCGATCATCTCCGGATTTTCAATTCAATCCCACGTAATGTCAAGGGGCGTTAATTTTTCACTTTTCTCGTGTATCGCCGCGCCCCCAAGAAGCTCACCCGAGCTCGCGTACAATCGCGAATAAGCGAAATACATGGCGAAAGCGAGGGCCGACATTGAGCTTTTATTGTTTCGGAAATAGAGGGTAGTTTATTGGGAAGGAAAGACGCGGAAAAGTAAGCCGTTTATCAGCGGTCGTCAGGCCCTCGAACCTTTGAGACCAACGGAATTCAAAGATTTCGCCTCCTTGTCCTCTCTTATTACGAGCCACCTTGGAAAACTTCAACACACACACATACACACATACACACTCACGTGTGTGTACATGAAATAGATACAACGGACCTCGCCGTTCGAACGAGTCGTAGCGCGAACATTCGCGCGATTATCAAGAGCAAAGTGAATTTTGTATTTTAATTAGGCGTTTAAAACGATAAAAATGTGTTGAAAGAGTAACGTAGTGGAGTTTATGGTGAAAAAGAAATTTATTTATAGGGCGCACGGCCTATTTGCAGGTGATAGATGTGGCTTTAAATACGGATAAATCGATAACTGTTGACGGACGGTTTGTAGGACGGTTTATTTGTATACCACGTGTATCTCGTACTAAGTTCATCGGACGTTGACGCTGCTTTTACTGCTATTGCTGCTGTCGCGTATGAAAATGTTGTAGATATTTGAATTAAATCTTTGGCAATTAATGTCGAGCGTCTTTCCCATCTTTTAATTACAGAGAGGCCGTGAAGAATTTTTCGTTTATTTGATAACGACGATCTCGATTTTATGATAAAATTTTCGTTATTTGTTGCTTTTACTATGTTAAATAATTGCATTTAAAACGGTTATTATAACATTGATTTCAGTTATGTTTAATTTTGATAGTAATTTAAAATGTTAATCTTTTGAGATTAAAAAAATAAATAATTTAAAACTATATAAAAAATTATAACAAAAATCTAAGATCAATTATAGAGTAATTGATTATTAATTTTTTGACTCGCTTTATTTTGTAATTTAATAAGATTTTTCGATAATAGAAGGAAATTGTAAATATCGTAGATTAGTGAATGAAATTCGAGCTGAAATTTTACCCGATAATCATTAGTCGAGATAATAAAAATCACGATAAAATAAGATAAAATTTTAAAATATATTTATCTGGATTTATAAAATTAATTTTTTTATTTTAATAATAAATATTCAGTAGATTTAGTCGCTCCTTGTAAATTTCTGATAAATGTTACCTTTGAGATACTATTGTCATTTTGATGATAATCATTCGAGTGAGAACTCCTTTAATTGCAAAAGCTAACGATACATGTAATTACTATTTTAAGTACATCGACGAAAATTTTCATTTTACAAACAGATTTTAACGGAAACGCATATACTATGTGTACATATGGAAATGGCAAAAATGAGACATCGCTAAATATAAATATGCATCGCGTTTATTATTACATATTCCAAGAGAGCGAGAACTAGTATATCGTCAACATCCGCGAGTGGATGTGAATCCGATGGAGTCTGCGATACTTTAAAAATAATCGCTGCTCTATTTTCGTCTTGATAAACGTTTGTTAAATTATTTTTTACCTGCCAGTCGGCCATATCGTTGAAACATACGTTCGACGTCTGTCTTGCTGCATTGGAAGGTGTTGAGATTTCCAACGAAAACGCGTGAATTCACCGCCTGCGGATCTTGGGAATTTGTTTGGTTTCCCACTTTGCTCATCTTCATCGCCTGCGAACAAAAAAGAAAATTAACATGTATATGTATGTGTGTATTTTAATATGTGAACATATGCGATTGTAATTTAAAATACGGGATAATTTCATAAACGCGTTCGTGCATTTTAAAATGGAATTTAAATTACTCGCTTTGTTTATAAATATAGAAAGAACGAATTGAAAATATAACATTTTCGACATTATTAATTAACGAAAAAACTATAGATGCGTTTAAATAATTTTATTACGTTTTAAATGCAGAACTTCGATATACTGCGTACGAACCTACGCACATATACGATTATACAAATATGTATATATAAATGTGGCATTTTGGCGAATTCATTAAATCCGGGAGGGAAAATAAATCCATCATCGATGTATGATAGATCTGTCAAATAAATCGTATTTATTGGATATCGAGATTCAATTTACAAATATACTTCGAATAATTAAAATTTTATCTTTTGATTAATATGAAATGAAATATGAAATAGATTATATGAAAAGTTAATAAGTATTTGCGCTGGATAAAATTTCGTATTATTGTAACCAATATTCTTTTACGGGATTAATCGAAGTGAAAAAAAAAAATATATATATATATATGTATGTATTTTATTTTTCCAATTATTATGTCTCTTTTATTTTAAAATAAAAAATTAATGGAAACGTGACGTAAATTATATAAAATCTAATGAAAAATATTATCTCTTACGTTTGTACGTATTTACACTTTTGCGTTGCACTTTTTAGCAGAATAAACGTATCGCGCTCATGATGTTTACTTTCTTAATAATTTTGTTGCGCCGGTAACGACTCTTTTTACATAACTTTAGATTTTGTATTATCGACAAAAACAAAACACAATAGTAATAATAATAATTTAACAAATGTAACCAATAACCAGCGAAATTAAACGCGCACTACCGAACGAACGATAACATTACCATCGAAAAAAAAAAAAAGCAAACAAACCAACAAGTTTGTATTATCGTAATAAAAGAAAAACAAAGAAGAGAAAACGAGAGCTTCTATAGGGAGTATCCGCGCGCACGTGTAGACGCGGGCCGACTGACTCCTATCAGCCGGTCAGACCCTTGGATCGACCTTTCGCCGTTTTTTCTTCCCCCTCTATTGCCTTTTTATTCTTTTCCAGCTTACGCTCTCCTATACCCCTTAACTTTTCCGTGCGCGGCGTACGTTAATTTCCGAGGAAATCGTAATTCGCTTTGAAAGCCGTCGGTGAAGCTTTTTTTCTCATTTTTCTTTTTTATTTTTCGGTGAAATTTGGGAGAGTCGGCTCGACTGAATTAATCTATCTGTCTTAAGTTGATTGTGTTTGAGAGATTCTTGAAAATACGATTATTGGATGAGCATATGGTTAAAAAATGTACTTCTTTAATCAAATTTAATGCGTATAAAAATTGTAAGCGATCACACAAACTTTTAATAAAAGACATTTTAAAATTTATTTTTTATATATTTTAAGAAACTTGTAGTAAAATATGCCTTTCGATATGGTATATTTTATATAATTTTTTTTTTTTTTTTTTTTTTTATAAAATTAGTAAGATGGTATGTAATGGAGTTCATACAAAGTGTATATCAAAGTGAATCATCGAGCTTAAATAAGACAGCATCACCTACATTAAACGTAATTTAATCGTAAACACGAAAGCCAGATTCAATGTCGGACATATTTTTAAATCGCGGATCGATCGGAATGCAACCCTGAATTTAAAAAGTTGATAGAATCCGCCGAAACGTTAATCAGTTAAAAAAAAAAAAAAGAATGTGTGAAAAGAAGAATAAGAAGAAAAAGAGAAAAAGGAAACAGCAACGCGTGCGTGGAACGGCACAAATTAATCAATATCGTGAGGAAAAACAAGGCTTATATATACATATATACATGTATGAAAACGTCGTTGAGGGCAAATCGATCCGTTATAAATCGAATCCAGGCAAAAGCGCTCGTCGAGCAATTAATTAAATCATAATGAACGCGGTGCGGATTAGCATTTTTATTCCGATACATGTATTGATACGCATCATAGGAGAAAGAAGACAGAGATAAAGATAGAGAGAGAGAGAGAGAGAGAGAGAGAGAAGGGTGAGGGATGAGAGTTTGCGCAGCGAGCTTTAATTATGAGATTTCGGGCGGTGCTGTCGCGCGAACGCTTTGTATAACGCAAAATCCCGACGGTATATGCCTGCGCAATGTAATAAACAACGGCTGGTAAACTGCTCACGCCGCTGTGTGTACGCGTATGTGTACGCCTGTATCTGTATTTATGTATACGTCGGCAGATAATCTTTTCATTGTTTTTAGTTTCGCGATTTCAGCTCGTACGTATTGGCGCGTTCGTTCGATCTTCTCGATTGTTGTTATACGCAGGAGTACGGGGAATTATTGTAAATTACGTTCGAACTTTGTAATTATGTGATAATGCTATATATATATATATATATATATATATATATATATATATGTATTTTGAGGTTGGATATATTTATTGCTCGCAGTGGGTGAAGTTGCCACTGGGATACCGTAACTAGAATCTTTGATAATTTTAGCTGGGAAAGCGTGTATTAAGTTACTGTGCATATCGTGTGCTGCTGAATGACTTTTACATAAATTAGATTTGTTTAAACGAGTCTTTTAAGTATACGTCTAAATAATATACAAGTCTAAAACAATAATACCGTTGGCAAGCACATTTATATTAATATTTATAAAACAAATTCAACGCTTCTATTTCTTAAAATTTTTAGCGTATATTATTTAAAATAAATAACGTAAATTATTATAAATCATTCGTTAAATTAAACTATCGAATAATTAGATATACTTTTGAGTACAGCTTTTATATTATCGCGGGCCTTTTTTTTTCTTTTTTTTTATTTTTTGTTAAATATGCGCGTCACTCCTGTTTATTGACTTTGCGAGAAAACATGGAGAAATTAACAATTGTCAATAAAGGACTTGATAAATGCTATTAAGGCGGTGTTAACTTGCTTGACGTTCCAAAACGAACATATTCAAGCGAATGAATTAAACTGCCTACTGGTGGAATATTGGTATAATTTAAAACTGATGTCGAAAGGTAACCTACTTTATTTCTTATTATTATTTTTCAATACCCGTTTGATGATAAATATTGCATTATGGTTTTTCACTTTTTTTTTTTTTTTTTTTTTTTTTTTTATTCTTCGATAACGTGTTTATAATGATAAAATGTATTTGTCACTTTTTTACATTTTAATTTGCGTGCTGTATGCGTAATTCAGTTATACTTAAAGGTATATGAAGAAATGCTGATTTTTCAATAAAATGACCGCATGTTATTAAAATTTATAAAATTTTGCTTAAAATACAAGCTTGAAGTTTATAATTACGTTTTGAACAATAGTTCAATTTTCTTATTTTGCACGCTTTGTTTACTGCAGTAATCAAAGCGCTTTGAAAACTTGCTGCAAAGGTTAATAATTAATATCCTTGTAATTACTGTAATATAACAGTGATTAAAGTAAAACCAATAATAGAAATTGAATACTGAAAAAAGAATCGAGAAATGCTGAGCGAAAAATCTAGAAAAAAAAATTATCAAACCGGTATAGTAAAGGAGATTTTATATTTGTAAATAAATCCGTTTTACTTTGTTATAAGGTATTCATCATAAATGATAATGATTTATCCATACGTTTGTAAATATTTTCGAAATGTCCTGGACTATTCATTGAATCTTCTAATTTAATTGCACCATTATTATTAACGAAAAATCAAATAATGAATTCTCATAAAAAATTTCTTAAAGATCTTATTTTGTGCTAAATCGGTTGCTATTTAGGTAAACTCAAAATAGTCGTAAAATACCAACAAAGATACAATCAAATACATGAACGATCTGTACATCTTCATTAAACAATCACGATTTCTCGATCGAGTAATCGAGGAATGTCCAAACGTTCGCACCAATCTCCGTTTCTTCCATGCACGCCTGTAAAACTATATATAAGCGTCTAGCAAATACGCCGCATACTTGTTAACCATTAACCAACGCACACACCTTACCAATCTTACGAACAATGAAGTGCGCATACGATCTAAGCGCTCGGTATTCCGTACGCGCGTTCGTCTATGCACGCGTGTATACACGTATGTATACATGTATATGATTATATATAGCGAACGGATGAATATTCATTCATCGACTGCATGTATGAAAATGTCGCCGTTGTCTCTTTCTCTTTCCCTCGCCGTGTCTATGTACGGCGAGACAAGTGCGCGCCTGGCGCACCACTAGTTTCACCCCTTTATCCACCCTTCAAATTATATATCTACATGTATACGCGCATGTGTGAGTGCGTATATACATACATATATATATATATAATATGCATTATTCACATCGATATAAACCGAGCGAGAGAATACTGACATTATATGTATAAAATATACGTACATGCGGGCACAAGTGCGCGTGTGCGCATGTACCTTCACGCGCACACACACGAGTACGAAAGGTAAAAAGGACGAGGGGAAGTTTGGTTGGCAGCTTATATCGCATAATAACGCATATCGCCCGGGAAAATTTATGGGCGGTACGCATTTCGCGCGGCAATTCGAACTTTGCTCTGCGCTTCGTCGATCATATAAATATTGTTTGAAGCTTTGCGCTTGGATTTGTGACTCTTTCTATCTTTCTCTTCCTCTTCCTCTCTCATTACCTCTCTTTCATTTTTTACGATTACATTTTCGGCGAGTTTATTCACGAAATCGAATACGCGAGAGCACCTGATTCTTTTCAATTAACGAATTTGCAAAGCGCGATGATAATCTAAGATATATCGATAATTATAATTAATATTCATCATCCTTCGAGGGATAATTGAGTACTCGAAAATTTAAGGAGTGCGGGAGGAAAGATTTTTAGGCGAATCGCGGTTTCATTTGCGTTATTCAAATATTTTATTTATAATTTAGTAATTGTTGATGTTTAAACTAAGCAGAAAAATTGATGAGTCTCTTCGCTACAAGAAACTTTTATTTACGTAATCAATGATTGCTTAAAGTGTATAGAATATTATTGATCTACAGGGTGCGTACGGTATTTGAGGACATGCATAAATGTGACTATAACTTCGCGAATTTTTTTTTTATTTTTTTTCCTTTTCAGATAAGAAATGGCGGACTACAACATCACTCAAGAAATGAAGAGACATGCTGTCATCGTCGCTATATGTGCGAACCATACAGATTTAGAGATCTCTAATTTTCTTAATTGCGCCCGTTCATTCGTGCATAAGGTTCGCCGTGAATTGGAAGCATCAGGAGGCGATACAGAATCGGTTGCAAAACGCAAAAAGCACGAACAACTTTCTGACACTGTCCGATCTGCAGAATTTTTAGAGCAAGTGCAAGCGATCATAGACGAGGACCCTTCAAAATCAATGAGGGTCAAACACCCTGAGGCGCCCAAAATGTTATGGTTTTTTTCCGACGAAAAAAATTTCAACCAAGATCAAAAGACCAATCGCAGAAATGACAGATGGCTATGTTCAAATCCTACGGAGGTTCCTGTTGTTATGCACACAAAATTTCCAGCCACTGTTATGGTTTTAGGTGTTGTCAGCAACGAAGGACATGTTATGCCACCACACTTTTTTACTCAAGGACTTCGAGTGAACTCTGCTGCATACATCGAGATTTTGGAGACGGTAGTGAAACTCTGAATAGACAATGTAAGCGAAGGCAGACCATACATTTTTCAACAAGACTCTGCTCCTTCACATGAAGCGATGGCGACACAAGATTGGATGGCCGAAAATTTTCATGACCACATAAGACCGAACCTATGGCCACCTAGCTCCCCAGACCTTAATCCTTTGGATTATTACGTATCGGGCGTAGTTGTGCGTGAGACCAATAAGCGTCCTCATAACACCACTTCTTCGCTGAAGACTGCTATTAATGCCGTTATGGTCAATATGAACAAGGAGCATTTGATTCGGGCATGTAAGCATGTAATAGTTTCCGGACCCGGATCGAAGAGGTTATTGCTGCTAATGGCGATTTTATTGAATAACTTTATAGCCATATATTAATTTAACGTTGTATAAAAAATTCCTAAAATTTCATTAAATTTTATTAAAAATACAAGCTAATTAATTTTACTCTCAAGTTGTCCTCAAATACCGTACGCACCCTGTATATTTTCGAAAATGATACTCTATAAAATAATAAATAACTCTTGCTAAAAATATTTTTTTCTTTTTATGTATTAAAAAAGCATCGAAGTTATAACAGGATATTAAATTATCGAAAACAATTTTTTATAGATATTGAATTAAATATTAATAATGAAAATTATATCGCATAAAATATGAAATTTATTTTTAAATAGAAAAGTCGATTCAATTTCGCGTTTACAAAGCTAATCAAAATTGATTTTTAATGAAACCTTTTCAAACAAATATATTATTTTAAAATTGCTTAATCGTGTAACATTTCCAAGAGAATTAGACTCAACGCTCGATTTGCATTAATTTTATATTAACTTGTTATTTTCACTCGCCAATATTTAATTAATTAAACGCTGTAGCTTTTAGTACACAAAAGTTTGTATAAAATAGTATAAAAATGGAAATTCTTACCCTTCGTTATCTTTTGATCGGCGGGAATACGATTAAAAATCAAGATAAACCTGAAATTTACGCGCGTTATCTTATTTAATAACTATTTTATTCCTGACGCAGATGCGTGCGTGAAAAAAAGAAAAAATTTACACTCCGTAGATCGTTCGATATAACAAAAAGCGACAATCGTCGATAACCCTGTTTACGTTATTTTTAAAAACGGTAATAAAAATAAAAATTCTTGTGACGCAATTCGAATTCAGGCGACCTCAAATATTCTAGGAAATACGCGCCGTTAATGCCGCGCAAGTCGTCGTTGGAGCGTGTGATGGATATATATCTAATAACTATCAATGTGCGGTTACGCCACCATAATTGGCTTATTTTACTAAAATTCGTCAGAATATATATGTAACGAGCTGTTTTATTCGCGTTTATTATTTTTAAATTAACGATCAATTAAATTTATATTATTAATTGGAAAAATTACATTAAAAGACATAATTTACAAAACTACATTATTAACTATTTGAGAATACTTTAAACCAATTTTTGTTCTTAAAAAGTCTCCTTAAATTAAATGTAGTAGAATATTGTTTACATTTATCTATTTTAAAATTTTTAATTAATACATTCAAACAAGCCCATTAAATTTCTTCTCAGAGAGTACATATAGAGTTCGAAGCAAGTGAAGACAGAGAGAGCGAGAGAGAGAGAGAGAGAGAGAGAGAGAGAGAGAGAGAATAAAAAGGATAGAATCGCGATGAGAAAAAGAAAGAAAGCTCTCCGCACGGAATTTAAAAACCGTAAAATGCTCGCTCGTAAAACCTCCTACTACTTCTTCCTTCATCGGTGCTTCCCGTCAAACTTAACAGCCAAACGCATTCGTCACGGAAAAAGGAGCAACAAAGTTTTGCCCTTAAAAGAAAAGCCGCCGAGAATGAAAAAGTTGAAGAAGCACAGGAAAGTAAGATGGTCAGCTAACTTAAGGAATCACAAGACTAGAGAAGGAAGAGGGGGGGGGGGATCGGCCCCTGAAAAGAGATGATCGGCGCGTTTTCACAGCTCGTTGGTGCTGCGACGATGAAGATCCCGATGTTTGGACGACTTCCAAGGAAATGGGGTTACGCGGACGATTCCCTCTATCTCTCTCTTTCTCTCTCTCTTCTCTCTCTCAAGGAGCAAAATATTATTGGCTCTAAAAACGTCTTGATGAGCGGTGAATTTTGCATTTCCCTCTCCCTCCGCCTTCCCGCGCGACTCTTTAAATATTTTTTGGCGGTCTTGCGCATCCGAAGCATTGAAATGTTTCTTTAATAATTTTATGGCCATGTGTTGTTAAGTTTTGTTAACTTAAATGTTGTTAAGTTGAGTTTTAGAATTATTGCTTCTTGTATGCGCAATGTACTTTTAATGAGGAAATTATTATTCGATGAATAATTATTCTTGAAATTTATTGTTATATTTTTTGTGATTTATCTTAAAAATTATAAAATGTACGTTTTATATTAAATTTTTGTTAAAATTAAGTTTTTTATGTAATTAAATATGTTTGCGATTAAATATTTGCAACAAAGTTCATATAAAAAGTTTGATAAATTTACGATTTCATAATTATATCATTGTAAAAAAAATATCACATATTACACATATATATCACATGTACATAAAGTCAGGTATTACATTCTTAATAAATTTTCGATTTATAAAAGATTCATCAAAAATATATTAATCTTTTTTTTTGTTTAATTTAAATAAATTACGTAAATACGATTTGTTCTTAAATATAATTTTCTACGTCTTTAATAATTTAAACATTATTAAATATGTACGAAAAAAATTCGCTTATATTATCAAAAAATGTATTCAAGTAAATATTAAATAAATATTTTATAAGATAATAAAACGAATATTCAGATAAGCAAGATTCAGCATTTCCAGATGTTAAAACATTAAATTACGTTAATAGTCTAAATCAAATATAACCAAGCAATTTTTTACCATCAAATATTTGCGATTATTAACGGCAATGTGTTTAATTTAAAAAAATAAAACAAAAAAAATTGCTAGTATAAATTATTTAACAATCGTATCAATCGTATCAACGTGCAAATTATGGTAATGCTTTGAACCTCTAATTTGAATCTAAATTAGTTTGTAGAGTAAATTATATTTGTTATTATTATTATTATTTTTTTTTTATTATAAATATCGTCATAAATTTATTTTTAACGATAAATTTACATTTGTATTTAAACATTTAAACTAAATAATATATTCATTTAAAAAATTTATAAATAAATATTTAAAGAAACATTTTTTAATTTTACATTTCATTTAAAAAAAAAATTATAATTTAACAAAATTAATTACTCAGCAAAAAGTAATTCTATAAACAAAACTCTTTATCAATAAATGATAAACGTTAAGCAATCGCAGAAGGTCTGATATAGGCTGATTTTATGATTCGAAAACACATTGATATGTTTGTTTTCTAACTCTGTCTGTTTTTAGAAGTAGTTCGTTTAGTTAGAAACTGTGTTTATTGTCCGATAGTAATATATTGTACAACCGACAGGAAACACTGTGTTTACGTTAATTTTCCATTAAATATACTATAACGTTAAACTTCTATTTTTAAAATCGATATCTGCATCAATACACTGGCAAAAACATTCTTTGGATCGGCGTAAGTAAAAAATTATAAATTTCATAATACACATATACGTTGTATTATAATTTAATATTATTTGATCATTTATATATTTATATTTATTATTATGAGCGCGTACATTAAAACTTAATAATTTTTTGCTTATCAATAAATCTAATGTAATTAAATAAGTACAAAGTAGATATAATGTTTATCGATTCGTTAATAAATCGAAAATAAAAACAAGATTTTTATAATTAACAAAATAAAAAATGTGTAGTAGAACCTTATGATCGTCCGCTCGCTGACACATTATGTTATTCGCAGCGGGCGAACGGATATAAGGAAAAAGAAAAAAAGATGACTACATCATATTTATAAAGAGTTGTTTTTTACGAGAACAGAGTAAACAAGCTTCAATTAGTTATTAAGGAAAATTCTTATTCCGTCTCCTTCATCAAAGTTAAAACATCGTTAAAGTTCATGGGGGGAGGGGGGGGGGGGTGTCGAGAACGCGACACCTATACGCGTGTAAAACCACTCATATATACGTTCATGTATACGTACACTCGTGAACCATTTTAAAGTTGCACAGGATGTTAGATGCAACGTTTAACGAGCCTCGGCAGCCTCGGGAAAATAAAAGTTTGTCCGGGCCAGCGATTAATTAGCGTTAAGATGCGTCTCTCTCTCTCTCTCTATTTTTTTTCCCGCTTGTGCTATGATTTTTTTTTTCTTTTTATTCTCTTTTCCAACTAGTATTCTCTTGCTTCTTTTTTTTTTTTTTTTTTTTTTTTTCTAAAAGCTAACTCTTATTTTACGCATTTTGTAAAGTTAATCTTCGTTAATTTAGTTTTTAACGGGGCGATACACTGTAAAAGAATTTGAATGAGGCGAAAATTAGAAAAAAAGCAAATGGGAAATTAAATAATGTTAACGAACGTTTTAAAATGTTAACGAAAAAGTTCAAGTGAACCATCTTACTAATTAACCAATTTTACGTAAAATATTTAAATTACTTTGCAGTTTTTATTCTAAAATTGTGTGTGAAAATAGTTTTACCTCAAATTTTAATAACCATAAATGGAAAATATTAATAAATTATTATTTAAATCAATAAACATAGAAATTTCACCGAAATAGAGCCCAGTAAAAACAACAAATATATCGTAGGATATTAATCGTCGGATTTCAAACAAACATTCTAAAGTCAGCTGTATACCCAAATTTCGATCTAAAACAACTAAAAGTCAATGTTACGAGATTTCCCGTGCAATATTTCAAACATAAAACACAACGCACGAAATACAATCGATCGTCGAGAATCTCTATCTCGTACCTGCACTCGCGTGTCAAAAACAAAAAAAAAAAAAAAAAAAAAAATTAAAAGCGCGCAAGGGTGAGGTTATATGTATTTTACGTTGCCTACACGAATATACAACGACGCAAAGTTTAGTCGATGGAATTTCCGTAATCATCGCGTCGATCCTCGATTCCCGTTTTCCCCTCCCGTCTTCCTCTCGTCGGCATTAACTTGTAACTCGCCCAACACCAGATCTGTGAAACGCGCTCTAGTCCAGAGTGCATTTGATGTCGTACGAGCGCTGGTTGTCCTTTGTATACGCGTATACGTAAACGTATATCCGATGATTTTTCGTGTTTTCTCGATGCGACTCTGTGTGCGAGCGCTTAACTCGGAGGAATTTTACGAAAAAGTCGTTGTTATCTAGCGAAAAAAGTCATTTAACGATTTCGAACGGAAAACGGAAAAGCGTATTGTTAACAGACGAAGTTTTTAATCTCTCTCTCTCTTTCCCTTTCTCTCTTCCCCCCCCCCTCTCTCTTTCTTGTTTTATTTATACATGTATACACACATTTTTTTTTTTTTTTTTTTTCATTATTCCAAATCTTACATATTGCAAGTCTTTGTGAATTCAACAGGTTATTCGATTACTTTTTCTTATTTCGTTCTTCTTTTCTTTTGCTTTTAAACGTTATATCATTCATTTGTTAAATATGAATAGTTCGATGATAGCGTGGGAGATGTTCCGTGGGACGCATAGAGAAATAGGACGTTCATGAGATGAAAAGCATTGCTGTATATGTGTAATATGTGACGATTTGAAAAAAAAATAAATAAACTGATACTAACGAAGTACACATTTATGTGCGAATAAATTTACTGTACGTCGCGTTGGATGAAAAAAATGTAACCTATTTGTATTGTGCGCGACATTTTCTCGTTTCATTATTATTTTAATGTTCTCCCGATAATCGAGCGGTGAATATGAAATTGATTTTTCAACGTTGCGATTGTACAGGTTTATCGCCGTATGGAAAATTATCATTCGCATAAAATAAAACGAAGTCGATAGAAAGATCGAAAAATAAAAATAAAAATAAATTCGGATTTTACGTTGATAATTTTCAATCAAAAGTAAAAGTTGTCGGAGGATATCGCTTGTAGGCAATTGGCAGCTGGTTCAAAAGCTCGGTCAATTAGATTGGCGCATAGCAGTTAGCGAAATACGGGATAATGCGCATTAAAGCAAGTTCGAACAACCAGGAAATTTGGATTACGCCCTGAGAGAGGAATAAATGAAGTTGAGAATCAACTAGAAAATATCTCGAATTTAAAATTTTCGAATGGACATTTTTATAAAGTGTTTTAAATATTGTTTATAAAGTATTTCAAACAATTTGACGTATTATTGTAAAAAATACTATAAAATTAATAAAATATTATCATCGAAATTTTTCAAACGAAAAATTTTGATTTTATTGTCTGTTTAAGATTAGTTCAACAATTAAAAATTTTCTAATATTTTGTAGTACAATTTAAGAGGAAAAAAACAACTTTATAAAAAAACATTGTATTCAATTCGATACACACAATCAAAATCAAACACACAAAAGAAAATATCAATTCAAAAAAGCAAATCAGCTTTTTTAAATTGAACCAAATCACGAGTTACTTCTTCGTTACTCGCCCCATATTCGAAAGTAATAAGTAGAAAAGAAAAAAAAAGAAGAGTATAGCGCGAGATGAAAAAAAAAAAGAATAAAAAGAAAAAATGTAAAAAAGTTCATTAAAAAGATCACCTCACGACGCTTACCCTTTAGCACGGATCTAAAACGAGAAAGAGAGAGAGAGAAGGAGAGTGACAAGCGTCACGTTTCCCATTGGTCCGCCGTAGCTCTGCACATTCAGCCAATCGCTTCTCTCTCGGTCATTCGAGGCAGCCGATATATATATATATGGGGCGTGGGGAGAACGAGCTTTCTCAATTGCGATTCTATCGCCGACTAATTCGCGTGGACGCGCGCTTCGGCAAAAGGTCCGACCACACAGGATAAATCGATTTCTCTCTGATATCCAGACGTGTATATATATATACACATGTGCGCGAGTACATGCTTTGCCTACAATCTAAGCTATCGAATTTCGAATCGTGTATCGTTATATTAAAGTGATATTAAGTTTCTCCATCAACCGTTAAGATTTCCTAATTATGCATCATGCGATAAATTGAATTAAAAAAGATTCGCGTATACTTTTGATCTCATAAGCATGAAAAATTATTTTTTTGTTCATTACTAAAATTAATAAATATTATAAAATTAAATTTACGATTAAAATTAATTTTAAATTTAGATTTTACAAAGTCGATATTTGTTACAACTTAACCAGCATTGTAAGTTTATAATTAAGTAAACCTTTCAGAATTAAATTTGTTTTTAAAATATCTATAAAAACGTTTAATACTTACTCCAGATAAATCCATATTTCTTTATTTTAATTTTTCTATTTTTTATTTTTTAATTCTAGAATGTATTTTTATATATATATATATATATTTAATATTTTAAAATATTTTAAATATTAATAATTTTAAATTACGTCAATGACTTCTCTCACACGTCTTAAGTGCACACTCATTTTACTTAAGAAAATCCAGCATAATACTAATCCTGATTAACCTAACAAATTCTTTTTCCAAGTACTTTATTAAGCAAGAAAAAAAAAATAAGACTAGCTAGCATTAATTTATAGGACAAGTTAATAGAAGTTGCATTGTTGCACTAAAAATGCAGCGTCCGACGCTTTTATAACGCTTCGTATATAATACGAAAGAACATAATGTATTTGTCATATTTGCGATATTAACATTTTCTCTTCTTTATAAATGAGTATCATTTTTTTAATTCTTTGATAAGATAATTTTTTATGAATAATAAAATACAGAAATATAAAAAGTCTTGTCTTGATATAATTAAAATTATCTTATGCATACGATAAAGTAAACAAAAATTTGTCAGTTTCTAGTTAAAAAAAAAAAAATTCGATCTTAATATTAGTGACCTTTAATCGATCGTCTTCCGACTTTGATGTTTAAAAAACGAGTCAAGTTAGTAAGCGCGCGACGCGCAAAAGGAGTTTTTCATTCTCGCATATTCAGTCGTATAGTTATTTATGCAGCTTCGCCATTAGCGCTGGCCAAACACTGATCTAGAAATGTAATGCAATCAGAGCTCATTGTATTTTCATGAATGCCTCGCGAGAAGAAGGGACACAATCGAGAGCGAGAGAACTGGATGGGGAGAAACAGAGATGAAAAAGAGGCTCGTAAAGGGAAAAGCGATGCTATCAAATTTTTACAGCCACTTTCGCGAAATCCCTTGCGAATTACATTTTTTTTTTTTTTGTTTTTTTTGTTTTTTTCTTTTTTCTTTTTTCTTTTCATTTTATCTTCCTTTGCTACTGCAGCGCGAAAAAGAACATTTTAAATTTGTAAAATCAACTGGGCGACAATGATTGTAGCGTCGGGAAAAGTGGAACGGTATAACTTGGTTAAGCCAGACGAAAATCACAACGACTTATGCGCGATACTTTGTGATTCATAATATTCACGGGGAAAACCGTGAAATGAGATAACGGAATTTTCTTTTTAAATGAAATAGAAATAAACTTAATGGTAAAATTGCGCCTTTGAACAATAATGTAAAACAAAAAAAAAAAAAAAAATACGTTTAAATAATGAGAAAATACTCTGAATAATTGACGGAACTCGTGTTAAATGCAAAGAGTAATTAAAAAGAAAAAAGAAAACGGTAAAAGAAAACAATTTATAAAAATAGTTTAAACTGTAATTAATTTATAAACACAAAATACGGAATCCCTAGAAATTTATAAAAAAAAAAAAAAAAGGAAAAAAGAATTTTAAAGCGGAAAAATGTTTAAAAAAAAGGAAAGTGTGGTGTGGTGACGGGGGGGGGGGGTATAAATTCCCGCAATAAATGCGAAATAACCGGCTAATCTCGATTCTCATGATTCGTCGGATGAACGTTGGCTCGCGTATCCGTACGCACGCACGCACTTTGTGCGTATAGGTAATTTATATTTTAAACACAGAAATGCGGTTGAAATTGCAACGGCAGAGACAGAGCATCGCTGCCGGATAATTTTTTGGCAGCTTTGTACGTAAAATTTACCTCCGCGAATTCACGAAAATTCGTTAATTGTCAAATTCCGATGAAGAAGTTAACCATCAACGCTAATACTCATTCCGTCCCTCGCCTACACTCCCGTACCCCCTTTTGAATATCACAAAAGCAACATTGTAAATATTGGACGAATAATTTTGGCCTAAAATTCAGATGAGGAAAATTGATTTCGTTAAATAAATTAAAATTTTAGTTTTAGTAAATTGCGAATAATCGAACGTTTATTTTCCTGTAATTATCTCTCAATTAAAAGTATTCTAAATTTTTAATTAAATATAAATTAAATACGATCGCTAAATTAACTATGCAATCTATTGCGACGACATATGTACACTGTATTTAATTCGTTAAATATATCTTTATCAATAAAAACATAATTATTTGCAAATTTTTATATTGAACCCGCTTTATATTTCTTGTTCTTTCTAATAACAAGCAATTATTACTTTAATATAAAATAAAAAGAGACTAATCACTTCATATATATATGTACTTTTTTTTAATTTTGATTTCACGGGGAATATGATAAAATTACCTTTAATGGTAGGTTATTTTCATAGTTCTAGAGAATTCAAATGCGCGTACTCGAAATATCTTCAAACGTATGAATGATAATTACATATACATGTAGGTATGTACGCGAGTCGTAACGATGCTTGGGGATTACTCAAGATATTCCAATGAAATTTTGTATGTAAATTGACTGGTATAGTCTGCGAGGAATATGCATACCATGGGTCCTCCAATTTATCTTCGTTTTATATAGCTTCGGTATATTTAAACACTACTTTATTTACACTTAAAAGGGATCTATATCAAATGTGTAAATCTTTTGGGTAACAATGGAATTTGAGAAAATTTTATTGTATACGCGAAATATCGTAATTTTTATTTTTACGGTACGTTTTCACATGTAATTAAACACCGGCCACTTCGTCAATTACATATACGTATATTAAATGTTTAATTTAATCTGGAGCTAGACTTTGAAAATAAGAAAAGAAGTATTGCGCGAAGCAACCAAGTTTTCCGTTCTCTCTAAAATTAACTTAAAATTATCATTTTTTTCAATTCATTTCGATACGTTTAATTTTTCCATATTATTTTTTGATCGTCAAAATATTATGTTAATATCGATTAAATGCAACAAAAAGTGAAAAAAGTTAGCGACAAATTCATGTACCGTATGTAATTACTATTAGAGAAAGAGAAATGTAATAAACTAACAATCGTCTAAATGAAAGAGAAACAAATACTAAAGCTTAGAAAATGGAGAAATTTGGAACAAGAGAAAGGAAAAAGAATAATATTGCAGGACAAAGTAGTGTCCAGTGTACGGAATGTTTCTAAGTTGGGTAATCAATGGATGGTATAGTAGGAGTCTTGCGTGTCTTCGCATCCAAGAAAGAAGAAGCTCGGCAATGCGATCCACGTATTGAGAATCGCGCAGTGCCCCGAAATGGAAAACTAAAACAGAGAAATGGTTCAATAAAAACAAATATACTCGTCGTATCCTTTTTTTTTTTTTTCCTGTTTCAAGTATTGTTTCACAAACTACGCAAAAAAAATTAAGGGTACAAAAAAATTTTATACACTTTTTGGTAATACTTGAAACTATCACGGTGAAAAGTGGTCGTATCGGGATAAACAAAAAAGTACTTCGAAGCTTGAAGTTTTTAGTTTCAAAATATTTTAGTAAAAATATTTTATAAGCTATAAATTTCTCTAGGCTGAAATTTCCGAGATTCTTTTTTTTTTTTTTTTTTTGTAAACTAACTATGAACTTAAAAAAATGTTGAACTAAATCGAATATTAATGGAAAGACTAATTTTATAAGGTTTTCTAACAGCATAATGTACCCACAATAGCCCTGTGATTTTCGATATTGATTCGCCGAACTGCTTTATCGGATCGATTAATCAAAGCTTTACAAAACAATTAAAGGAACAAGTGCATTTTTCCCAATCTACATTTCGTAATCAATATCGGAATAAAAAACCAATTTTTCCTGCCGAATCCTCAAAGCCGAGCGTCTTACCGATCGCATTGTGAGGCCAATTATGTTTTCCCGACGACAAAATCCGAGGGGAGTCATTTTCATGCATTCAAGCATTGCAGACAATGCTTGTCCTCCGACAGCTAATGCGACCAGACGGTTATCCAAGAGATACAGCACAAAGGTTGTTAAGGCATCCTCCGATGAGCGTGGATATCAATTTTAAAATGCTTCATTCTTTATTTCGACAATATTTATATTTATATTCGTTTCGATACGATAATGTTTTATCGAGAAATCGCCTTTTGAAATTCATTGGAAAATTCATAAAATTTTTTTGTTTCGGTGAAAAATACAGGTTTTGAATTTAATAGTATGTTTTTTATTTCGGTTTTGAACAATGTATTTTTCACAAATACTGGCACGTGATATTTTACTTGACATTATTAAAATGCTAAAAAAAAAAAAAAAAAAAAACTGTATTCATAAAATTTGTATTTCATTTTTATTTTTTATACCGAAATGAAAATTTTCTCACAAAAAATTATTCTGAAAAAGTAAAGAATTTCTTAATTCTGCAGATGTAAATAATTTACACGAAAACGTTGAAAACATTTTATTAATTTTGAATGAACAAGTAACTTTTTTTTTAAAATTGTAAAATATAAATTTAATCATTGTACATAATATATAAATTTTTATTTAATATTGTAATAAAATTATTAAAACATATAATTGCATCGAAATTATTTACTTTGTATTTTAAAAAGTGATTAATAAAAAAAACCTTTATTTATAAAATTTTGTTCAAAAGAATTATTTTCTATTTTAAACTTTAAACGCACAATATTTTTAATTTTATCGGTTTTCAATATGAAATTCGTGTATTGTAATCGACAGCATTTACTGCAATTACTTTTTTTGACGTCACAATCGTTAATCCACTGTGGATTGATTTTTTTCCTCGTGCAGTAACTTGCAAGACGTTTACTTTGATGTTTACCAATGATAATCGCTTACTGAGATCAATAGGATTATTGGTTATTGAAGAGAGATTATGAAATGAGACTTGTTGTAAAAAAAGAAATTGAATTAAAATGAAATTATTTGAAAAAATGTCGATACATTAGTATATGTGACCTGAAAGTTACGGAAACGTATAAGAAAGTCGACAGCACAATATAACTTTAAATAAACGTCAATGCTTTATAAACGTATGGGATACTTTATAAATTTATTTGATTTGGTTTTGTCAAAAAAACAAAAAATAAACAAATAAAAAAAAAAGAAATACTTTTATTAGAAGACTTTACATCTTTGCTGCAACAACTCTCGTCTCACCTATAATAGAATGCGAGAAATCTCCTCGGCAGAAACAAGTTAACACACATAGAAACAGCCCACGTTACAAAGCTCAGCAAACATTCGGTGTACTCCACGATACTATATTTCGGCATTAACGACGTGGGTGTTACTAGAGTGCGTATGTATGTGTGTGTGTGTGTGTGAGAGAGAGAAAGAGAGAGAGAGAGTAAAAAAGGTAGGAGGGAGATACAGTTAGAGATGTAGATAGAGATAGAGAGGAAGCACGATCGAAAAGGGGAATCCGAGTCTCGCGCGGTTCGCTGTGCAGTTCTCGCGAGTCCGCGCGTGGATCACTTTACGCCGCTCGTGATTGCAATCATCCCCCACTTTTTAGATAGAGAAAGTGAGAGAGAGAGAGAGAGAGTGAGGAAGAAGAAAGAGAGAGAGAGAGAGAGAGAGAGAGAGAGAGAGAAAGCGTCGATCCGCGAAACGCGACAACCACCGACTATTCGAGCGTTTGACGATACTGTGTAAGCTACCGAGAGTGACTGAAATATTTGCTTTCGGTCGATGTTACGGTGTTGCGAGATTGTGTTTCGCGTGAGGGAAAAAGGGAAAGAGAGACTAAGTGCTTTTGTGGATTTAAATTTGCCGAAAGTATCTATCTAAATTCTGTATCGTAATTGCTCATACATACAGGGTTAAATATAGAGTTACATACAGGACTATCTAAATTCTCTGTCGTAATTGCTCATACATACAGAGTTTATTAGTTACTATTTTTTAATTTGTCGATATAAATCATTATTTATCTATCTTTTTCATGACTTTTTACTCAATAATTCGAACAATTTTAATATAATCGCATGATTATTTAATTTATCACGATTATTACGTATTGTCATAATAGAGAGTAAATTATAATATAAATATAAATATTTAAGATCACCGATCGAATCTTCGTTACACGATATATTAACATTAGAAAAAGATGTTAGCCTTGAACGAAAAAACAAGTGCAGAGATACTTATAAGATAATATTTCTTACTTCTATCGATAAGTCTTTACTTTGTATAGAATAATGGAAAGCGCAAGCAAAAAAAAAAAATAGTTTCTTTTTTTAAATAAAACTCAATTGTACAATAAATTTTAAAACGTAATGAAAATTCATCTTTTAATTTTACTGAAACAACGATAAAAACATTTTGTTTAACATTAATATAACGGCGAACGAATTGAAAAAAAAAAAAAGAAAAAAAAAGAGAACTTAATCATTTCGCCGAGAACCTTAGAGAGTTCAAAATAATAATTCATCGCAAAATATCTGAGCGTATTAAATTTATAACTGTCGAGGAAAAGAGAATGTTAAATACCAGCTAAAATTCCTTGTTAGCTGACGTTGACCCGTTACTGCTCAGATAAAAATGATTTATACGCGATTCAGATATATACATATACTATACCCAGTAGGATCTATTATTCCTAATTAGCATGTTATATGGCATGTACGTATACGTATGGATATATATAATGAAAAGAGTAGCTTAACAGCTGATATGTCGTTCTTATTAGACTTTCAACTTAAGAACAATTAAATGTACTTCGTAACTTATACCACTTCTTGATCGCATGCTACTTTTGTTTAACTCTTTGTTAAAGTATCATTTACTTTGACAATACGTGCCTTGTCCTCGTTTAAAAGTTGCGTCGTTAATAATTCCCTATGGTTAAGGTTTAATCAAAGCTTTGTATAATGAGAATTAATGCTTTGTGAAAATGGTTTTAACGAAAACGAATTTTATAAATCAATTATCAATAACACATAAATATAATTCGTGCATCATCGCCGTTGAGATTATTCTGTTTGTCATTTAGCCGTTATCGTAAAAAAAATTCATTAATCATTAAAGACATTAAATGTCCATAAAAAAATTGTGAAAAATTCATAAAAAAGAAAAAAAAGAACCGATGAGACGTTTTGTATAATGTACAGCGTTTCCGCATGACACTAATATGTATATATACATATATGTGTGTGTGTATATATATATATACCAACTAGTATATAAAGTCGCGCGGATTCATAATTGCCTTACGTTTGACTTTTCGTTTCTTGGCAAGCAACGGCACACGGCGAGGCTTTATGCGCTCGTAAGCAAATGGAAATAAAAGGAAGCTTAATAACGCCGACGGGGGGTCACTTTAACGGGTATAAGTACGACGGAATCGCGCTCCCGCGCGATAAAAGCATTCGAGAGCCGTTCCCTTTGGCGTTTCAAAGAACGTTGTCGCTTGTAATTAATATGCTCAAATCAGCTTAATGAGTGGTTACTTTGTTAATAAAAGACGCTCGGTGACGTGAAACGAAGCGGGAATATCGCAGGCGATAAAAGGCCCGCGCGCTCTAACGCGCCCGTCCGTTTTAAAAACGTATTCGTCTCCGAGATGCTTTCAATCCTAAACGACGATGCGTTTTTAATTAATTATATTACGTCGTTTTAAAGATTTATGGAATATTTTATATCATTATTTCTATTAAATATATTTAATGGCTGCACTCGCGCTCGCCATCCGAACGACGACGAATTTCAAAATAAAAAAATTTAAACTTTGAGAGAAAGAGAAGAAAATAAATATATACATTTATATGCGGATAAAATCGGCGATAGTTTAGTAAACGATACTAGACGCATAAGCTCATCGTTATTCACGCCGTATACACGGCTCGAATAATAATCCGAGCGATTCGATTACTTTTACAAACACAGACTAAATTGATGAATTGGTTCGAGGGAATGCATGTAACAGTTTAGTTACCGAGAATGCATAACGCATACATTCGCGTGGACATACGAGTGTGCTATATATAAATTTAAACCTCGCAGAGTTCTCAGAATAGTGATATTCGAGTAAATTAAATAAGAAAATTCAACGTTCGAACTCGCGCTCGCTCTATGTTTGTTCAATTTCTATAAACGTTGTATTCTTATGTATCACTCGTTTGCAACAATTGAGCTTTTGGCAATTGCTGTTATTAACTTTACAATACGTCGACACGAATTTCGTCGTTTATATTCAAACTCGTAAAATATTTGCATACTTTTTTTAGCGACGATGAATTTTGACGCCACCGTTGATTATAATTTTAAGTTGAATTCTTTTTAATATTCTATTTATACTGTCAATAACATTGAATAATTTATATACTAAATAGTATATATTGTATATATAATAAAATCTAACAACAATAAGTAGAATTGTATTTTTTTTTTTTTTTTTTTTTTTTTTTTTTTTAGTAGAAGAGAAAACATTAAATTTGATTCATAAATTCAAACTGTACACATTGTTTGGAGTCGATAATAGAAACGCGTAACCCATTGCATATCTATCGAAAAAGAGAGAGGCTCGTATACGTTTTCACAGTAAAACGAAGAATTTTAACGTCCGATTCCGTAGCTCAAGCGCTCTACCGTTCACATTCCATAAGAAATTTAAGCCCCGTCATTTTCACCGCGGAAAAGATCCACGGCGGAGTTATAAAATAAGCGAATACGAACTATACAAAGAGAGAAAAAGAGGTCGAGAAAGTGAAAGAGAGAGAGAGAGAGAGAGAGAGAGAGAGAGAGAGAGACGTGAATCTCCGAACAACCCGCTTTCACACTCGAGTTATACGGCCGAGCTGCGGTTCCACGGAGGTGCTAGAGCGAAGCTTTGAAGCCGAGTACGAGTTTGTCCGACGAGGTTTTACTGCGGGCGTTAACTCGATTTCTCTCTTTTTTTCTCTCCCTCTCTTTTTCCACGCTTCGCGCCGTTCTCTTTCCCTTCTTTTCTTTCTCCCCTTTACAACCGCCATCAGCTGCATTTTGTCCGAAGTGTCTTTTGCAACATGTTCTTTAATTATTCGATCATGGAGCTATATCTGAGACGAATTTTCGATTCATCGAGGAACGTAAGTGTACCGCGTAATTATTATTATTATTTTCTTTTTTTTTTCACTTTCGTAGTTATATGTTTTTTTTTTTTTTTTTTTTTTTTTTTTTTTTCAAGGATAAACTTATATTTTTACTTTTGATTAGCTACGCGATTTTCAATCGTCGAGAAATAAAGATGACAAAAAGTTATCGTAAACTTATTTCTATTTTTTATTCTCTTGTATTTTATCTTTCCACAGGTTTATAGCAGACTTGAGCTTTTGTTTTCAATTGCAGTATCATAAAAAGATTGAAATTTTTCTCAAGAGAATCAACACCTTTGAAAGAAACTCTGCAACAAGAACTACGCAGTTGGATAATGAAATTTCTGCTAAATTATTTTTATTTGAAAAGTGCAAATTATCGTTTAAAGTTTTCATTTGATTAAATATAACAAACATTGTAATCAAGTATAAAAAAAAAAAAAAAAAAAAAAAAAAAACATAAATGAATATCTATCAACTGTAGAAATAAAATGTTATCAAAAGATAAATGATATTTTCGAATAGGCAACTGACAATAATAATTAATTTTGTAAGAATGTCCCTCATTAATCAAGATTCTTAATTTTAGAAAAAAAAAGTTTTCGAAAGCCAAGCAAAATCACCAAGTTGTCGACATTTCGAATAAAAATGAATTCTTCGCCGTGCAGTGTAAAGTTAAATTTTAAATTAGTTAAAACTTATTCGTAGCTTGCAACTCGTT
Source organism: Chalcis sispes (assembly GCA_949987625.1). Classification (NCBI taxonomy): domain Eukaryota; kingdom Metazoa; phylum Arthropoda; class Insecta; order Hymenoptera; family Chalcididae; genus Chalcis; species Chalcis sispes. The sequence continues at coordinate 1,943,308 of OX465098.1, read as the reverse complement.
TGCGTTTTGACTTTTATGCGATTCATTAAAACTAATACGTACAAAACATTGACTGCTGCTTTCATAAATTTTTTACAACTTTAATCTTTGAATTAGGTAAGATTATTTGCGATATAGAAAAATAGATTGTCGAAAACAATGAAGAAAATTTTTAAAATTTTTGTACTAATAATTGTTTATTTTTTCGATAAATCTACTTTGGTGGAATCTTAAATTAATATTAAAATTATTTAAAAAAATGTTTAATTTAAAAACTATTACAATATCAGTCAAAGTACAACCAGTTAAAAAATAAAATTAATTTTAAATATGGGCACATTTTCTTACGATAAAAATTCATCCAATCTAACTTAAACCTAAAGAATCGATTTTTTTCTCAAGCCCTCATTCTACAAAGATCAACTTAAAACTTTTCGTTCATCCTCCCTCGTCTCGAAAACAATTTACAACGGTTTCGCGGTATATCTCGCGTCATCGACTAACGTCGAGTATACAACGATTAGCGGGATCGGAGGCAAAATATAAAGCCCGTCAAAAGCTCGGATATCCGGCGCGCTAGCTCCTCCTCGGGAAGAAGAACAAAACGCAACTGAAGGAAGAAGTAAAATAAGGAAAAACGAGCTCCAATTATCGGAACCGATTATATCCCGTTCTCGAACAGGCGGCGAAGCCAAAATAATCGGGCGCCGTGAAGGAAAAACACGAAGGAAGAGAAAGGTATAGAGACGAGGAGAAAGCCGCGCCGTGTCGAGGATTTTAATGGGTTTAAGAGGGGCTCGCACTGTCCGTCGGCTGTCAGACGCAGCGATCTTCCCGGCGCGCCTCTGCAAAACGGGAAATATGAAATTTTAACGCCGCGAAAGATTTTCTCCCTTCTCTCTCTCTCTATCTCTCTCTCTCGCTCTCACTCTCTCTTTCCTATCTCTATACCTTTTTATCCCCACCTCGCCACGCTGAGAGGGACGAAGACAAACAAGTCGATCTGTATAGATGTATAAGCAAACGGGAGAACGGCTGTATCCTTAATGAAATATATAACGAAGCAATTACCGGAGCTATCCCTTGCTTTCAAATTCGTTAGCGCTCGATTTTAACAAGCTTACCGTTTTCTATTTTTTATATAAGCGCACCGGTTGTGCATATAAGACCGAGCATGATAATTTATTAACACGATTTAAAAAAAAAAAAAAAAAAAAAAAAGTATATCATGGGATAAAAAGAAAGAGCGATTGCTCGCTTTTTATCTTTCTTTGAGTTGCTTCGGCACGGTTGAAATTACAGATTTTTCGATCGATTAAGCAACTCGTGTAACAGTTTGATAAAAGCTGTATTTGTGGCTTACTCTATTATACATACTTATTGTGCAAACCATAGTTTGTAACGACTTGTAGAGGTAACTAGTTTTTATAGATTATGATCGTTTATTAAAAGTGTACCAAAGGCTTACTATAATTGAAAGATAAATTTTATACATATGTTTATAATGTATGAATTTTTCAAAGATTTTATTGCTTTACGTTAAGATTTAATATAATCATCAATTTTTTTCAATATAACTTAAGATGTTTAAAAGTAACTTAAGCCCGCAATCGAGTAATAAATTACGTTTGCAAGAGTACCTATACGCGAGGCAATAGTTTTCGATCGCATTAGAAATTACGTAAATTTTCTTGAAAAGAGATCGCTCGAATTCTTCATCTTCTCTGCAATTACAGGACGACGTGCTTCGCAAGAAACCTCGAAACGATAAGAGAGATAGAGAGAGAGAGAGAGAGAGAGAGAGAGGGAGAGAAAAAAAAGAAAGAAAGAGTGGGAGTGAGTAAAAAAGAATCCAAGATAAATCACGCGTGTTCAGCTCGAATTTCAGCGGTAACCGCGTCTCAAATTAACCATCGATTAAATTTAATTAGAAAACTCGTGCCTTCGAATTCGTAAGCGTCACGGAATGCCTTCGTTATTTCTCTCTCTCTCTCTCTCTCTCTCTTTCTCTTGCGGTTTAGCAAAGTAGCAAGAGAGAAAAGTATTCGAACGAAAAAGAAACAGAAAATGGGCGAGGAGAAGGGAAGGGGAAGAAGAGTAACAGAAAATCGAGAAAAGAAGTTTCTGAAAGAGAAAAGGAAAATCGGGAGGCGGTGACACGTTCGGGACGAGCCGCTCGAGGTACCTATGCTCCAAGAGCACGCGCGCGCGCGATTTTCGATCCTCTAATATCGGACCGGGCATAACCCTTTTTCTCTCTTCGTCTCTCGTTTGTGCGACTATACGCCGTCGTCGCCGTCGTCGTTCCATTCCCCACCTTAATCAAGCGGAAATTACTCGCGCGAAGATGTCACGTGGGAAGAGGGAACGGCTATCTCCTCCCTCTCCATCCTTCTCCCGAAGAAAAGTTTAAATCGGAATGCACTAAATCGAATCACGTCCGATATTTGAAAGGATGGCCGGGAGCTACGCGAGAATTCGTTGCTGCGAGGATCGAGTAAGAGAGAAAACCGGGAAGAGGAGGGTGGGTGGGGGGGGGGAAGAGAGAGAAGTATTTCTTCCGTTTCCGGGAGTTTGCGAAAAAATAAAAAAGAAGTTCATAGAATGGCGGGGATTGTGCCCACTCGAGTTTCGGGATGAATGTGCGATTAGGATTGATAATGACTCGACGATTGATTTAAATCATTATGAGATGGAAATTTAAAAGAGTTGCGTAAAGTATTGTTCGGAATGGGATTTTATAAAGTTTATATTTCATGACGTACTTATCTATCTACTAAATAACATTACTGTTTATTTCAGTTCAACGATTGATAACAATAGAAATTATTTATATTCTGAAAAAAAACAATATTGAAAGAAATTCGATCCTGCATTTAATTTTGGAAAACAATTTATCATCCTATACTTAACTTCTTCATTATAATATTTAAAACTTTTTTAATTAAATCATATGAAGTTGAAAATATTCAAAATTTATTTTAAAAATATTCACAAAATAAAAACTATTTGCAAAATAAAAAACTGACAAAAATACTTAAATTCGTCTAAAGACGAGTTATTTTATAAAGTCAATAAAATATAAATAGAAATTAGAAGCATTTCTATTTTACTTAGAAAGATGGATTGCCAAATAATATAAAAATAAACAAAATATATGAAAATAAACAATCGCGTAAAAGTTTTAGTGGTACACAAAGTAATATCTCATAATTTTTTAACGAACGTAAAACTTCTCGAATCTCTTCCGCTAACGTCAACCTATGAGTACATCATCCGCGGTATATACGTACACCACTAAGGTAAACTCGTTGAAAACTGTTTGTGCAGCCACTCGACGAGTAGTCTCTCTCTTTCTCTCTTGTTCTCTCTTTTACTCTCTCTCTCTCTCTCTCTCTCTCTCTCTCTTTCTCCTGGTGCAATAAACGAAAAATTGGAGCGACAAGAGCTGTAACGTCTTCGATGGATTTTCATTAAGAAATAAGAGATAAAATCTAATCAAGTACGCGACCTCAACGCGCATATATATACATGTATACATCTTTTGGAGTAATAATCTCTTTTCATCTCGCATCGACGATAGAGAGAGAGAGAAAGAGAGAGCAAGGTATCTCGATAAAAGCTCACCGAGGGTCGTTAGCAAGGAACTTTTTACGAGCTACCGAGGCGACAACTACGACGGCATCCTCGTCAGCGTCTAAAGGCAATAAGGCGTGTGTACGCCTGTATGAAGTAAGAGGAGTACATAAGACACACGCGAGAGATGATTACCGCGCGACAGAAACAGAGCGAGGAGAGAGAGAGGGAGAGAGAGAGAGAGAGAGAACGGGCTTGTACTTTTGTACACGCTCTATAATACAGAGGAGCATCGTAAAGGGTTCGTGTGTACGCGCTCGAGCGCAGGGACGATGCAACGCAACGCGAGGGTTTATGATAACTTTACGGCTGGCTGCTTCCATCGGCAACACACGGAAACGCATACGCACATATACACACACAGTACAGGCAATCAAGAGAGAGGAGGAGATGGGTAAACGACTCGTTGTACAACGCGCGCGTATATATATACGGCTCCGTTGGCGCTGTCGCTTGTTATGGGCTGGAAATCTGAAAAATGAAGATCTTCCTAGCGTAATGGATGATAAGCCACGCTTACGAGGAAGGAAGGAAAGTTGTAGACCAAGAATTAATAGCGAATAAATCGGAAAAAAGGTTTGCAGTTTATTGAAAATCGTTGTATTGTTGTTTGGTTAAAGAAAATAAAAATTGTGCGCGCGTTTGTGATGGATAATACTCGAAACAGAGTATTTCTATTTGAATTTAATACCCAATGCATTATAATATTTCAAGTGAATCATTTTTTGCGTAAAATATTCAAAATTTAATATTTTAATTTTTTTTTCGCCAAATTAAATTATAAAATTGTGCATATAAAACAAGTATATTTAAGAAAATAATTCAAACCATTAAGTATTTTACGTAACTAAATAAGCCACGATGTTGTGATAATAATTAAATAATAGCATATTATTACAGTAATTTAAAAGGTGCACAATGTACTATCACGATTATCTATTCATATGATAAAATTATTATTATGACTGGTATATTTATTTAATGTGACACAATAATAATAATAATAATAATAATAATAATAATAATAATAATAATAATAATAATAATAATAATAATAATAATAAAGTATTGGAATTCAAATTAAGTTTGAATTGTAAACAAATTGTAAGTTTAAATATCGCTTCCTAAATTGTTATGTATGAATGTATTATTCTAATCCTGTTATTAAATTCTATTCAAATGCATTGTCAACCTTTCTTTTTAATTAACTCGAGTAATTTATTAGTAGAAGTTTAATTTAACTTTAAAAAATACCGAGGACAATTTTTATAGAAACCATGCAACACGTTAATATCATAAAAATAAAATATTAATTCTAATAATTATAATGTAATAAATAGTTGATCGTCGTTGACAAGATCTTAGTAGTTATAGAATCGATCATAATTCTTCTTTTAAAAAATTTTACAAAGTATTGTCAACAATTTTACGTAATGGTTAAAAAAGTATTTTCTTGATTTACAACCAAAAAATAGCCGTCGAAAGAAAATCGTAAATAGTATTTACAAACAATGACAAAAAACATAATAAATCGTTAAAGGATAACAGCTCTGAATTTTATGAGCAAAAAAAGACACAAGACGTAGTCGTAACGATAGATATGTATATTTCACTAGGCAAAAAAATAATACAGAGCTTCATGCGATCCGAATGTAAACTACGTCGGACATACTTTTTTTTCTTCTTCTCCTTCATCGTTTAATTTTTCATTTTCCCTCTTACTTTTTGTTTCGTCGCAACGCAATTACCCGCTCCCGAAAGCGCTCATCGTCTTGCTCGGACTCGCGAGCGAGCTTGCGCTTTAAAACGAACACTTAAATTTTTTTTTTTTTTCTATTTTTTCTTTCTTTTTTTCCTTTTAATTTTTTTTTATTTTTTCTTTCACATCTACGAGTCGAACCATCCTTTAACGGTGTCTTCCTTAAAACTTTTAAGAACTCCGCTTGGTGGTTACTTGGCGTGTTCTACTGTACGTCGTGTCGTTAAACATGATTTATCATTGTGGATGTACAAAATGTAATTATCGGCGCTAAGTTTAACTTTTACCGATTTCGAAACTTTTATTACACTTTTGTCTTTATTATTCACTTTTTTTTTTTTATCGATAGCGATAACTTAATTGTTTTTAACAAGTTTTACCGCGGCGAAAAATTATTTAACAACGTTTACATCAAAGATTTTCACAAATTTTTATTCATTTATAAATTTTTGATAACTCGAAGGGTACAAGATTTCTAAAAAAAAACAATTAATCATTAAATTATTACGTTATTGATCAGAAATCTTGACATTTTAATTATTATCAATAAAATTATTTAAAAAAGTTTAGTTTAAAAACATTATGGCAAAGTTACGATTTACATAGAAACAAATATTTGTTTATGTAACAATGAAATTATTAGTGTTAACATAATTAAAAGCTATAGTATTTTATATATATATAATGTATTATATTGCATCTGTTAAAATTTAAAACTTTTAAAATTGGCAATCAAATTATTGAGCGTTTAATTTCCTTATTCTTTCGCGCAGTTAACGCAGTGAAAATTCTTTTTATAAGAGGAGAATAAGAGATAGCATGTGGGCTATTTATCTGTATGGGATAAAAAAAAAAACTAAACAAAAAAAATAAAAAAAAAAAAAAAAAACAGAAACGCGACTAATGAAATGTCAATTACGCGAAACCGCGTTATCTTTCTTTTCCGAGTTCGGTTTTTCGCGGATTCTGTTATCTAATTTAAGTGAACAAACAAACTACAATACGGCCGTTCGAAACAAAATGTCGTTTAATTGTCATTTCACCCTCTCTATTAACTTTACACAAATTGGAAATCTGCGTAAGACAAGTTCATTCTCGGTTATAATTCTAATTAACGAAATTGTATTTTTAAATTGGAAAAACAATTATTGCTTTTAAAAGAAAGGCGCGTTGAGCGCCATTTTAATATTTTATTTACTTTTAAACGCTATCACGCGAACAATGAACGTTGCTTACAAATAGTTTACAAAAAAAATTAAAGATAAAAAAAAAAAATTACAAAAATGCGTCAAAAGCAGGTGCCAATAAACGAAAATAAAAAGAGCACGCAATTCGATATTAGCCGCATATATATATATATATATATATATATATATATATATATATATATATATATAGTAATAGACTAAGATAACAATTTACATTGACGTGGATGTGTACCTAGATTTTAACGGCTCCACTATTAAACACACGTATTTGTACAGAGAAGAGCCGAGGGGTCGTTTCATAGATATGCGCGACGCGAGCCGGTAAACATTACGCTAGCTTTTAGTCCTATTCGCTCGTCCTTTCTCGGCTACCTTCTCGGAAATTAAAAACGACGCGACTGCGCGTATCCGTGCGCCTTTTATTTTTTTATGTACCATCGCCGCGCCTAGAAAAATAGCCGAGCGGCTTTCTTGTTTAGTACACCGAGGTCGTAATTAATCGATGCTTATTTAACCATTAATAGACTTCCTCTGTGTCTTTTTTTTTTTTTCTATTTTGAAAGTTTATTGATTTTCGTGTAACTAAGCTTTACCGGTTGATTAAGGCATTTTACATACAGAAGGTATTGAAATAGCTGTGCGTCTAAAGGTCTACGATTTCTGATACAAATGTTTTGATGTAAATAAGGAGACATGTCATTACTGTTTTATCGTTTTATAGATTTTACAATTTTCATTGTATTAAAGTTTATTAAAAGTTTTAAGTCAATTTTACACTATCCATGATATAACAAGACTCGACTTTTAACTATCATATTATTATTATCTGAGAAACATTCTTGAACTAACTTTCTCTTATTAGTTTTAAACTTTCATTTTTCTCTAAAAATGATGTATTATTTCAATTATATTTGTAATAAAAGATTTTTTTCTATGCATTTCTTATTAATACTATTGTAATTAAATCATAGAGTTGTGATTTAACATAAATTATCCATTGATTTTGATCAAAATTAATCATCATTCAGAAATGTTAAATATTTCACGATCCCTTCGTACCTACTATCCTCATATTTCATAAATTTCATCCAGAATCCACATAAAAAAACTGCTCAACTTTTTTACGATCCTACTTAAATTCATCAATTAATCAATTCATTAATTTGGCTTTAACTCAAATCTTCTTCCTTCTTCCGTCTTCCTCTTGCGTCTTCCTTTGTATTTTCCTTGCGGACGCATACACTACCAGCGGCGTGTATATACACACCGATGTGCCGGCGAATGTAGGTCTCGGTGGGCTCGGCTCGTAAAGTCGCGAGTTTTACAAGGATTGTAGCGGAAGTAACTTTCTGCGCTGTAAATTTTCGCGCGTCCGACGCCAGCCCGTTTGCTGTGTGTTTGCGTGAGTGTACGTGTGTATGTGCGCGCGAGCGAACGAGCGCCGCGGTTCTCTCGGGCCGTTCCGCGTTACAACCGCGAGAATTATAGTAAAATATTTTAAGAGCCAACGCGCCTCGCTCTTCTCTTCTTCCTCCTCTTCTTCTTCTTCTTCTTCTTCTTCTTCTTCTTCTTCTTGTTCTTCTTCTGCTTTTGCTTCTTCCGTCGTAGTGCGAAAGAGCTTAATTACTTGGACACACAAGCACTCGCGCGGCTCTCTTTTCATTTACCGCAAGCTTCGCGGGAAAGGCGCTTTGTTTTCTAAGAATTTTCAGTAGATCGCTCGCGCGCGCAACTGCTATTCGTGTTAGTGTACGTGTGTGTTTACGGGCTGTGGGGGAAAAAAAATCACCGTCGATTAAGTGCCAATGCCGATCGATGCTTTGAAAGTTAGATAAGGAATGGAAAGGTTTACGATGCCGTACCTTTTTACGTTATATAAGAAAATTTAAAGTCCTTCTCGTATAAACTAATGGAAAAATTGTCGAATTTATATTAATAATACTTTTTCACATTATCTAATCAAACTTTTTTTAAAATAACATCAAAATTTAAGTTTTAAAAATTTGAAATATTTGTTGTGTATATATTTAAAACTATTGTTTGCTGTTATAATTCTCATAATATTATTATTATTATACATTATATATTACACTTGTAAACAATATTTACTCTACTAATAAAATATAAAATTTATGGAAAGTAAAGTGTATTTTATTTACTCGTCTTGTTATTGTATCATGTAGTTTATCCAATTGTACTCAAATATTTCTACCTCACACAGCGAAAGCGAACAAAAGCGATACTTCCTTATACCTAATAAAGAATTCCAATAACATCAAACCTTATTAAATATCAGCAGGATGATCGCGCCCCTAATGTATTTTCTAGTGCTAACACAAAAGACTCTAATTTACTAAAGGTAACTCACAATTCCGAAAAACGATATCACCTAACCTGATTAGACTCTTCTCGGAAGACTCGATTTTTCATCATGGGGAGGGAGAAGTAAAAGAAGGATTCGTTTTTAATTTGATTTAAACACTCGTTTTAGCCTCGTCGTTCTTTTTTCGAAGACACACGCACGCACACACACACACACACACACACACACACACACACACACACACACACACACACACACACGTGTTGGATTTCGAAAAAGTCACCGGCAGTAATTCGATAGTCGACTGCCGGCGCGGTGATTCGGTATCGTCGATTCGATCCGCCCTCGGAGAGCTGCTAGACAATAAAATAACTTTTATGGTTTCCCAGAGCGAGTCACTCTACGCAGTAGTACTTCGATAAATTCGCGCTTCCGTATACGCGTTAACGCTTATAAGACCAGCTGTAAAGGTAGGCACGGGTTTCATTCGCCCCGGAATCGCACGACCAAATGAATTCGAAGAGTCGAGGAAGTTCAAAGGGGGGATGGAAGCGAAACGTAAGTTAAGAGGGAGGGTCAAATGTATTAGCTGCCCTAGAATTTTATTAAGCTGGGTGAACGAACGCTGTGCAGCTATCGAATGAATATTGATTGTGTTTGTTGGTTTTAATGCGAGAGAATTAAATACCGGCGACTGTAACTTCGTATTTCGATACGGTATTTAAATGCGCAAATGCTGCGTTTGAACACGATTATAAAATACGTCAGTTTTTGTTTTAACAATTTAATATATATGGATTTATGTCGTTAAATTTCACATTATTACAGCTTACAATATTACAGTATCACACTTTAATGAATGAAGAATTTAAAGAGCGTAATCAAATTTAACAATTATCGGCATTGCTTTATAGTTAAGATTTTTAGATAAATAATGGTTAATGATTAAATAAAAATCTATCAATTGCCTTTCCCTGTTTTTAATAAAAACAATAAGCGTTCGAAGCACCGACAATCGAGGAAAAAAAAAGCATCGAGAATTTCAAAAGGTCGCTGATAAAAGACTCGGTGAAAGCGAAAAACACAAAAAATTAACGAAAACTTTCTAACCTATGAAAAACAATCGTGAATCGCGTGCAAAGGGTAACTAAAATCGCGGCAAGGAGGTATATTATCTGTCGCCGGGACAAACGAGCTACGGTATACACATATACTGTACGACAACCTCGGGCCGTGGTTACCTTTCGGAGAGGGTGAAAAAGAAGAACGGTTAGGAAGGAGGAGAAGAGAAGCCGTGTGAATACGAGGTTTTCATACTTTCTATACCTTTCTTTGTTTGGGATAATCGCGATATTATTTTCGCCGCTTGAAATTTGATTTTTGTCGTATGTGCATAGACGTGCTTAAACATAAATAATGTTTATGTAAAATTTGATTAATTAAACGTGAGTATTGGTTTAATTTAACGACAATTATTGATATGTTAATAATACCTCGCATTTAATGTTGTGTATCGGGTTATTATATAAATTTATTACTAAAATTCCGTTATTTACATTATTAACTACTGAATAGATAAATAATATTAGCTTATCCTCATTCACGTTTGCAGTCGGTATTATTAAGTATTTTTCATTTTAATTGAAACATTTATTGCGCATAATTATAAAGTGAATACGTTATAATTATATTTTATGAATAATGGAATATTTCTTAAGAAAAAAAAAAAAAAGCTGAGATAAAAAATTTTAAAACAATAGTTCTTGCAATGAAATATAAAAATGTTAAAATATTCATTTATGAAATGCTTATTTTTATTTATAAAGGTTAAAGAAAATTCATTTTTTGATATAACAATTCAAAAGTAACATTACCAATGCTTTTATATAAATGTTCATGTTAAACTTATTTTCTTTTGAATAATTCTAAAACCATTCATCTTATTACTTTCCGACGATAAAAAGAAAAAAAAAAAAAAAAAAAAAAAAACAAGAATCCATCTTGAAATTACATCTTACTCGAATTTCATTGCCCATAAGAGCGAAGCCAAAAAGAGAGGAAAACGGTTACATAGATAAAGAAAGCAAGAGTAGATGGACGGATAGATGGATAGCGGAATAGATATAGCGGACGAGAAAAGGGCGTACAGCCGGGCGCGCTCGTGTGCGAGAGAGAGAGAGAGAGAGAGACAGAGAGTAGTGGAGGCGAAGGCACGTTAGCGTAATTAGTAAAAGTCAGTTGGATGAGGTGTGCAGTAGGAGAATGTACGCGGCGCACGAGCCTCGTCTACCAATCAGCCGCTCTCTTTCCCTCTTTCTCTCTCCGAGCGTAATTTAAAGCCGCAATTAGGCGACCTTTTAAATGACGGCTATGGCGACGTGGAGAGCCTTAAATATATATATATATATATATATATATACACATACACACATCATTATATATATATATATATGTAGATGTATATATGAAAGAAAAAAAAAAAAAAATGTTAACGTTTAACAAACGTCGGAGGCACGAATCGACGCGAATTTTATAATGCGATCGCTCGCTATGATAATGACGAGCGTTGGCACGCGGACGCTTGTTATTTTTCTGTGCACCAAAGTGCCCGATGTTGCAGTGAAAGCGTTAAATTGTTGCAAGGATGTTTCTCGTGCCGCTGGGTTTCCGTTGCTTTTTGCAAAGCGATTAAGATTAGCTTTTTCCGCGTTCCTTTGCCTAGTTTTTTTTTTTTTTTTTTTTTTTTGTTTTCTTTTTGTTTCTTAAACGCTTGCGTAAGAGTAACACGTGAATTTAACGATGAAATTGATGCGGTAACGATAGAAATTTTTTCGGATATACTCATTTCGTTTCGGTTTACTTTAATTGACCGAAAGAAAAGTTTTTTCTTTTTAATTTATGTCGTTGAAATCCCGTATTATCCTTATAATTCTCAAAGTAAAATCGGCGATTTTTATCTAACCCGTAACTACCAAAGTTTAGACTTTCTCTGAAGATAGCAATAACCAGAGAGCACTGGAACTATTATAAATGTTTCAGAATTTTTTTAGACTTTGAGGTTATGAAATTTTAAAGAAATTACAGTTAAAATTAGAAAAGATTGCTATTTTTGAATGTATTACCTGCGTGGCCAAATCAAGATACGAGTAGATTTAATCGAATTAGATTTGTGAAAAAATTCGCTAAAATATTAAAATTAAATTTTTTAAAAAATGTTTTTAAGATGTAAAAAATTATTTTAAAAACTTTACAAACACGAAAAGTATTGTCAGTACTAGCAATAACAATTTTTCATTATCTTGCTTTAATTATATTTCGAATTAACCTTGCATCAGTTGACTGGATTTGCAATCATGATGATGTTACCCTAGTTGGATGGATCTTCAATCAGCTTTACCTTAGTTGGTCACATTTTCAAATGAAAGTGCAAACTACAGGAGTTAATTTCAAGATAATTAGTTTAACTCAAGGATCGTCCTTGGGGTAAATTTAAATCCTTGATACGAATGTGTCGAAATGAAGTTTCCTCGTTTAAAAATTTTAACTTAATATTTGAATTTCTTGAAACTTTCATCCAAAATATACGTCTTTCATCGCACAGCGAGTGAGTTTAGGACCTACAGTTTTTGTCTAAAACATTTTATCTGATTTATGAATTAATGTTACTTGTACTGGTTATAAATAAAAATTTCAAAATTTATTTGTTATTGACAATGAATGATACTGGAATTAAAAGCAGAATTGAGCTCGAACTGTGATGAAAGTCTTTAATCGATAAATTCTATAGTAAGAGATAACCACTTACATAATTGAGATTTTTCTACAAAGAAAAATATTAATTTTGTAGTTCATTTTGAAGAGTATTTTAATCGAATTCCTCGGAATTTTATAAAATTTTTTGTAATTATTAAATAAATTTTGTTTAAACAAAAAAATATTCTAATGAATCTCACTTTGATGCTCACATTTTAATTTTTTTTTTTTTTTTTTTTTTTTTTTTTTTTTAATTATCAAATATTAAAATATGCAATCAAACCAATTTAACATACAATAAATATTATAAACTCAATTGGTTTGATAGCATGTTTTATGTGTGTATATATACTAGATAATTTTGTTAACTTTATAAAATTAAAATCGCAATGTTATTAATACTTAAAATAACTGAGATATTTACTACTCTGTGTTACCGTTATAAAATGCTCTCGAGGCGTGATCGTTAAATTATTAAACTACAAAGAGCCTTCATTCACCTTCCAGGAACCTATTAAATTATATCCAAAAATATAACTTCTAAATGCTTCTTACATTATTTTCATAGCTTGGGTTGCTTATGTTTACAACTGCAATGAACTGATTCACTCTATATGGTCTTTGAAGTTCGTTTATTTATTTATCATACTTTTTTTAATTTTTTTGATTTATTTACAACGTTTTAATACTTCTTTGAAGTAGTAGTATATATTTAACTAAATTAACTTTTATAATTTTCTATATTTTAACGGAAAAACTGCTGTCTTAGACTAGTAGACTTAATAAAATACTAAGAAAAATATTTTTGATCATAATTGATAGGATAATCAATTAAAAAAAAAAATCCATGGAATAAAAAATGTTTACGATAGAATAAAAAAATTGTGTTAATAAGCTTACGATACGTAAATTCGTCGTTTAACAGCACGTCACCTTTACAACGCATAACGCGCATGAAAGAGGCCAAGAAAAGAGGGAGAGAAAAAGAGAGTGAGAACGAGAGAAAGAGAGGAAGAGAGCGAAAAAAATCTCGTGGAATACGGTGACGTGAAAAAGCGATAAGGTAGAACGGTAAGCAGATTCAATATATTACAAGCCGAGGGTAGGAAATTCGTTGCTGTTCTCTTCCTCTCAACGTTTTATGAAGTAAAAGAGAGAGAGAGAGAGAGAGAGAGAGAGAGAGAGAGAGAGAAAAAACTCGTCGTCCCACACGCCCACGCCTTTCCCACATCGTATATGCAGAGGAAGTGGATGAGGATACGCGTATATACGGGTATAAAGAAGCGAAATACCGCGAGAATTTGATTTTAATCCACGCGTGCGAGATATTTAGATAGATGGACATGTAAAGTGAAGGAGTCGGGAAAATCATTAATGAGGTGAACCTTTAACGAAATTTACGACGCCCTGGCAATTTCGCGTTGGCTTCTTTTCGGCATTTTTTAGAGTCAATGTTTCGTTTCGTTCTAAAGTTATACTAGTTGAATTTATACGATTTAATTTTTAAAATCATTGAATATTATAAATGAAAAAAGGTACCAATGATTAATTTTTTATCGATAATCCTATATTGATTATTCGTTATTATTAGTCGACAACGTTTTCCATCGAAAATTCGATACTCAGTCCTTAAATATATCGGTAATTTAAAACGAATCAAAAAATAAATTATAAATGTCTCCCAAAATACAACCGAGAATTTGCGAAAGAAAAAATAACCGATGAAAAAATCTCGAGCCACGAAAACTCTACATCCAAACTGTTCTCTCCTCTCATTCTCCAATAATATTCAAAAACGCGCGAGTTTTTGCTATCAATCGGGGGTAGTATGAGTTAGCGCGGGCTCGCGGTATAGCAACTATTTTAAAGCGTTCGCTAGCGGGCGCGAAATAGCCTAATCAACGTACGGGCCCGGATAAATTACGTTTTTACGACTCGTTTGCGGACACGCACTCGATGGGCTGCGCTCGAGCTCGTAAAAAGTCATATTTATGCATGGCAATCGCGATCAGACCGCCATAACCTTCCGACTCGTACGCTTCTTTTCCGCGCGGAATATTTTATCCGCGATCTAGTCTCTCTACAGTTGAAAATACCAATTTCTCAATCCGCGTTTATCTTTTAGACGCTGTCTATATGTTTTATATATATATATATATATATATATATGCGATTTGGCTTTGCCCGAGATTTTTTACTTTAACGCTCGTCGGATTTGACAAAAGACATTTTACGAGGGCCAAACGTGCAATTACGGAAAAAGTTTATGTATGCGCTGTCAGATTTTGTTGTTTCGCGTAACGGTTGCATTATGATAATTTAACGTTGTATGAAAATAAAAACAAGTTACGTCTTCTATAAATTTGTGATTATAAACGAGTAAAGTTTTGTATTGCCAGCAATAGAACAATATTTATCGAGGACAAATGAAAACGAATAAAAAAAATACTGTAAAGTTTGTTTTATGAATTCTTAAAATTTTTCTTCGAAACTATTATTCATAACCGCTTATTAAATTTTAATTTCTTCTCTTAACTTTTTTTTAAGGATGTTAAAAAGTTTATAAAAATATGATTGCATAATTTCCGTATAATGTGTATTACAAAATATTGTCTATTTTATTTTTTTAAAGTGCAATTGCCGTCAATAAAATAAGAAACATTAAACTGTCATTTTAGTGTCAAAAGTTTTTAAATTCAAATTTAAAATTTTGCGATTAAATTATTACCGCGCCATAAGATGCAATATTTGACCGATTTTTTAGTTAAACAAAGTTTAACTTAGTTTTTTTTTCTAATAAGAAAATTATGCAATAATTTAGTTTAACGAAATATTTATTTAAATTCTGTTATATACTGCAACTGTTGTTCAATGAACTATAAGTTTTTTTGTTTCTGTATTTGCTTTTCGAATTATATAAAATTATCGCATCAAACTTTTTATTTCCCGTCACGCAACGAGAACTCCTCAACAATTTCCTTTAACATTAATTAAATTTTCTTCGATTTATTCTGG
The DNA here is from genome assembly GCA_949987625.1 of Chalcis sispes. Lineage (NCBI taxonomy): Eukaryota > Metazoa > Arthropoda > Insecta > Hymenoptera > Chalcididae > Chalcis > Chalcis sispes. Next base: position 1,927,635 of record OX465098.1, on the reverse strand, counting down.
ACAATCATTCAAGGTAAAGTTAAACCAGTAGCTTTACACATGTGTATGTAAACTGTAAGTAATCCTATAAATGGCAAGACACAATACTCGAAGCGAGTGAGATAACTCAAGACCGGATATTGTTAGCTATCTTAATTGAATTGGCATATTTCGTTAACAACTGACATCGGTATACGCGATGTTCATTTTCCAGTAAGGTTTTATACTCTCCCAACGAATTTGTGAAATAACACGGAGATGTAAATAAATCGTTTACTTAAATAGTCGAGGTCAATGACACGTAATTCTAATTCTACTTCTTATACACAAAGTTCAATTATTCCATAAATTGATTGAAAATTTAAAGAAAAAAAAAAAAAATGATATATACGTAGAGAATATTCCGATAACTGTTTCAAGTTTATAATATTTATAAATGTTTTATATTGTATTGCAGTGACTTCTTTCATTATTTAATAAAAAAAGTGCAATAATTTTCAAAATATTGTTTTTTATATATAGAATTTAGTTTGTTAAAAAGATTTATTTTAACTATTAATTAAAAAAAAAAAAAAAAAAAAAAAAAAAATATTATCGATAATTTGATTAAAAAACATTTGAAAAGCATTAACCATGTTCCAAATTCTCGGAAAATTAAAAAAAAAAAATAAAAAGTTACGAAAGAACCTCGATGCTCTCGCGCTTCAATCAAACATTAACAACAATAAAATATTCGCTTACCATGCAACATACTTTTCATTCGAATTCGACGTTTAAAGTGCCTTTTTTTGTTCTCAAAGGGATCCCGCGCAGAAAGTGCCATTGTTATATGTACCCTAGCTCGTAAAAGACTTTTATGGACTCTCGCGTAAAATAAGTACAGAGCACGCTCCTTCTCCTTGTTCTTAACTATTAAAAAGTCATTCGCGAAACTGGCAACTCTTTCTCTTTCTTTCTCTCTCTCTCTCTCTTTCTCTCTCTCTCTCTCTCTTTCACATACACTTTCGAAAGCGAGCGAGCCTACGACGATTTTACGAGTAGTTCGTGCATGGTAACCGAATCTATCATGATTTCAAGAACCGCTAACTTATTCAGCCCGATGTTCCGACACCCATTTTACGGAATGTCTCGTTTCGCCTTGGCTCTCTTACCTTACAACCTTACAACCTTCTCTTCCTTCCTTTATACTCTTTCTTTAAATTTTTCTTCGATCGGTTTTTATTTTATTTTCCGATAACGAGTGTAAAATAAACTTAGTATCGAACGTAAACTTGAAAAGAAATATTTGAGCCCTGGCGCGCAGTCATTGTTGCAAGCAATTTCGTTTTTTACGCGGACGATGTATCGTGAATAATTACTGCGTCTACAAGTTCTAATGAAATTTAATAAATCATTAAACAATAAATCGTTAAGCAACAGCGTTAGATATAAATAATAGTCATTAAAAATTTAAAAGAAAAAATTACGAAACTACGTGCCCCAAAAAACCTTTATCAAATGATCTTGTTTCTCTCATCCCTGGCAAGAATATCCTTAAGTGTTTTTTCTCCTTCCTTCGTGTCCTCTTGTAACGTTTCCTTCCATCCAATGTCGTCGGAGCGCCGCGGGCCGAAAGGAGTTCAAAGTTTTTTGCCGACCGCCTTACCACACATGTGTATAACATATATATATATACACATGTAGACAAATGCGAGGAAGTATATAAGAAGAGAGGTTCGGTGCACGAGAAAGTGGAAAACGCAAGAAAGGAAAAGGACTGGAAAAAGTTTTTCGGAGTGTCTCGAAAATGTTTCTCACGCGCGCGCGTAAAAAAAGTTGGATACTCTCCGTCTTTCTCGGACGGTCCGACGTAAAAGTAAAAGGAGATTTATTAACTTCGAAAATCGCCAAGTTCCGAATGATGCCGCGAGTGAAGAACCAAAGGAGATTCCTGCACTCTCTCTCTCTCTCTCTCTCTCTCTCTCTGTCTCTCTCTCCGGAGAAAAGTTTGCCGCTTGAGAGTCTCTCCTTTCTCTCCCACTCTGTCTCTTTCTCTTTCTTTCTTTCTCATCTGCTGTCTATTTTCTGTCTAATCAGGTCCGTTCTTTTTGTCTATTTTATTTTACGGAGCTGATACTTTAAAAATAATGATATATACATATATATAAATATACATTACAACTCTTTTTTTTTTTTTTTTTTTAACAGAAAATAAATGAAAACTTTTGGTATATTAATAAAACAATCAGGTAAAGAAAGTATTAAACAATTATTTTCCTATTGGTCATCAAAGCAAAATCTATTTTTAAAAATAAGAATTAATTTTTGTTTTAAATTACATTATTCACTTTACGGATATTTTTAGATTGTATTTATAAATAACTTTATGTTTGGAGTTGTTTCTTTATCTTTTAAATTATTCAAATTTTTTAATTACAAAGTTAATACATACTCAAGATAAATATCTCATTTCTTGAATTTATGATAAATATTTGCTTATTTTAAAGATTGTCAGTCAATTAATCAAGATTTTTGGACTCGAGTCGGAAACTTTCCGTCTCCGCTTGCATAAAATTGTAAATTATTCTAAATTAAAAAAACTTATTCACATAATAATTAAAATACTCGAAGCCTGCCTGAAACGCTAACGAATCTTGATGAAGTTAAAAAGTAATAACAAATAAACGCGAGAGAAACGTCGTAAAAGATATAGAAGAAAAATCCACACTTCTTAGCAAACTTGATGCGATACGGAGTAACGTCAAATCCAAATCATAAGTTCGATGCAAACGAAGACTCCGACGCATTTATCTTTTATTTTCTTTTTTTTTTTTTTTTTTTCGTTCAAATACAAACAGAGAATACGAGGCGAGAAACGTCCGTCATAATTAAGGCGAATATTTGTATAACCTGATTTAACTCACTCCCGCATCTATACAGATATCGAGTGGATGGAAAAAAAAGAGAGAGTGCACCGTGAGAGGAGACGAAGAAAAATATCGCTGTCAAGGCGAGTTTGCATGAAAAATATTGACAGTCCAATTCGCGCGACACTTTTCTCTTTCTCTCTTTCTTTCTCCTCGATGTATAGATAGAGCACAAGCGTCGTGTTGTGCGAAATTAATTATTTTGAATATGTTACGAACGAACGATTCGCAAACGATCGATGACCCTTTTTTTCTCTCTTTCTCTCTCTCTCTCTCTGTTCCTTCTCCCACTATTTTCCAGAACTCGATTGAAATGTCAAGTTAAAAAAAAAAAAAAAAAAAAAAAGTAAACGAGGCGCATTTTGTACGGTAAATTTTTATTGACGAAGAATGCGTTCGCGCAAAGCGATGTGTGCACACGCATACACACGTGTGTAAATACATAACATATATGTGTGTGTGTGTATATATATATATAAAGCGTTATTACACGAGCGCCAGATTTTCATGCTTTCTATTTCCAGATGAGCGATGCAGTTTTTATATCCTGATATTTCAGGATTACGAGAGAAGATACACGATAATCAATCGTACCTGCCGTAAACTATACGCTTTTCACGATGGACTTGCTTCTTTTATCGATACGATGTAGGTAAAAGAATAATCCGTAATTTATTTCGTCCTGTATTGTAAATTCGTACAGATTTATTAATATGATGAAAATGTTTTCGTAGAAAAAATTTTTATTGCCAGACGATTATTTCCTACGTTTAAATTATAATCTTAAATTCTTAATAAATCGCCAACATTTGTATGTTAAGATATAAATACGCGTCGGGTTTAGTAATACAATTGATAAAAGTATACCGTGGATAGTTTTGAATTTTCATGAGGTTTAAAAATATTACCTAATCCATTTGATTTTTTGTACTTTTATACACATGTTTTATAAGAAAATTAAACTTGAAATAAATAATTGAAAAGATTGTCATTGTTCATTTCATTTATGAATAATAGTACAATTAACATTTAAAAAATTTAATTTTTTAATTTTTCATACTTGTTTACTCTTTACAAAATTTTAATGCAATAATTAAATAATTCTGCAGTTACAAAACTGGCAGTGAATTTTTAGAAGAATCCGAGAGTAACCTGTAAAATAATAACTTTAAGGTTTAAAAAAAAAATTCTCTGGTTAAATTTTTGTTTTAGAAAATGAAAAAATTTTGTTTTCTCATAAAAATACGTTTCACTAATTATTTTAATTTATAAAAAGCTTCTTAATGTTCTTAAAAGTTAATTAAATAAAAGGTACAGTATTAAGAATTTTTTTTTATTTTGTGCTTTTATTTATTTTTTTAGTTTTTAAAAATAATCAAATTTTCATAAATTTATTTGTTTTTGTCAAATTTTATAATAAGTAAACGAACGCACTTTCTGATTTTCCAAATTTTCATCTCCGTCATCCTTTAATTCGTATACTTATACGCACTTCATACTGGTACACGTTAGACATGTTGAAGAGAAAGCAAGAGCGAGAGAGAGAGAGAGAGAAAGGTATTCGGACCCGTGTGGAAACTAACTTATTGTTAACGACGGTGAAAACAAGGTAGGTTTTGGCTTATGCTTCTCGTGCTTAGGATTGCCGACGAGTGTACGGAGAAGAGAATTACTTCCCGCAATCGAGCGCTCGGTTATAACTGCGGCGCTACATGGCTAGCTGCCATCCGAAGATCAAATACAAGGAAACGGGAGAACGAAAATTTGGAGAAAATAATAAGATGTTATAATATTAAGATTGGATCAGAATTAATATCAGAATTTATATTTACAATTCACTATACTCATGGATACTTAAATTTTACTCTTATTTAAATAATGTAAAGTGTAAAAAGAAGAAAAAAACAACGTTAACTCTGGAAGCATATAATGGCGTAATAAAAAGATTATGAAAACTAAAGATGTTTTACGACAAACTATTCTTATTATTTAACCGTAGGCCGCAGAACGTCAGATTAGCCGAAGTTGCTCTTATTGCTTTCAGCCTTTGTATCTCGTTTATGTTCATCTGCAACTGTTTTCTTGGTCTCGAATTTATTCGGCCGATTCTTTGTTATTTTTAAACACTTATCTTTAACTCTTCATCGATTATTGTAAGAAAAAGTTAACTTATATTGTTTGCAGCAGAAATTTAACTTGCGTATATGATGCAAATAATGTTAAAGAAAATGATGAAATGATATACTAACAACAAAATAAATGCTTTGACGTGTCGCAACGCGTTGTTTACAGCTTGACAAATTTATACTGTTAATGTAATACAGGTAATGCAAGTTTAGTAAATAAGTAAAATTAAATGTAGCAATCCAATTCAATTTCAGCGCTCGTTTCTCTCTCTCTCTCTCTCTCTCTCTTTACACCCACGCGTCTACCGGACATCGTATACGCATTTCCTCAAGCTTTCGACGTTAGCTCGGTTAGAGTTCCGTGTTGGCCAGTTTGCGGATGAGTCGAGAGTTAATTAAGTCAAAATGATTAAGCTGATGAGTTTGCCGCGTGGCGGACCTCCTACAACCGCTAGCTCGCGCGAGTTACAACTGCAAAACGCATACGGATTGCCGAATACACAAACCATTAGCGCTCGTTGCGCTTGACCCTTTTATTTTTATTTTCATTTCTCGAGCCCGCCGTTGGAAACTCAGCGTTGGTTGTGATGTATGCTCGTCCTACCGGAGTAATTGTCAAGTGGTTGCCTTATCGTTTTTCTCTCAGAGAAGTCGTTATGATAATGTCAGAACGCTAAGTGATCGTGTCATTTAAATGCGAGCGGTAATGCCGTTGAAAATTGTCATACGTAAAATAATAATTTAATTTTAGTTTTATTTATTGTTTTAATATACTCTCTTGAAAATAAATTTTATCTCAATTTTAATCGTGTAATTTTATCTAATTATTTTGTTAAGATAATTTATTTATACAACTTAACTAAAAATTCATGGATAAATTTAAAACTATATAACATTTTTATATTTTGTTAAATAAAAAATATGTGTAAATCAATGGTTATTGTCAATCGTAACAACGTCTGACTACAATCGGCATCTATCTACTTGCACGTCTTTTTTTTTTTTTTTAATAAGAATTAATAAAATTTTTTTATTTTTTAATTGGTTTTTTTCTTAAAATATCTATTTCTTATTATTTAATATGTTACAATATATTTTGGTAAACTGGGTTTACTCTTTATTATTATATTTTGCGTTATTTTACGACACGATAATCGCGTCGTTATAGGTACTCGTATGGTATTCGTAGTCCTAACATGTATTTAAAATCATATACTACTTGTGAACCATTATCAAATAATTATTTACTTATTACAATTAAAATACATAATTTTCTTTGATTTTATTCTAAATTATGTTATAAATAAATATTAACTCTAATTATGTTTTATAATGAACTTATAATGTATCTTTTTTATCTGCTTCAAATCGAACAGTTGTATGAAAAAAAAAGTCTCATTACTTAATTTCAAATAATAAAAATATAAATTATTTAAATATCCAACTAATAATGTGATTTATTAAAAAATTTTTGAGAATTCAAATCGCGAAAATATACAATATTATTACTAATATTAATTAAATAATGAAAATTATGTTTTATAAAAAATATTGTTTCCGTTAAAGTTCTTTTTTAAGTAATTTATTTACTGCTTTAGTTGTACTAAAATATTATTTATAAATACCAATAAAAATTGATTAATCTAAAAAAAAAATAAACAAGCACTTGTTTACTTTATAAAATGACGTATAAATTTTCGCTATCTTAGCGCTAATACATCATACAGTCCGCAAAAGAATTCATGAAAAACGCAAATAAATCGGCACTCGAGAGCAGCGAGTCAAAGTATAAAAAAAAAAAAAAAAAAAAACAAAGATCGACGTTGCTTCAAGGAAATCGTCCGTGGCCAAACGTCGGCTCATCCGCCAATGAATGCCGTAGCGCGCGTTTCGTTCGCTTAAACAAAGCTGTCAGATAAATCGATCAACTCGCTGCCGTGGCTCGCGTCGCAATTAGGCGTCGAGATGCGAAATGGAGCCGTTAAGAGGTACGTTTCACTTCGTCTCATTGGCGGTGAGAGTAAACGCCTCTCTTAAACAAGAACGCACCGCCGCTGATTGATGCGGAACGCCCGACCGATCGAGAGCACGCACATGCACATTTACACGCACAAGCGCACGTCTTTGTGTGTTTGTGTGATACACGTATATATATATATATATATATATATATATATATATATATATATATATGCATATCAGGTCGGGATTGCCAGATTAGTTTAAGGGAAATATGCCGAGAGTCGCTCGAGATGGCAGCAAGGACGTCGAGTGATTTGGAGCGCGGCTTGAAAAATTTGTCCATTGTGTCGATTATTTTCGTTGAGATAGTAAAAAGAGCGAGAAAGAGAGAGTTAATGCTAGCGATGAAGCTTTGCGTAACAATTTTAGGTGGCGAAATTCCGAGTATTTGGGTGAAATTTATCGTATGTGGCAATCTTGATTTATTTTGTTTTTAAGCGTTTAACTGCAGCCTCACATATTATTCGCATTTGAAAATTTTACAATGAGAGGTTAAAATTAAACCGTTTTCTAACCGTAAACAATCAACTGGTTCACAGAGCTAGAAACTCGCTACCGACGATGACGCGACGATGAAAAATAATGCATATTGTATATTTTCGCGATTTGAATTATCAAAAATTTTTTAATAAATCACATAATTAGTTGGATGTTTCAATAATTTATATTTTTAGTATTTGAAATTAAGTAATGAGACTTTTTTTTCATACAATTGTTGGATTTGAAGCAGTTAAAAGAAAATTTCAATTGTATTTCAATTGTAATAAGTGAATAATTATTTAATAATGGTTCACGAGTAGTATATGATTTTAAGAGATTTTTTTTAGAGCTACGAATACCATATCTACATACAACGACGCGATTATCGTGTCGTAAAATAACGCAAAATATAATAATGAAGAGTAAACCCAGTTTACCAAAATATATTGTAACATATTAAATAACGTTTGCGTTAAGTTGACTTCTCGAATGTGTCAGTTGACGTTTTTACCGCGGGGCAAGATAGCCCTTCGCATACATAAATAGAAAAGTATGCGTACATAGCACATAGCTTGGAATTGTCAAGCAAAACGGAAAGCCCGTGCAACATAGTTATACAATATAGACTTAATTTTAGAAACGAAATAGAAGGAGAAGAGAGAGAGAGAGAGAGAGAAAGAGCGACGTTGGTTTATAATCTAGCGAGGTAACCGTTCACCCATGCCCACGACGGAAAGCTTACACTTCGAGTCGACAGCCCCGACACAAAGAACGCGATAAGACAGCGATCGCGCAAGAAGCCCGGGTGGAAACAACTTTGCACGTCCTCTCTCTCTCTCTATCTCTCTCTATCTCTCTATCCCTCTCCTTTTCTTTATATATATATATATATATTTATATTCATGCGTGCATATAGATGGGCGCGTATGGTGCGTACGTATGTACACGAAAAGTAGCGAGACACGCGTCCGACGGGACTCGCGCGCGTAAACTCGTGTGCACTCGACGGCGCGGAAATAGCTTTGGCACGGCTGCGCATTGTTCCGCGACGTGTGCCGCTGTTGATTCTCTATGCATCTTGTCTTTCTTTTTTATACCCGAGGAATATTTACGATAAGAGGCGGCCTCCTGCACTTTTTTTCTTTCATTCTAATTTTTTTTTTTTTTTTTTTTTTTTATATCCCTTGCGAATTGAGCGATAGTGAATAATGTTTGATCGTGTTGACTTTTTAATACGTTTAAAATTGTAGTTTAAGATTTTGTAATTGCTGCGAATATTTTTAAAAGGATACTTAAAAATTATAAATGACTTTTTTTAATTAAATTTTTTCATTTAAGACCTAATATTTATTTTTAGATTTCAATGCAGTAAATTATCACAGCAAAAAAAAAAAATTTTATTTAAAAATTAGTCAAACTAAAAAATAAATGGAATTAAAAAATCGCTGTGTTAATCGTTTAAGATAAATCATAATTTAAAGAATTAAATAACGATGCTGATAATTTTATACAAAATTTTTAATGATATAATCAATTAATTATCAAGAGACCGCAAGATCAAAAGAATAATAATCACAGTAAAAAAGAATAAATGATTTAATTGTATATATTTGTATCTCGCAACAGTTTTAAAGCCAATACACGTAATAATGCATCCTAAACTTTCCAAAACTTTCTTGACAAAGATAATATTAATGGCACCGTCTACTTAACTAAAGTCGCTTCATCTCTGTAAAAGCCTTCTTTATAACTTTTGTGTATCAAGTTACTGTGTATCACGTACTTACTTTAAATAACATTTTCAAAAGTAAGTCGATTTACTCTTTTGTTAAAATATAATAAATGTTGTACGGATCGTTTAAATAATGCTATACAAATATTACAAATAAAAAAAGGAAAATTTAAAGTAGCTTGGCCTAATTTTTTTTTTTTTTTTTTTTTTATTTAAAATCTGTAAACTATTATAATTCAAGGAGCAACTGTAAAAACCTTCGATAAAAAATATTTCTTTGAAAAAAAAAAAAAAAAAAAAAAAACAAATTGAAAACAACAATGCTCATTATTTTTTCTAGTTTCAATAGAATTATTCATAATGACAATTCACAAGACTTTTCTTTAGCATGAAAAGAATCTTTTTTTACTTAAAAAACCGGAATGCCGGAATTTTCGTTGAAAAATAATGGCTTTTTGTTTGTTAAAATTTATTTATATATTTATTATTATATTACGTCCTGAGGAATCTAGAGTTGCTTTGCAGCAATCTAAGGGTGAAAATAAATAATTTTCTCAGCGAAATAAAATATTCTTATTACGCTTCGACTTTTCAAATGTATTAATCTTACTTTTTTATTATAACATTAACGCATGCTGTCTACGATAATAAGTGTAAATTAAATATATATTGAAATACATCTATATTGTTATTAGAAGAGATAAAATTTTTCTCTTTTAAATTGAATGAAATCGGTTGAATTAACGAATAATTATTGGATAAAAATAATAAACAATTAAGAAATTTTTTCTATGCGAAACTTTTTATTATAAACTTAGTTTATTTTATTTTATTTTATTTTTTTTTATATTTTTGTTTGTATTTTTGTCTGACGGTTTATATTTATATTTATGTTTCTTTCCGTATAATATATCTATTGTTATTTTGCTTTGTATACACATTTCACTTTTTTTATTTTCTCTATAACGAATATAACTTTATATGCACACGTACCGATACTTTTACTTCAACATCTGCGTCGAAAATTTTCATCAAATCACTATAGCACATTTGTTTGTTTCTCAGATTTACACTGGTTAATTTCACTCAGAGAATACGAAAAGGAAAAAAAAAGAACGGATTATTTTCCATTATTTTTTAAAAAAATTTTAATTTCGAAACACGTCGCATTATTCTCTTTAAATTCGAGGACTGAATGGAATATGTCGTCTCGACTCTATGCCTTTGTTGCTTCTTTAATTGCTAACGAGATTATACGCATGTGCTATTGTTATTTATAGTTGACACCTATCGCTTTCGTACCACGTGTGTAATGCAATTTCGAGAACTCGTTTGAAAGCTGCTTGAAATTTCACATGCAACATTCCGAGTTCTTTTGTCTGTTAGGTATTATATTAATATATTTGCTATATATTAAACTTAAATTTAAATACTTATGTGTAATGTTTGATAAAAATTAATTTAATGTGAAAATTGAAAAAAGTTTTCATTTTCATTTACGAGCTAAACGCACGAATCAATTTTTAAAACAACTATATTATTATGGATGCCATAAATTCCCATGTATTTTTAAAATATATAAGAAAATATAAGCAAAATAACTTATTTAATTTTTTATCAATAATAAGGATAATGTAAAAGAGTGAACTTACTCGAAACAAAAAGAAAAATATTTTTATAACAATTTAAAATTTGAAATAAATATCTTTTCAAATAAATTAAATATTTGGAACATAAATTAGAACGTTGTAGTACAATTATAATAATAAATTAAAATAAAAAAAAAATAATAATCGCTGTTAAAAAAAAAGTTAAATAATATAGAAGAATTAACTAGATTCAAGATAGATAATTTTAAATCGGGAAAATCATTTTGAAGAAAAAAGTTTTTTTGATACCATTCAATTGTTGAATTAAGTGCAATCCTATTCGACTAAAAATAATTTCGTTTTTATTTAAGATATTTATATTTTTTATCTAAGTATTAGTTTTTCTGTTAGTGGTTCACCAACAAAAAAAAAAAAAAAATGCTTTGATGAAAAGTTAAAATTTCTAATTTATTGATTCAAGATTAATTTCTTGAATTAAGAAAATAGGATTATTTAAAACAATAAAGCTATTTTGAAAAGAACAGTTCTTTTGATTTAATTAATTTCTTCCCTCGGTAAATATTTGCATCTTTGTTATATTTAATTTATAATGCTGACAACGAAAAAAATGTAATACAAAAAATCAAAATTCTTCATAAATTTAACAGTTTTTTAAAAATTGACATAAAAAAAAAAATATATATATACTCTTGATAGCCGCGATGAAAAAAAAACCTATATCCACTCAAAAACTCGTCAAGTCGCTCCACTTCACGAAAACAATGAACAAAAGATAACGACTGAAAAGCGTTATCAAGAGCAGATAATTAAGCACTCGAAAGTGGCGAGCAATCTACCGAAACAAAAAAATCTCTTCAACGACATGGAGAATTTGAAAGCGTGCACTTCTCTCTCTCTCTCTCTCTCTCTTTCTCTAGCTCATTGCGCGCAAAACATAAACGAGCGACGATCTCCGCTGACGGTGTATACGAGTATAGCGCGCGCGCGCGCGGGGAATGCGCGGCGTTTATTTATAAGCGCGTAGTCGGCGTGTACTTAACCGCGCTAACTCCTACGTACGGAGCTCTCGTGCCCGCGTATAATATCACCGCGGTGAAGCGTAAGTCTTATACCTCGTTATAATAAACGCCGAGAATATTGGAATAATATGCGCGTATGTGTGTATAAGATAAATGACCCGTGCTCGTTGGGAAATGTTAATTTATGCGTTTCCTGCAGGGCTTGGGATCGATCGAATTGCTACTTATTTTTTTCTTTTCTTTTCTTTTCTTTTCTTTTCTTTTCTTTCATATTACGAATGTTCTTTTATAAACAAGGTATTTTTAAGACCGTTTGCTTCTGCCGCATTTTTAAAACAGATGCAACATACGAATATTTATATTGAATTGTAATTTGATAGGTTAATTAGAAAGTTGAATGAACGGTTGAAAATTTTCCTTTGTAAAAGTACATTGTATTACTCGGTGCAATTATGATAATAAACGATATTTGTTTGCATTCTTTTTAATCGTAAATAATAAATAAAGATATAAGAAATCTCATGTAGCATATTCTTGTAGATTACTAGTATTATTATTATTATTATTTTTTTATTTTATTTTACTTGCGTAAACAAATTGTTATAATATTTCAATTTATTTACAAATAATTCACTGGCAAACTCAATACACTTTTAATGATATGAAAGGCAGTAATATAATTTACAAGTTGTCTTTTATATTAATATAAAATTGAAAAAATTTCACAATACGTTTTTTGAAACGTAACATTTTACTGTAATTAATAAATATAAAAAGATCATTGAAACATGTAAATTAAACATAAACAAACTTTTCTATAGAAATATCCAAATTAAACTTTTTTTCGTATACATTATACGTGTTATTTGAACGAAATACCAATATCAATCAATTACAATAATTTTTTTTTACCTAAATGTAAAGAATTTTTCCTGTAAGATACCATGAACGCATATTTTTAAAATTCTATTTTAAAATTGTATATCTATTTGTTGGTAGAGATTGGAATGTCGTTTGACCAGTCTAAAGCATTTTGCTATAGTTTTATCAAACTTTGTATCTTACGGCTGTAACTATAAAAAGCAATTAAAAATAAAAAACTATTTTCTTTTTTATTAAATACTTAAATATTAGTTCATTTATTATTAGTTTAAATTAATTATTAAAATTTTGAAAAAAAATTATTATTTTAAATTAAGTCATACGCTTTTGACCAATAAAAATTGACAATAAATGTACTGCAATATGTTAAAAATAATTCAAATATAATTCTATACATGTATATATACATATCGTATAACGAAATCCGAATTTCAAATTTCAATCGGTAAATAATTGCATTTATTATGCATTAATATATTGTAAATACTGTAAATGATTCACAAAGAAAATGAATGAAAGATACTATTTAAACCGTCTCCTAATAAAATAAAAATATTATATGCTATTATCCTTGTCATAAAATCATACAAGAACAAACGATCAAAATTATCCTTTATGAAAAATCATATACGAAAAATGCGCAAAAGTAAACGATTAAAAAATTAAACAGATATGCGCAGTATATATGTTCCCAATGTCAGTAATAGCGGCGGCGTCGGCGACTAGTTCGAATATCTGTATGTGGAAATTAACTTAACCACAATTAGTGGAGGATCTAACCGCAAACTCTACATCGTTCTCTGTCTCGCCCTCTTTGTCTCAATTTCTCTCCTCTCCCTCTCTCTAACTTCTGCATTCTCCGATAATCCGATTTCGTTATTTTTTACAAGTACAATCAAATATAAATTCGGGGAGTTCGAGCTCTCTTTTGTCTTACAACTGCCAACGTACTATACATCGCTTCGTACTCTTGAATTTTTTAGCGCAAGAGGTATAGCGTATTTAAAAAAAAAAAAATTGGTTGAAATGTTGAAAGATATTTTATATCGACAAATCGATTAATTCAAAATTAAATTAGTTAAAATTTTACTTTCGTCTCGTATGGTTGTATGAAGAATAAAAAATAAAATTTTGTTCACGTTCGTTCAAAATAAATCGAATAGTTTTTAACCATGTGTAAGATAAAATTAACACTTTCAATAATTCTATATTAAAAATGCTGAATTCTTGTAAATAAAAAAAAAAAAAAAAAAAAAAAAAAAAAAGATAAGGAAAAATATTTGATTCGTTAATTTTAAAAATATCTGTTTGTATCTAGTTTTCATCGAAAAAATTTTTCATTAAAAAATAAAGCTATTGATTTTTAATAACATTTGCATAAATGATTTTTTTCATACGAATTATATATATTTTAACTTTTCGTATACGTATCAAAAAATCTGAACGCGATAAAAAAAAAAAATAAGACGTAAAAAAAAATCTGTAATTGTATGAAATTCGTATAATTTTTAGAAATTGTTATTTTTACGGTATCTTGGCAATGTTTAAAATCTTATGTCAATAAATGACAATATTTATTCATAACCAAAAGTCATCGTTATATAATCGTTTTCATAATTCTAATATAAGTATACATTAATCTTTAATACTTTAACATTAAATAAATGACCGCACGACGCATAAAATTATCAAAAATAAATGAAAACCCTAATCGTTATCAGCCCAATCTACGTAACCTTTGAAAGGTTACTGCTCGACATAAAGCAATTAATCCATCAGCAAGCTATTATATAAAAAAAAAAAAAAAAAAAAAAACCGTCCTTCGATTTCGTCGAAACGAGCAAAAGCTAAAGAGAATAGGGGATAGAGGGAGATATCAAAAGGGTCAAGTACATTACGCGAACGAACGCGCGCGTAATGGTCACTTTATCCTCGCTCACCGCGTTAAGCTATATATAAGGTATAAATATATATATATATATATATATATATATATATACGCGCGCGCGCATTTTGCAGCGATAATATTAGCCGTTCATGTAGCGCAAAGCAAAATGTACGAATAATGGGTGTATAAAGAGAAAGAAAGAGAGAGAGAGAGAGAGAGAGAGAGAGAGAGAGAGAGAGAGAGATAGGGAGTTTGGTCTTATCTTTGTAAAACGGATGAAGGAAAAGAAAGAGCAGCAGATACGGAGAAATGCGAGTGGATAAATTGCAAAGGTTATACTTGCGATGCGCGGCACCGATGAAAAATTCGGCGGTCGGTTCTTATTAAATTTTTCGCCGGCACCCGTAAATCAGCCGGACGCGAGCTCGTTATTACGCGTCCCAGCCAATAATCGTCCGCGGCGTCCTAGCGCCGAAGAGAAACGTAATTGCGAAGGTTTACGCTCGCCCGCATCCACGCGCGCGCGTCTGCGTATACACACACATATATATATATATATACATAACGTTGAGCTGTGATTTTTTCGGCAAATTGATGAATTCGCGCGTTTATATACATATAAATGTATATACGGAAGCGCGTTATCAATGCGTATTTGCGGTTACAGCGCGCGATGATTAATTGCCCGGGTGTTGTCGTACGCGGTTTTGTTACCGATTTTATATTTGCCCTTTTGCTTTTACATGTTAGTTTATATATGTGTATATATGTATATATTTAGATGTGTGTATGTATATTCATTTTACGGATGATGAATGCCGTTATTATTTATATGATGATGTATCGCGTACTATATTTAACCTATTTCTGTAGATGGAGTAATGTGCATTTGATGTTTTATCATTTGGTTATTATTTAAATTGCTCGTAATAGCTACGTTATGAAAACATTTATAGAGATTTTTGCTTAAATATAACTATCGAATAAATAAAAATGATGCATTATAAATAAAAATAAATAAAAGCAAAAGTGAGCTATGAAAAACTTTTGTAATTTATATTTCAAATCAGTTCAGTTTAAATATAGAAATTTGATTTTTTTTTTTTTAAATTTAAATATTATAGTTATTTATCAAAAAGAATATTTTTAAAAGAAACCGATAAAAATTTTATGGGAACTTTATTAAAAGAGAGATATCTGCAAACAATATTATTAAATTATGTGAAAAGAGGAAACTGGATTCGAATTTCTTTTACAAATAATTGCATATATTAAAATTCGGCAAGTAAAAAGAAAGTAAATATTTCAAGTAAAAATATATTGTAAAATACGTAATCTAAAGTTATTAATTTTAAAATCCAAAGAAACGGCACATCCATAAACGAGACATAACTCAATTCCATTAGATTAATTAATCCGCTTAACACCGCGCGCGAGCTGCGCGACTTTTCGCTCGCTCAAAGCGGTGCGCTCGAGTCCCCAAAGAGAGATCCATCGGAGCTACTCCGATGCGCCTACTCCCTCGGGAACTTTGACGCGGTAGCTCTTAACGAGAGGTAACAATGCGCAACCGCGCGAATAAGTGCGGCACGCGTCGTGCGAGGCTGCGTAAGCTCGTTTGAAAAAAGAAAAAAAAAAAAAAAAAACGAAGAAAAAAAAAAAAATTTTCCAAAAGCGCTTAACGCTATTGGATTGCGCTCAAAGAGAGACAGAGAGCGAGAAAGAAGCCAACAGCGGCGCGATGTAGTCGCTTTATGTACCAAAGAGGACGGAGGAAAGCACAGCTCCACAGGTGGGAAATGAAACCAAGGTAAGAACGCGCCCGCGCCAGCTGGAAAATTCACGGCTAAGCACGAAAGAGCGAGCGAGAGAGAGAGAGAGAGAGAGTCTTTGTCAAGTTTGGAGATTGGGCTGAAACAAAGTTACCGCGTTGTTCGGCTTCTTCTAACCTCCTCCCCTTCACCCCGCTACGCCAAAATGAACATTCGGTGCGATCGATTCAGCCGATGGTACGAGTTGCGCATACACTGTACCGTTGTCGGAGCTTTGCCGTGTACATGTAAAACGCACCGAGATCTCGTAATTAATGAGTTTTATCTGTTGAGCCAACGGATATTTATCATTCGCGTGAAGATGAAGTCAAACACGGATTATACGAGAGATTTAAGAGATGCGCTAATGTTGGATGAGAGAGATACGTTTGGTTATAATTTTCCTTTCTTTTCTTTAAATTTTTTTTTTTTTTTTAATTTATTTAAAAAAAGGAGTTTATTATAAAATAAAATATTACTTGTCTTTAATTTCGTTAAGTGAGTAACTAAATAGTATCTTAAATGTGAAAATTATTTTAAAATTGATTTTTTATTGTTTTCAAAAATATTTATTAAATTATTAGATGCTTTAGTCTATAATATATATATATATATATATTCAACGTCACCAATTAATACGTAACTAGAAAAATTCTATAATATTTTTTTTTTTTTTTTTTTTTGTCAACAAAAATAAAAAATTAAAGAACGCAATTAAATTTTCCCTAGGATATATCAATTTCTCACGTACGTTATACACTTCATTGTTAAATTAACAAACTGATTTTTAGTTATGAATCGCCCGAAGTGAAATGAATCGTGACGGCGCAAGTTCAATTATTGTCGAGTTCATACGAGAGAGCACTTGTGAACTCGCATATTTTGGATGCGCGGCCGTGTTTATTTTGTCTCTCTACAAATGATCAAAGGATAATTACCGCGCGTATATAACTTAATAAAAGCGCTTCATAACGTCAAGTATGCCGTGCAATAACTCCATTCGTATAAATATAGGGATGCATTGTCTCTAGTGTATGCATGTGTATATGTTTGTGTGTGTGTGTGTGTGTGTGTGTGTGTATGCGTGTGTGCATCATACAAAAGGCCTGGAAATATCGATGAGGTCGATTTTTGAACGTTGAAATGCATTAATCTTAAGAATAATGATTTGAATTAACTTGTTGCAGTGTTTTCCATTTTTACACATGTAGGTAATAAACTTTCAAATTTCATTTAAAAATTATACTTTTAATAAAATAATATTCTTTTAATTTATAATTTTTAATGCGTTCTTATTTTTAATTAAAACAAATGATTGTTTTTGATTGTTCACTTTTTTATACGCACCGTCAGACAGTCGATTTTATTAATTAATTATTTATACTATCACATGTCGCCTTCTTTCATTAACCTAAAAGCAATAAAACGGTAAAAATAAACTTCTGAACACTTGAATATCAAAAAAAATTCAAAAATTAAAATTTTAGTAATTTAAAATTTGATTAATTTAATCAATAATTTTTCAATGAATAAAGCCACTTTATTTCAATCAACTATATTTCACCTTAGTCAAAACTCTCATTGTCTATTCGTTCCTAAATCGTTTACGCATCCTTATCAAATCCAGAAGTGCATATACGTGAAAATCTAATAATATGAAATAAAAAGTTCGCCTTTCTCCCTTTGCCGGCGTTCATTACAGATCAACCGTAAAAATTTTCCCCGCGATCGTTTCTTTCTCCAACTTCTAATTTTCCAGACTCGACAAGTCGCTCCCGAAATCGTTCCGCGTTATCTCATACATTAAAGATATCCGTCGGCGCAGTCACGACGTTTTCACGACAATTCCTGCCAAGATTGCGTCACACACACACACACACACTCATATATTCACGCGTTCAAGCCGAGAAGAGGAGGAGGAGAGAGAGAAAGAGAGAGAGAGAGAGAGAGAGAGAGAGAGAGAGAAAGAGAGAAGGAAGGAAGAAACGTCTGCGAGCGAGCGGTCCGCGCGTGTCATTTGAATTTTGCATTAAACATCGTCGCCGTCTCTCGCACTTGGTCGTTTCGTAATCTTCCCCTTTATTGAGATTGCCGTCCCTGTCTTTTATACCCGCATGCGTAACCTTATTCAGCTAGCTTAAAGAAAAAAGAAAAAAAAGAAAGATATAAATAAAAAAAAATAAAAAAAAAAAAAAAATAAAATTTCGTAAAGATCGAAGAAATTTCGAAAATTCAAATTGGCCCTCGACAGCTCGCTCTCGTCTTTGCGCGAGGGGAAAAAAGTAAAGTAAATAGTAAAGGTGACGATGACAACGTGAAAGCGTGACTTGGCATCTTAGGAATTTAAAAATGAGATACTCTTAAGAGAAATGACTTTTTTTTTTTTTTAATATAATTTTCTTTCGCTCATGAAAATTGTCTCGATTTATTTCTCGAGGTTTGAGAGACTCGAAAATGACTGCTAAAAATTAAACGATTAAAATAGTAACTTGTTGACAATTTTAATAACTAAAAATAAAATTTCATCTGTACTTCAACGTTTATATTTATATTTCTTTTATTTTAAAATGACTTTTAATTTAATAAAAAGCAAACTTGAATATGAAATATGATTTGATTATGACATATTGTGTAAAGTGGTATTATTTATCTCAAAATACTCATCCCAAATGCCTGCTTTTTCATTTCGTATAAAAAGTATGAAAATTTCATCAAGAATTACTTTTATTAAAAATACCAAATTATTATTAAAACTTTTACTAAATGATGGAGTAAATTTTAAAAAAAGTTTATATCAAAATAAAAATATTTCTAAAATCAAATAAATATTTTTAAATTTAGCCATGAACTTTAATATATTTCATACAAAATGGAATCGAAAAAATCGCTAGTAAGGATAAATTCATCCTACAACAACGTCCGAACAAATTGGAAAAACTGCTCGGTAAAAAGCCAAAAAGTAAAAACAAAAAAAAAAAAAAAAAACACAGCTCCAATGCAGTCGGCGGCATCTTACTTAAACCGAGCGTAACGCACGAGAAAAAAAAACCGGTTAAAATAAAGAAAGGAAGAAAACTGAGAATCCCTCTTTCCACGCAAGGAATTTAATTTTCTATTTTACTAGACTTTCGTGGAGCGGCTCGATGCTCTCGCATCTTTGCGAATGGAATGTGAGCCACGAAGCAGCTTTTGTCGGCAGCCGCGCCGAAGACATGTTCCCTTTCTCCCTTTCCCCCTCCCCTTCTCTCTCTCTCTCTCTCTCTCTCTCTCTCTCTTCACTTTCTTGCGCTTCCTCTTTCTCTCGCATCCTCGCCTGCGTCGTTCGATATAGGCTCGGATGCTAAGGATTCCCCCAAGGGGTGGAAGAGGACACCCCGACGGTGTCAATTGAAATATTTCGTGCGAATGAGAACTCTGCGTGTGTATATGTATATATGTCATACCTCTTTCTTTCTTAGCGAGGTCATGTTACGGATACTTTTATTCTTAAGACGAGCTGATTCTTCAGGGAAGATTATTAAAATACGTTTATTTCGGTATATGCTATTATCTTCAATGACATTACGTATCATATTAAATATATACGCTGTCTTCTGTAAATTTAACTTTTCATTTAAAAGAAGTTTATTTACTCGCAATTTTTTCATCATAATTTCGTTGAAATGTTCATTCGAAAAAAGATTCAAGATTTATTTTAATAAAGATAGTATATTCAGGTAATTAGTTAAACTCGAAGTAAACTCGATGATTATTTACTCAAGAGAAGATAAAAATTAACTGAAAAAATATCCATAGCGCGCATGAATAATTAAAAGATCTTTTTACATTCGATTTTCAATCAATTCTTCCCATTCATAGTACTCTCGGGAAATGATCCGAGGGCTGCATTAGCAGAATTAAAACAGAAATATCGACACCGCGGATGAAGCGTAACGGATGACCTGAAAATTCTTCTTTAAAAACCGATAGGTTTTCCCAATCAGTTATTGCAAAGTTTTTTCCCTTCGAAACAATATTTCAGAATTTTATTGGAACGAAGGCGAAATCTTAATTACATCCCCCAAAGATTCTGAATATGTACCTAATGAACATTTTGAAAATATTTTTTGTAAAATTGTAACGCAATGTTATATTCCAGTGTAAAATTGAATATAGAGGCAAGTACTCGTATATCAAATAATCAAGTTTGGAATAATTATAATTATAGTTTGTTGTAGAAGCATTGGAATATTTATTATTGTACTTTTATGGTCGTGTATTTGTTTTTTACTTTATAAAATTATTTGGAGTTTTTTTTCATTCAACTTTCTCGAATAATTTTTTTAAAACCAAATTCATTTTCAATAAAAATTCTGTAAAAAGAAAATTTTCCATCGTCAGAACATTAAATTTTCAAACAACTCATTAAAGTCACGTAAAAAAAAGTTCGTTACCTTTTCAACTTATTCAGCGCATATTGCAGCAAAATTTTCACGCATACGTTGAGAGAGAATCGAAAAGCAAAGTGAGAGAAAAAAGAGGCAAATACCGAAACAAAGCAATGCACGAAGTCCATCGGTTAAAAACCGAGGCTTACATCACTCGCCACAAAAACCAAAGCAAAATTTTCATTTGGCAAATTGATCGATGAAAACGCGTTTCATATGTACGCATAGTTCTTGGAAAGATCACCTACACACGTACATATTATATATATTGTTATATATATTGTTATATATATATATATATATATATATATATATATATATATATGCGTTTGCGAGAGATGTAAATGCAGGCGTGCGCATTATCTCGCGAGCTAATCGATCTAAAATCCTTTATAAACAGAGACATACCCGAATCCCTTCAAAGCTAAAGACGTATGCGCGTAAGCGAAACGCAAACCCATAACCCGAGGCAGAAAGAAAGTAATCGGCGCTCGTCAAGCTCACTATGTATATTCGCGCAATTTGCCGAATCTCTTGCTCACGTGCACATATATATATATATATATATATATATATATATACATATTTATACGAGTACGTATAATATCGCGCATGAATTCATTAACGACGAGGCGTAAGTAGTGATATAAACCGATAGTCAACCAAAGGCTCACTCTCGAGTACAAACACACACACGGATACTCGCGCGCGCGCGCGCATACAGAGGCACACAGGGAGGAAAGTGGCCCGGTGTATAGGCCTTACGTTCCGCGTCAGGTGTGCGTGCGCGTACAAACAGACGCGCGCGTCGTGATTGTAATGAACCGGGAGGATTGTCTTTGACAAATGTTTCGCATTACCTAAACCCCTGTCGCACAAACACATCCTGCATATATAAACATCATCGTTTGCGCATCCCCGCGCTTGCTCGCTCACTCGCTCGCTCGCCCGCCAGCAGTCGCTTAGAGAATATAACATTGCTATATAGAGCGTATACCGAAACGCGCGAGTGTCTCGATGACGTATTAAGCGACGTTTTATCAGCTTCTCCGAATATTGTTACGCGCTTGTCAATGTGTGTAATGCGCGTGTGGAAATGGATAATAATTGTGAGCACGCGAAAAGTTTCGATATTTCCTCTAATGTTCGATGCTTTAAAATACAATTATTAATCCATACGTTTAAGATACATAAGCCGTTATATGAACTTTTTGTTAAAATAAACTTTTATAAAAATCGATAACACTTGAAAATCGTTTATATTAAGAGGACATTATTAAAATTAAAATGTATTTCAGAGCATTTTTTTTTTTGTTTTTTTTTTTTTTTTCATGCTCTTTTTTTTTACTATATCAAACGCATTGATTTTTTTGTCGACTGTGGTTATAAAGAGAGATATTACAATAAAATAAAGTTGAAACGAATGTTAAAGCGAAATTTAATCATTTAATCGAAATTTTCGTCAACACAATCGAGCTTCGCTTATAATATTTTTATTTTCGTAATATTTATAATTTACCTTAAAAATATCACACCGGCGGCCCAGTTATCCACTAGACTTGAACGATCGTTTATTTACGTATTCGTCACATTAAAATTTTGCCAAGCGTTTAAAAGCATGTAAAAATCGACCTCGTTAAAGCGATTTAATCGTATACATTTATTATAACGTACGAGATAAAACGCGATAATTATCGTCGCGTCGTTTAACGATTATTGCATTATATACGAATCTTCGAAGAGTGCAGCGATAATTTTTAATCGCTCACGAGAGCGTACAAAGCAAACGTTGGAGGGGAGACATAAAAACACGAATAAACAGAACGCGGCAGCCGCCCTGACATACAAACATAAACTCGCTAAAAGACGCGTCGCGCAAAACGCGGCTTCTGTATATATATGTATATATATATTTATATACACGTATGCACAAAGTGTCGAAGTGCAACGGCATCCGAATATAGCCGAGAGAAGTGTCGACGCAGCCGCAGCTGATGAGTCACTCGTAAGCATCCGATGAGCTACACCTCACACTTACAAGCACACACACACATAGTTTGAGCGAGAGTCATGCCAAGCTACCTTTTCGAATAGCTTATACGCTTAGACGAGCGGCTTGATCAATTGCTTCTTCTTAATTAGTGAGAGAGAGAGAGAGAGAGAGAGAGAGAGAAAAGAAAAATCGCGCGGTGATAAAACGAGTTTTTATTCAAACGATGATATAGCTGTCGTCGTCGTTCGTTATCGAATTATGTGCGCGTGATGAAATTGCATTTGATTTTTAACGATTTATTAATAATTTTAATAACGTTCTATTTTGGTCAATTGGGTTAGCGATTTTTAAAATAATTTGGGGCTACGGCATTGTACTTTGTTATGAAAGTTTTCTAGTAATTAATACGTTCAATTAAATCTCATATGTATGATTTACGGCAAATTTTTTAAACTACAACATTCTATTGTTTTGAAAAATATTTTATATTGTAAATGTTGTTTCAAATTTAATTTACCTTTTGAATTGCTCTTAAATACATAACAAAGCATTTTCACTTATACAATACAGTGCTTTTTATACGGCAATAAATAAAAAAAAGTGTATAAATTGATTATTATTATTAAAGTTATCTAATGTAATATAACAGTGAAAATCTATGTTAAACGTAAAGCAACATTTTGACAATTAGACGTTAACGGCAACACGGAAATTTATCATTAAACGGGACATTTCCGTATTTTTATGAGCAAAAGATACGTTTATCAAAGTTTCTAATCGTAAAACTTATTTATATCGTTAAAACTAACAATAAACACCGAGGCGCGTTCGGTCACCGAACCGCAACAAAAGCCAGCTCTATTTTTTCTACGTTTTAGAAAGTATCCTGCGTAAAAAAATTCACAGATACAGTGCGCAATTCAAACGGATTTAAGAAAAATGACGCACTAACGATACACGCTTGTGAGAAAAAACATGGAGCGGTTTTTGTTAACAACGGCGGCGTCTTATAATACCTTTGGGTAGAACGTCAATGTACAACTAGATGCTGCGATATTGCGCAAAAAAGGGCATGTAAACGAGAAATGTGAAAAGAGTAAAGTAAGACGTTTAACGTGAATAACATTTTACAAAAAGTGTTTATTTATTTATTTATTTATTTATTTATTTATTTATTTATTTATTTATTTTTTCTAATGAAATGAAAAGGTTATACAGAGACGCAGCTAGATTGTTTGATTTATTTTACGCTGGTGTTTGAATTGTCGTAAAATATTGTATGCGTTGTGAAGGGAGACGCGTTATTTAAATATGATACGTAAAGAAAAAAATAAAAATTGTTTCGGAAAAATAAATATATATATATATATATATATATGCATATAGAAAATTTTTATTCGTATAGGTATTTTTTGGGATTAGCCGCGGATAAATCCTGTAGTTGAAAATAAAAATGGATAAAATATTAGAAAAGTTTGCTATGCAAATATCAAGATATTTATAATCAAATGATATTGTTTCTACGCTCAAATAAATAATTGTTATTTTCTATTTCCATTGATTATTTATGAGTATATAGACGGTTTTTAAAAAATCAAAGCGAATACGTACAAATCTTTCACATATTTTAAAGGTTCTTTTATGTTGTCATTAAAAATTAGTAATATATAAAATGAATATATGAAAAATAATTAAAAGAAAAAAATTGTTTACTCTCCCCAATATTACCCATGAGATGAGTACATATACTTTAAAATTTAACTTAACTATCAACCCATTTATTTTCCAACAAATCGTCATAATTCACTCATTCGCTATTCTTTGTTCCATCACTTTTTAATCCCCAAACTTTTCGTTTCTAATTTTTTTTGTCTCTTTCTTTCCTATTTCCACCCTTATTTTCGCGGCATGAATTATGAAAATTACTCCAGCAAGAAAGAGAGAGAGAAAAAGAGAGAGAAATGAGATGCATTACCACAAAGGCGCATTTTAAGTAAAACTTCTGGTGAAACATAATAGGGACGCGTGTCTTCCTATTAATTCAATTAGAAAAGAAGAAGAAGAAGAAGAAGAAGAAGAAGAAGAAGAAGAGGTAAGAAATAGGAGTGTTAAGGGGCAAGCTCTCACTGTAGTTCATGCAAATACCGACTCGCGTAATTCGAGAACGCGGACGCATTGCGCGCCTGTTATTCTGTAACCAAATCGGGAGAAATTTCGTGCTCATAGTATAGCGTTACGTATGCTTATTTGATTTTGACTTTTTTTTTTTAATAATTATGTTAATGCTATTTATTACAATATAAATAATATGCGTAAATGTATATAAAAAGAATAATATTTTTATTTTCATTATTTATGAATATATAATTTATATGTAAGGTTGATTTTAATTTATTAAAAAAGTTTTAATTCCATAAATAATATGTTAAAATAGTAATGAGATAATTTCAAAACTTTTTAATAAAAAAAAAAAAACATTTGTACACGAATATTTCATTTATATTTTATTTCCTTTTTGAATTTCTCACAAACAAATAAATAAATAATTATAATTTGTCAGGTTGAATATTCTCATCGTTATCAGACTATATTTTATAAATAAATTTTTTCAAGCAATACCTTCTATTATTGCATATGAATATTTATTATTCCATGACTTTATTTGATTAAAATATGAATATTTCCAAATGGAAAAACAAAAAAAAAAAAAATCAAAACAAATCGTATATATAATGCGCAGCAAATATCGCGAAATTTTAAACTTTATTTTAAAATTCATCTGCACTGTGAGATATCGCATAAGATTCGCCAGAATGATCGATTTTCACGCCAATAACAATACTCGTATAGATATATGTATATATGAGTATATAGCAAGGAGCAAATCGCTAATCAATGAAAGCGATGACGAGCGAGAGGACGACCTCATCGAAAGCTCGACCTTTCTATAAACTATCCCCCAGGAAAGTTCAGGTAAGCCATAGAACCGTAACCTTTACTTTACGAGCCTTTCGTGTCATTCGCTCGAAAGCTTGCACTTTACCTTCTCTCCCTCTCCCTCCCCCCCCTCTCTCTCTCTCTTTCTTTTGTGAAAACGGCCATTGACGTTAGGCTCTTTTTATCCGGACGTAATGAAAGCTTGTAATTGTAATTTATAATGTCCTTATGCATAATAATTGACGGAAACTACCTTAATTGTCGATGTCGTTCTTTTCAAACTTTGTCAAGCGAAATAAGTTTAGCTGTTATCGGCAAACTTGGAAAAAGTATTGTAAAAATATAAATTAAAAGAATTTGCGCGATAGGACGATGTTTTATTATCATTTATCAATTAAGTATGAATGAATAGTTGTTAAACGTTTCTCTTTGGAAATAGATTTATGCCTCGTAATTTAAACGATAGATTATTATTGTTATGAAACGAAAATTCTGTAATAAGAAGGGAAAAATGTCGATTATAAGTTTAAACTGAACCTCCCAGTTTGCTTTTGAAAAATAATAATAAAAATGGGAAATTTGAAAAGTTTATAAAAAAAATAAATAAATAAATAAATAATAGAAACGATTTAAAATAAATAAATGAAAGAAGAATTTTGGCGTAAAAGCTTTTATGCAATGCGTCGAGTTTAAAATCGCTTTTTCACGGAACATTAGCATTAATTATTAACGCGTGAACAAATTTACGTTTCACCGTCGAAAATTCGAACGATTATTTTTTTTTTTCATTTTAAAAACTGGTATTTCGACAAAAACAAGATAATAATAATAAGAAAAAAAAAAAAAAAAAAAAAAATTGAAAACAACGAATAATTAGAAACAGTTGCGAATTTCCAAGCCGCTCAAACGATAAAAACAAAAAGTCGACATGAAAGAAAAAAAAAAAAAAAATACACAATCCGAAAGAGCAAAAAAATAAATTAAAAAAGGAGAGAGAGAAAGGGGGCGTAGAGGAATCGTATGTTAACGAAAAAACGCGTGAAAATAGTCGCTGGGTAAATCTAAAAATTTTCAATTTGCATTCGATTAAAGGACAAAGTGAAAGGGAGAAAGAGAGAGAAAGATCGAGAGAGGGAGGGAAATTCGGTGCGCGCCGTCGGCAGTTCCCATGGCTCGCGACAAACTTTACTCTTGCGACGCTTGTCCGGAACAGGAGGAACGGGATAGCGTGAGGGAGACCTCGCGGAGACTTGTCCGTTGCAAAGTCGAAACATAGTTAGCATCGAATCCAGATAAACCAAAGGGAAAGAGGATACGACGCGAGCCGAGCATGCGTCTGCACAGATATGTACCTGTATATACAAAGGATATATACGTATATCCTTTTGAATCTGGCTCTTAGACTGCCTCGATTTGGATTATTAATTTTCATGGATCGTTGTGTTTGATAGCTCATAAGTTTCTAACGCAAATATTAAGATTAACGAAGATGTACAAATTGCAACTTTGTTAAGCCACACTTCAATAAGTTCTTTGTGTACCTATAGCATCATCTAAATTATAGGTCGAATAATGATCAAACCTATAAATTATTATTGTGAAATTAAATTCCTAATTATCACACGCAGATTATTTTATTATTATACTATTAAAGGTAACCTCAAATGAATCATTAAAATAATTCAATAAATTTAAAATTGATATCGAAGTGTAATTATTTTTAAAGAATATTTTTAAATAATGATAAAATCTTTATTATCTTTAATATTTCAACCGGAAATCTAAAAATCTATAACGATGACATAATACTTGAAGCGTTTTCATTGCTGATATAAGAAATGATTTTCTAAGTAATAAGTAAATAACATTGCTTCGAATAATTTTACCTATTAATGTATTTAAATACTTTAGAAGTTAAATTAAAATATTTATGATTGAGTGAAGGTTAATTTTAATCATAATATTTCATTTATTCATTTTTTAATTAAATGCAAGAAATTCAAAGCATAACAGTAATTTCAACTTACAAGATTTTTCTTTATTTACCAAGTAGAGATAGTTAATTGAAAATAACTTACCTGAAACATAAAAAAAAAAAAAAAATTAATAATCATAGATATTAAATTTAAAAAAAAAAATAATCTTTTAATAAATAAATTAAATTGATTATACAAGGTAAACTATATATTAGATATTAATACTCATTTATGTATGTAAAATAGTTAGCATTTTAAAATTTTTTTTTTTTTTTGCTTTTATTTGAGAATCAAATTCAATTATTTATAAATTTACTCGTTTTTAAGATTTTTTTTTGATAAAATTTTTCAACGTTTGATTTAATTTAAACCTCCATCTAAACAATCTCAATTTCCGCATACCTTTCAGTACCAAAAAACGAAAATAAAAGAAAAAACAAATGGAATAATTCAAAGTCCCTCACGCAACACTCCGAGCATAAAATTTCAATTCCTAGATCTAAATTCCATCGGAATCTTATAGGAGCGTCGATCGACTCGTTTGCTTTTATAAGAAGACTCGAAGAGAATTCCTAGTCCTTGTCCCATTACTCCTCGTCCCGGTTTTAAAGCGGCTCTCGGTATCAGACTCGCCGCGGGTGCACACAACATACGCGAATCAAATCGTCCTGTCTCTTACTCTCCGCGCAAAGCCCGAGGCGAGCAAAGCATACGCGTGTGTCTACGTGCGCGCGCGCGCGCGCGTGTGTGTGTGTGTGTGTGTGTGTGTGTCGTTCCTTGCACGAACAATTGAAGCATATTATTTAATTATCGGGTTTCGGGGCTCCCTACGCGCGGAAATTATTTATGGGCTTAGGTTGGAGATTTAACGCGGAGTGATTAAGTTACGTCGTGGTAATGAGCCGATAATTGGGGGAAAGGTCAATCGCGCGAAAAAAAAATTTTAGTTTTCGACTAAAGTTGGTTAAGTTGACGGAAGTTTAAAGTGATCCAATTTTGGATACTGTTGTTGCAAGGTCGTCGAGTACGAAATATAATGTTTTACCTTGTTTTCTTTTTACATAGTGGTATTTTTAAATAAATTTTAGCGACATTTTAGAAAAATATTTATTAATTTAGAATCATTCAAATTTTTTTTATTTTGTAAAATTAAGGAACACATTTGAAATTACTGAAAAATTTTATCAACGTTGTAAGAAACTTAATACAGACATATGTCGTTCAAGTTTTTTTATCTCGAATTTAATATATCGAATGTTGTCGACACATCTCTCATGTTAGTAAAGTAAACTAATTTGGTTGAATTGTGGCTAACAACCCTCATTATTTAGTATCCGTTGGTATCTCATAAAATTTGATCAACGTCGTAGCCCGAAGGTCTGAAATTTTCCTTGTTAGTGATAGATTGATATAAAGTTATGAATTTTTGATGAAACATTTAAATACGATTTTTTTTTTTTGATAAATACATAGAGTGTGGTAAACTATTTATTACGTATATTATAGTTTACATAACTTAATAATAGTCTAAAAACAATAATTTATGTGCAGAGTGTTTGTTTAAATTTTAAGTTTAAAAAAAAGTTTAAATTTTAAAAAGAAATTAAAATTAATTTTCCTTTTTTTTAAACGCGTCAATTTTTACAAAATAATGAGTGTATCGGCGGAAAATTGATATTGCAAATGATCGGGAGAATCGAATGTAAAATTATCGATCGTACAGTGACAATATATAATATAAACTCGAGCGCTTAGTTTCTTGGTCAGTTCGAGAGAGGTTTATAAGTCATTTACCGAATTATATTTTTCTCTGGGTCGTAGCTTCGTCGTTATCGTGAAGTTTAATGCTTTTGCAATTGTTCCGAAATGTTTTTAACACAATTAAATCGAGCAAATAGACTCTCACGGACTAAGACAAATTATCTTTCGCGCAAACGTTTCACCCGTTTAAAAATCCTTCGGAATTCAAAGATAACTCGAGAGTCGAGAAAACGACAAAGTTTTTGTCAAGATAAACGAGAGACGTACTTGCACTGACTGAGTTACGTATATATATATATATATATACACTCGCACCATCCGTTGTATACTTATATATACATTTTCATAATTTGCATTTCACCTCTGTTAGCGAGACTGCGAGCAAAGCACTTCTTTTCAAGATGAGTTAAGAACTTAAGAGTGTAACGAAGAAGATCGCATAAGAAGGGGAAAACCAGAAAAAGAGATAAAGCAAGAAAGCGGTAAGAAAATGATGGAAAAGGACGAAAGGAGAACAAAGGTATTCCTCGAAAGGGAAAGGAGAAAGACGAAGAGGTACGTAAGAATAAAAAGACAGAAAGAGAGAGAAAGAAAGATTGATGGAAGGAAACCGTGGAACGAAGTTGCGGAAAGATGCCGATTGCTGACGGTGACAATCGCCGAGTCGGCGAGTGCGCTCGGCAACCTCGTTAATTAGAAGTGAAGTTTCCTTCCACTTTGTAATATTTGCTAAACCGACGAGATATAAGTCCTTGAGCTAAAAGTTATCAACTCCGTATATTTTATAATCGATAGTTTGACGGCTGCGTTGTTCTCGCTTATTAATATAAATTCTGTCGAATGCGTCGATGAAGAAAATAAAATCATAAGCGATTGATAATATTGTAGGCACAATCTAACAAAAAATTGACTTGTACCTTACATGTATGAAAAAAAAAAAACTAATGACACAAAATAAAAATGCTACTATTAGCTCAGAGAAAAAAGAATAAAACAACAAGAGGTTGCGCTTTATAAAACGTAAAGTAGTTAAGTTGA
Source organism: Chalcis sispes (assembly GCA_949987625.1). NCBI lineage: Eukaryota > Metazoa > Arthropoda > Insecta > Hymenoptera > Chalcididae > Chalcis > Chalcis sispes. The sequence continues at coordinate 1,897,048 of OX465098.1, read as the reverse complement.
ATTTTTCCTTTACTTTTTTATCCAATTTTGATATTAAATACTTTTTCATTTTAAATTATTGCATCTTTTATATATATATATATATATAAAAACGTTAGACTTAAAATAGATAAAAATCGATAAAAAATAAACAAATAAATAAATCATAAAATCAATTAATTCGTCATCTATCCTTAATTACGTAAACATTAACTCTCGAGCAAGGTAAGAATTGTTTTTTTTTTTTCCAAACAGCTAACCACCAGGTTGCATTACGTTAAAAAAAAAAATAAAGAAAAGAAGAAGATGAAAAAAAAGTGGTCAACGTAAGCCGGGGGGCGATTTATGGAGAAGCTCGATCCGTGCAATCAATGACGAAGACGGAACAGAGACAGTTACCGATCGCCGTAGAGAGAGAGAGAGAGAGAGAGAGAGAGAGAGAGAGAAGTCGAAGCCCGTCCTCCGGAGGTTGTAATCTCGAAGGATACGTGACTTGCATCGAGCGGAATCGCCTGACCTCTCTCCGTATAGGTACGCGACTTCCAGGGCGTGCGCATTTCTCCGAGGAATCGCCGAGAGAGCGCGCGTGCGAGTTTATATATACTCTCTCAGGATCATGAGTGTTTTGACAAATAGGGTTAATGTTCTGTAGTATGCCTTACCGATATGTATATCTTCGATTGTTTGTACTATTCTGTCAGAATTTCCAGGCTGAGCGATGCCGTTTGTTTTCAATAAAGTATATCGCTTTGTTTTGATTGAATACTTTATTTTTTTTTTTTTTTTTTTTTCAGATAAGATCAATACTTTTTTTTTTTTTTTTTTTTTAAATTTTTTAACGTTAATTTTTTTTAGTTTTTTTCTAATAAATTGTAAATTTGAAATAAATTATTTTTTATTTATGTCACTTTTCTTTCATATAATGTTAATGCACAAATACGTAATTGTATACATCGTTTAGTTAAATTTTATTTAATTTATATCTATACATAATATATGATTAATTATTCGTTCATTAGAAGCTATTTATGTTTGCATAACATGGACAATATATCTCTATACATATTCGCCTGAAATTACGTATTATTATTTGTATTCTACTACAATATATATAAAATTTATCTTCATTTATTACGCGCATATTCAAATATTTGTAGCAATTAAATAAGTTTAAGAATATCAAATGTCATTTATTAAATTGCTGATCATTTTATTATTTGTTATAAAATGTGTTTGTTTTATAACTAAATGTATCTACTTTTATTCGAAAAAGAATACATTTTATTATAAACTCAAATAGTATTTATTTTACTTTAAATTGCAATATGATATTTCAAACATTTTTTCTCTTTTATGTTTTCATTCAAATAATAAAATTCTACCACAAACAAAATATTGTTTTAAATTTTCAACTTTAACCTTAAATTTTATTTAATAATAAATCTGAGGCTTTTTTTTTTTTGATAAAATTATTTTAATATTTAAAAAACTGAAAATTAGATTTATTTTTTCGAAATTCCAAAATCAGTTCGATGTCTTAAAACTTACATTAGATTTACCAAATATATCGTTCTTGACAAAATTCAATATGAAATTAAAATCAAATATAATTGGTGCCATCTAAGTTTAAAATTAAAGTTAATTTTAATTGAGAATCTTCAACATTACAATTCAATGAAATTTAATTATCTTACCACCTTATTATGTAATTTACATAATAAATTTTAAATCACTTTTTAAATATATTTTTTTGATATAAAAAAAAAAAAAAAAAAAAAAAATAAAAAAAAAAAAAAAAAAAAAAAAAATAAAAAAAAAAAATTAAAACTTCTTTTTAAGCTTAAGAATAATAAAATTTCTTTTTAGCAATATTTTAATTACTGAAAAGTAACGTTGTTAAGAAAATATTAAAATTTTCTATAAACTGCATTAGTTATGATTTATCTAAACAGCTTGACATTTTTTAAAAAATCACGACAATATTAATAATAATAAATAATGATAATAACTCATGCATACTTTTTGAAAAACTTGCACGCAGATGCAATTACTCTTACTCATAGATACCCCAAATAAATAATTGAACAACATCTCAATGCAAACAAGTTGTTAACTCGCTAGTGCTCAACTGTACGTGACAAATTATGCATATCATTATAGTTGCGATAATTGTTATTACGCGGCTTCTTTGTCGTTACAGTTTCATCTAACGTTTGCCAACCTTTTGCGCCTAAAACAAAAGCAATTTACGAAAGCTCGCAATTTGACTAATATTGCATTATCTGTAGCTTGTGTCTCAAACCATTCCCCAATACCGCGAATGCTATATTTCTCTCTCGCATTATATTATATTCGCGTATATTGTATTTCCTCGGAAAATTTTAAATTGCAACGTTGCGGATATAATTTTATAAAAGGTTGAATAAATGAACGACGACGAGCGCAGTTGAATCGATTCAGTTCGCGCGATTGTTTGAATATGTAATTATTAACACTCAACGAGAGAGAGAGAGAGAGAGAGAGAGAGAGAGAGAGAGAGAGAGAGAGAGAGAGAGAGAGAGAGAGAGAGAGTGAACAGTGATTAATTTTCAATTTTCACTCGATATATAAAATATTTATTCTCTCGAGCGAATCTCTTATCGATGAGAAATTATGCGCCGCGCGATAACCGTGTGGTTTGTATATCGGTAAATTTCCACGCGCACATGTGATTATACATATATGCACGTGTGTCTACACGCGACGCGAGAACGAAAATAAATTCGTTGCAAGAAGGTAAACAACGTGGAATACGCTTAATTATTATAAATAAAAATCAAGCCCTTAACCGAGATATACGGGCGCAAGTGGATTAAACAATTTGACCTCGACAGGCATTTAAAGCTCGTTAATATTACATAACTCAATTACAACGCCGTACCGCAACCGTTGATGTTAGAGTGGATTTAACCTCGCGTGCGGTACGCATGTGTACGCGCGCCTGCTTTGTGTATCGTTTACTCGTGCGGGAATTTGGACATGATTTGCACTTACTGCGTGTCATCGATATCGTCCAATGTGTAAACGTTACATTTACGCGTATAAAATGCCATTAACTATTTGACGTTTATTAGGCTTTTGCGTTATTTATAAATAAATCTTTAATGTCGATTGCAGGATTGTCGTATAAAAAAAAAAATTAAAAAAAAAAATAAAATAAAATAAAATCAAATAAATTTAAATCGATTATGTAAAACTTGATTATTTTATTAAAGCAGCGTTTAATAAATGCATCACTTTAAAATAGTTTAAGTTATAGTCGCGAGGTATTTTAGTATGCCGGAGTTTTGAAGTCTTCGGAAACCCTGTAGTAGAGATAGATATAATACAAGATATTGAACGATTCGTTAGCTATTCAGGTGAAGTATTAATATACTGTACAATACAATAACCGGAAGTGACATTATTTTATGCATTTCCTCAACGTTTTCAAACTGACGCTGTAATCTTATTAATATGATAAGGTAAAAATTAATCTTTTAAAATTGGCAATCGATTTATTATTGGGTGAATCTGGAACAATTTTTTTTTCAAAAAAACTAAACTAAATTAAAAAACAAGTTTATACTAATACCCTTAAAAAGTAATAATGAACTAGTTTATATAATTATTCAAAAAAATATTTATTTTATTTAATTACAAAATAATTTTGCAAATAGAAAATATTGATCATTTCTTAATAATCTATGTCGATTTTAAATTATAAATTAACAAAAAATTATTTGAAAAAAAAATGTTTAAATCGATATTTTGTTTACAAAATTGCTTTACAAAATATAGTCATTGCAAATCTATTATTAACCGATTTCATTAAACTGCTTTTAGCTATCTTCAAAATTTATTTTAAATATATAAAAAAAAAAAAAAAAAAAAAAAAAAGCATCAAAATCGAGAGCATTCGAGCAAGCATCTTAATCCCCGAAGTTTATCTCCCAAGTCGAGCACTTGAACGATAAATCAGCAGCGGCCAATCCTTCCCAAAGAATTTCACCAACCAAGACTGACCCTTTAGCCTCGCCTCGACAGACACAATAGTTGTCTCATTAGCGCTATTCACCTCGTGTACCGCGTGTCTCCTCTTACGACGAACCAATGTATGTGCGAATCTGTGTGTCTGTGTGTATGTTTGTGCCTGTATACGCTTGTGTGTATATAAATAGAAAAGCAGAGTATATAACGTTGACAGCTTTCGTTCCCTAATCGCAAGACGGCGCGGCTTGGCAGCATTACAAAGCCACGCGTCAATCGCACGACTATCTGCCCGATCTGGAATTTTAGCAACGCCAGGTGTGCCCTTGCACGAAGATAAAAGACCGGCAACGACGCACCGACCGAGCGCGTAACACCGATCTTCCATCTCAATAAGTCCTACGGATATACGCGTCGTCGTCGCGTTAATCGTCCCGTGATCGCCCGATTTCGAGATTTTCGTTATAGATTTTGCGAATGCGAATTGAGGCTCCTCGAGCCGTGTCATTGCTCACTTTATTTATACACGCGATTATATTTCTTTTGTGAATGGTGTATGTCGCTAAAGTTCTAGATATTTTCGAACGATTGAAAGAACAAAATTAATATTTTTCTTTTCAATTTTATCGAAAATAAAATTAAAATACTCAATTGTTTAACAAAAATTAAAATAACTTTTTTAAAAAAATTTTCATGCGACTTAAATTACGAATCAGCTGACGCTGAAAATCCATTGATATAACTAAACGGTCACCTTATCCAAAGTATAAGAAGCTACGTGTAAGATAACTTCTTCTCTTTCGTGCTGCTCATCTTTGTTTTTTTAAAATCGTTCAAAGTTATTTCAAGATAGACGATTTAAAATTTGTAATTTGATTTTTAACTTTTGAATTTGTCGAGTGTTTAATATCGTTAAATATTGTTGAGGACGAAAATTATTGTTTATAATTGTTGTAATAGAGATTTGATTTCGTCGTAAAGTATTCGTACATTTAATTTCAATTTATCCCCAATTGAATTTACATTGATTTAATCTACAAATACAAAAGAACTGAAATATTGGATTTAAGAGAGATACTACATACACATATAAGTACATATTTATATTATTGATATTCAATTATCTTTCAATTCTTGTTACCTCTAAAGTTATAATAACCACAACATACACATATTTTTCATGTAATATGCATTATAAATATAATATTTGAGTAATTTTTTCTCGGATGGAAAAATATCGACAAAAAGCAACCAACACGGTGGCAAGATTCGGTGCACTTGGGACCGACGACTTATTGGATTGACTTCTGTCAAGTGGCCGTCTAATATCTATGCAAGCTGCAATTACCGCAAGCCGACGTCGACGAGGAAGGAAAAGAGAGAGAGAGAGAGAGAGAGATAGAGAGGGAGAAGGGAGAAAGAGGGAGAAAGAGATGGATAGAGAAGTATATAGCGGACGCAAAGGTTTAATCTCGAGCGGCAGTACCATAGCAATTATTCTTCTCCTTGGGAAGGACGAGACGTGCCTCGTTAATTATCGTCCTTTATACACGGCACTTTCGCCCCGAAAGATCACAGTCTGTATCGTCACTTTTTCATCGTTCGCTTACTGAAAATAAAATATTCCATACTTTTCGTTTTTTCATACCACCAATGCTGACCGCTGTAATCACGAAGCCGCCTTAATAAATTTGATTTATTTTACATAAATTATGGCTCGATATTGCGTTATTACTACTGTAATGATCTTTCGAGTGAATATTTTCACTCCTCGAGTAAATGCCTTTTTATTTTATTTTCGCATTTTGCTGGATTCGTTAAAAGGGTCTTTAAATATTAAATTCGTAAGCGTTATTTGTAAAACAAAAATATCCGCGATTAATCACCATTCGTTGAACGGTAAATTACTGATACATTACTTATGCACTGCATTGATGACTATTATTTTAAGATAAAATGCTTTGCTTCATTGCATAAATACAGTCAACAGCCTACCAACCAACCAGTTAAGCAGCGTTGGACAAAGCCAATATTTGGATAAGTGACCATTTGAATATGCCTTCATCTACTGTCTTAATGATTTACTGTTAAATTTATACCATTTAAATTCTGTAGGAAAGATAGAATAAGAAGAAAAAAAAAAAGAAATATCAGTATGTAAATTATTGATCGACTTCGCGTTCAATTATAAATTATAGGAAATATCTAAAAAGTGTCCACAATAAAATGTCAATATTGATAAATACAGTAAGAATAAGCTACTTATATAAAACTGTCCTATTAATTTTTTCCAACGGCTCTTCAAAGCGTCACAGATGCGCTATCACGTCCCAAAAATAACATCGCGACAGTCGCACGACAAGCCTCGACGTAGGCTTATAAACACAAGCTCAAAACGAGAATCGAACTGGTAACACTTCAACGAGAGCAAGAAAGGCGAGTTATTGGCTCGGTCTTTCGTGCGCGTTCATAATGCGGCAAAGCGCATAAAAGCAAAATGAAAAAAAAAAAAAAAAAAAAAAAAAAAATGGAGAGAAAAAAAAGCGTGAGACGGTAAAGAAGAGGCGAGAAGACACGCGCGAGCGAAGCGCGCAGCCAAGTGTCGCACGAGTTGACGCGCGCATAAGTGTAAAGTCGCTTTTGTGCGAAGAGAGAGAGAGAAATTCTCTTCTCTATGCGGTTTACCACCGCAGCATGTAAACTCTTCTCTCTCTCTCTCTCTCTCTCTCTCTCTCTCTCTTTCTCTTCCACGTGTTACAAGCGAGCGGAATACGTATACACATAGGTTCTCTTGAGCTACTACTATAACGGCAATACTTGTCGCCAGCATTGCGCTCTATGCAATATCTTGTTAAGAAGAAATTCACAAGGGATTCGCACAGATAGACGTTGCAATTTTGCGATTCGTGATGCGCCCCAGAACTCTTGCATTATCGGGGTTTTACTTTGAGATTTTTATTGCCGCTGACTGAATATTAATTGTCATTTTTTAATTTAAATTGCTAATTTCACATTCGTCTATGTCTAAGTCTTAAGTAAACGATTTTATGTTGCAAAAATTAGTCGTATTGATAAGTATTCTTTATAAATTTTTCAAACTTCTTTTTTAAATTGTTGAATAAAAATTATAAATTAAAATATTATTTATAGGTTTTGAATAATTATTTTTAAATATAGTCACTTGTTAAAAACAAAATTTATAAATTACAATAGGGACGAATAAATTCTTTGAAAGCAATTAATAAAATCTCGCGAACGCCGTAAACAAAATGACTCACTCGCGACGGCACATTTCTGCCGTACTACATCAAATCGTTCTCTTTCTCGCGCCGTAATATATATCACAGAGGACACATTGTCCGTTCTTTTTTAGCGTCGAGTGATTCACCACTGCAGCTCTGCCATGCGTTTTCTTCTATTTTTTTTTTTTTTTTTTTTTTTTTTTTTCTTGTTTTAACTACATTAACGCAAGCGTAAGAGGATAGACCGTAAGTTTTGCGAGGCGTTATGTCCGCATCGTTGTTATACGTTTCAACGCAGTTGGTGTTGTTTCTTGATTTAGCGACGAAAGGAATTTTTATTCCCTTTTTTAAAGGAATTAGTGAATTTTTGAAATGATAATTTTCAAAATAATAAATAAAATAATTTTTACTTTGAACAATATAGATATAGTATTATCAATTTTATTCGTTCAATTTTAGTATTTACCTTTTATTAACCTAATTAAATTTAACAACTGCGATGAAACTTTATCAAAATATAGTTAATTCTGCTTTGTGTTATAAAGAGATTAAAAAAATTTGAAGCAATAACGTAACAAAAAATTAATACTTCAATATGAATTCATTGCAAGATCCAGCAAGCTCAAAAATTTCATCAAAAACTGCAGCGATGTAAATTACAATTTGCCCAACGCTAATACAACGTACCATCTACTTACCATACCAAAAGAGAAACAATGAGTAAAAAAAAAAAAAAAAAAAGGGGGAGAAAAAAATGAGTAGTACATATGCGAGTAAATGTACATTCCCGCATAACAATACAATATACAAACAAAAGCAAGCCTAAATAACGTCCAGTCATAAACCATCTCAAGTATATTCCATAAAGCCGCGCTTATACAATTGAAAACTCAGAGCAACAAGCGACCCTTCCCACTTCCCTCCCCCTCCCCTCCCCCCTCTCCTCTTTCCTCCAACGAGCTAAATTAAACCGTATGTAAATAAAAATGTAAAAACGAGAAGCGAGAGGGGGGAGGGGAAGGGAGGAAATAGCGACCGCAAACAAAACAATCCAGTTCTCTCGCAACGCGTCGCGAGCCCATACTTTAATTTCATTACGCCGAGAATAAAAAACTGTCTCACCTCACTCCTCCCCTTCCCTGCTCGCGACTCCCTAATCACCCTTGTTTTTTCTCATTCCCTCTCTCCCTCTCTTTCTTTCTTCCTCATTATTTTCGTCTGCGCTCTCTTCCTCTCTTACTTTTACTAGCCATTTTATCCGCCTTACCTTTCGTTACCGTGCTCTTCCATAACGCACACTTTCTCTTTATCTTCCGCACGCGTATACTTTTTATACGTTCGCTTCCTCTCTCGCTCACGTGGCGCGCAATGCGCTTTAATGTAAGGGTAGTTTATATCGCTACCGCAAGCGAGTCGCGCGGTCTCGCGGTAATACGGTGTGCCGCGTCGCTTTGCGTACTTGTTTCTCTCTCTCTCTCTCTATCTCTCTCCCTGTTTACCTCGCTTTCTCTTTATCTTTATCTTTATCTTTATCTTTCGTGAATTCCTTTCATTATCTGATCACTTTTGTTTGTTTATTTTCTTTTATTCTTGTTATGACTACAGTTACTTTGTACGTAAAGCAATAATATCACGAAAAATAAATAATTAAGAGAATTCGAATAATTTGAATTTTATATAGAATATATAAATTGATTTTTACTGATAATTCGTATTTTATTTGTCATTTATAAATTGTGAAAATTGCCAAAACGGTTGATAATATACTAAATCATTACCATAATTTAAAATCATTAGTCGTAAATATAGGACTCTTAATAACCGTTAATTCACACATTTTTCTTTTAAACATTGATTGAATATTATTATCCACAACGAAATAATTTATTTTAAAAATATAAAACATAAAATATATGAAGAATTTATTAAAAACAAAAAATTTACAAATGCGCAATAAAATGTATTTAACAATAAACAAGCTGAATATTAATATTTTACATTTCAACGTAATTCGTACGTGAAATTTATAATAAAAAATAAAAGCCATAACTTTACTTTTACAGATATTAAAATTAAACTGAAGCAATAATCAAAAAAGTAAAAAATCAATTTGGCTTCGAATATTTTTATCGTAAACAAATTTTCATTACGAAAAGGTCGTACTTTAGACTGTCGATTAAATATTACAGTAAAAATAAAATTTAAAAATCGAGTGTTTCGATAAATTTAAAAATTATTAATTCATTCTAACTTATTCAATTTATAATAATAATGTTAAAATTAAAATAGCAATCTAATAAAAAATTTAACTGAATCTTAGATAAATTTATGTAAGTACGTGATTGCAAAGAATTATTTTTGAGATAAAAATTTAATAATTTAATCATTTTCTTGGTTATTACAGATTCATTACAGCGAATTATTTATTCATTGTCATAGAAATATGTTACAAATAGTATTCGTTATAAATATTAATATAAATGTTTTTAAAATTATATTTTAGTATCAAATTCAAGACGCTAATAATAGGAGGAAAATATCTCCAACATTAATACGAAATGAAACGATGATATTTTTATCCTTTGTCGCGCAATTTTCCATTCGTCCTACTTTTTCCATCCGGAGTACACAACGTTAGCACTTACTTTTCTCTTCCTTCGAGTCTCCGTTTTTGTTTCTCATGAAGAGTTTTACCCGGGCGGCTAAATAAGAGGCTCGGTTGTTTTATTTTCTCAAGAAAGCGCGAGTTCGAGTTGTGATTATTTTTATACCACATCGGCGCTTCTCTATTATCGCGCTTGCGATTATAATTGTTTAATCAAAGTTTCGGAGGTAAGACTAAAAGTAAAAAGTATATCGGAAAATTGAAACTTCTTATCTGATTGGTTCGTTTAAGGCAAGCGCGAGCGTTCGCCAACTTTATACGGCCACATATTTGGCATCATTTTAATGCGTTATCCGGTCAAAGTTTCAGCGAGTCGCACGGTGGTATCGCCACCACGCCGTAAAATTCGTTACAATTACGGAGAAAATTAACAGTGCTCACACATAACCTCGTTCTAATTAAGTTTTGCTTGACTTGATTAACGATAATATACATTTACTTAGGATTAAGTTTAATTTATCAACATATAAAGCAGTTGAATAATAAATCACCGACTTTATGTGTATAAATTTATTTTATTAACTCGAATTTCGATAATAAATTATTACCAAAAATTTTAATCAATCATTTAATAATAATGAGAAAAAATTAGAAATTAATAAATTTTTATGATTATAAATAGGAAAAATTACATTACTTAATATTTAAATTTAATTTTCCATGTAAGCGGAAAAAAAGGAAAATAACTTTTCTTTCGAAACGGATTTTTCTATAATTAGTCTTTTATTTATTCCATCAAAGCAGTTTTAAGCCTTGAAAAAAATAATGAAAAAATTCAAAATTTAATCAAACGAGCGTTTGAAAATTGAAAATTAAAATAGAAAAAAAAAAAAAAAAAAAAAGAAAGGTCACATAATGGGCGAAAATGCAATTTTCATCTATCAAATTTTCGAGTAGTAGACGTTCTTTTCATACTCAAACTTCTTCCTTTTCACTCACTCCTTTCCAAACGCGTATCGCAACGGAGATTTAGAAAAAATAAAAGTAAAGGGATGTAATCATCCATTGCCTACTCAGCTGTGGTCAGTTTTGCAAAGAAGTTGTCCATCCAGGTCGAGTTGCAAGGTAAAGAGGTTACCGTAAGTTGATTGAAAGTTCGATGATGATTGCAGAAATGGAATTTTGTGTAAAGAGAAAATGATGAAAAGTGAACGTATGTAAGATAATCTGTGACTAAAAGTCGTTTGAATTTGTGTGTATTATCGTAAAATGGTAATAATACGGCTTCAAAATATTAGTCCCTTATATATCGACTTTATAAAGTATGTACGAGTATTAACAAAAAAAATTATTTAAATGGCTTTATATAAAGCTAATTTTATTAATGGTAAAATTCTGAAATATATTATTTTTAAAAATAAAACACATTCGTCTGGTTAAAAATATTTTTCACGAGAAACAAGTATTTGCAAAACTAGTATATTTGTAAATAATAGTTTTCGAGTCTTTTCAATTACCTTTGCCAGTAACAACCGAAACCTTTGCTATTTTTAAATGCGAAGGCAGCATGTCCAAATACAGTCGACAATAATCCCGTAGCATCGATAAAATAAAAATCCCGATATGTCATCCATTAACATTTATATTTACACCGTCTTCCGCTCGGTGAGTCTCGCCGTTGCAGTCGAACGCACACGCAAAGAAGCGAGAGAGAGAGAGAGAGAGAGAGAGAGAGAGAGAGAAAGAGAGAAAGCTTTCAAGCGTATATAGCCGAGAAGAAGAAGAAGAAGCAACGGCAAGAGCAACATCGAAACTCGTCCGGTAGAGAGAAAGGGTAAAGAGAGCGCATTCCTCCAGGGAGAGAAAGACGAAACCGAGAGAGAGAGAGAGAGCAAGAGTCGCGGTGGGCAAGCGCGCCGGCCATTCAGCCGTAACAAAAGGCAATCACTGGCCAAGTGGCGGATCTGGAGCTAGCAGCGCTCATAACTTACCGGAATCGCGCCGATATTTCTCTCTCTCTCTCTCTCTCTCTCTTACTCTCTCTCTCCCTTCTCATCCAGAGAGTTAGTCGAGCCGTGAATCCGTGGGATAACTTTGGTCCTTTTACTCGTACTGTATGTGTGTATACGCGTATGGCCCTCTTTTTTTTTTTTTTCTTACCGAACGAAGCTTGAGAAAGAGAAAAGGTATTTTCCAGGCAATCAGTGTCGTGAAAGGGGGTGAAAGGACTCGACGCAACTTGTCGCTATGCTCTATATTTTTTCCTCTTTCTCTCTCTCTCTCTCTCTCTCTCACTCTCTCTCTACGTCTCTTGACTCTTTCGCTATCTTTATCTTTGCCGTATGTGGCTCTTCGCTCTTTCTTCTTCCTTTTAAGTTACCATTCGCTTTTCTCGTAGTCCTTCTCGCGTGATTTCGTCCCGTGTTTGCCGAAAATTGCTTCTCATCCACACGCGCGCTGGAGCTTTTAACCGAAAGTGGAACTTATTCTCTGCGCCCTAGACTTTTTACCGCCGACTGTCTTTTGCTCTTCTCGCAATTTTCAAGTCCTTTGATTTTCATTTTATCTTTTACTTGGACTGTTTTACTCTTAGAAATTTCAATGAAGCTTTTGATGATCTTTGTTAACAGGCTAACGCATTCTATTTTCCTATTCGATTAATAAATGAGCAAATCATAAAAATTTAACTAATTATTAATTTAAATATTTTGAACTATGCTTATTTTAAAGCTTACTTACAACAATAAAACGCATCATAACCAATACATTTTTTTTATATGAGAGTATTTATTATTTAGTCATGTTTTATCAATAAATATTTGGCAATTGTATAAATATTTATTTTATAAAAATTTGATAAGGAGTTTTAAATCATCTTTAATTTTAAAAAGCATAATTAAAACGAAAACTACAATTTTTTGTTATAAATTTTACAGGTAAACTTTGTAATAATAGATAGTAGATAAATTTTAATGATTAGTATCATAAATAAAAGTTTACGAAAATTTTATTTTCAACCTATTTTTTTTTTTTTTTTTTTTTTAGTTAAATCTACTACACTTTTATCGGTGCATATTTTTTATGTTTTATTTACATTGTCGAAAACTATGAATTATTTTTTATATTTACCGATAAATTAGCAAAAAAATAAAAATATAAAAATAAAATTTTCAAAATTTAAAAAATTTTAAACATATTTTTAAAGAATTTAAAAATAAATTTTTCAAAATTTAAAAAATTTTAAACATATTTTTAAGGAATTTAAAAATAAATTTTTAATGGTAACAATAATCTCTTATTAAGCATTAAGTAAAATTATTCTTGACAAATTTAATCAAAACAAATGTAAATAATGGACTAAATTTATGAAAAAACTTTTACATATATTTTTTATGGTAAAACCCAATAAACTAAAAAGAGACTTAAAAATCATTTTTTACTATTCTTCATTTTATATTCCATATTTCATGGATAAAAATATAATTTTTTCCCTATTTTTTTATGGTATATTTCGTCAATATTCAAACAAAAAAAATAAATAAATAAATAAAAAAAAATTTATCAAATACAATGGTAATAATTTTATATTTTATAGTAAAAGTTTACGCTATTTAGTACAACGAAGTAAAAATTAAAAATTTATTTTTAAAAGTATCGTTTAAAAGAATATAATAAAGTAAATGAATCAAAAGATTCAATAAAAAAAAAAAAAAAAAAAAAAAACAATAAAAATACCATTAAACGATAACGTTAACAAATACAAGTCAACATCGTAACAATTTTTTTTTTTTTTTTTTTTTTGACAAAATACTCTCATTACAATTACAGCTTCGAAATAATTCGTGCAAACTCCGGTTGCTCGCATACACATACTCGTATACGTGATGCGAGTCTAACAGTCGATAACCCCGAGACTGCCAATTACTCGGGCAAAACAAAACCGGTGAAAATAATAGCGCGGGTCCCATTGCTTTAAAACATCAAAGCCCAGAGGCTTTCTGGCCGATTATTACGCAACGCTATATGTATATATACCCACACTTCGGATTTACTCTCGTATAAAAAAAACGAACAATGCAAGCGGCGCGCATCCCGTATACATCGGAGAGGCTGCTGCAATCATTTTTTTTTCCTCCCCTGGATCGACGCGTCTGTACGCATTCCGTATTCCGCGCGAGTAAAAGCATTCAGAGAGAAAGAGAGAAAGAGAGAAAGAGAGAAAGAGAGAAAGAGAGAGAGAGAGAGAGAGAGAGAGAGAAAGAGACTGAGAGGAGAGAGGGAAAGGTGTACCACCCGATGGGAGTTCATTAACGAAATGACCGGTTCGACGTCCGCGGGGGCTACTTCGGATTTATGCGCTCCTATTTACAAGGCGATCTTGTAATGGCTCCAAAAACCTTTGCGCTTTCGAGAGTGAGAGAGAGAGAGAGAGAGAGAAAGATATTCTATCGGTAGTGTTGGATTGGGAGTTAAGAGAGTTGTTCGAGCAAGTCGATGATATCCCCTAATGACCCAAGACCTCTGCGCTTCTCTATATTCCAAAGTCATTTGTTTGGCTTCTGTTTTTTTTTTTTTTTTTCTATTAATGTAATCACGAGATCTATGAGTTGTGAGGAATTATTTAAAGTAAACATTGATGTAGTTGACAATTCTGATAAGCAATCAGTTTCTTTTTTTTTTTTTAAATTGATTTTAATAAGAAAAATTATACAAAAATTGTTGATGATTCTTATTTACATAAATTAAAAGATAACTTTTATAAAATCTCGTACATTTCAAATACCTTCACCGGAATTCATTTTAATCGCAAGCTCGGAATAGTGATTACCCATTTCGAAAAATCCAAAAAAAAAGGTAATCGTAAATAGACACAAGTGAAAATAAAAAGAAAGCAAAAGAAGACGACGCACAAACGCATCATAACGCAAGCTGCTCATCGCGAATTGCAAATGTGCGACAACCCCAAGGGGAAAAATAAGAATAAAAGACAGTGCAAGAGAGAGAGAGAGAGAGAGAGAGAGAGAGAGAGAGAGAGAGAGAAAGAGAGGAAGGGGGAAAAAGATGAAAGGAGGTATAGAAAAGAGAAGAAAGAATGGAAGATTGAACGAAGCCCAATGGACCGCGATATGATAATATAGAGGAAAGCGCGCGGAGCGTTCACTCGCAAATCTCGAATGCAGGCCGCGCGAGGACCGATCGCTCGCCGTTTGCGCACCTGCAGTTTCCTGCGATGAACATGAAAAGAGAAGAGAAGAAAGAGACAGAGAGAGAGAGAGAGGGAGAGAGAACGTTTGTATTATATATACACACGGATTTCGCTTTGCCTCGCGCGTCGTCCCCGTTCTTTTCGGGCGCGAGATTATTTTCTTTTTCTTTCCTTTCTATTTGCTCTTGTATCGGATATTTTTCTCGAAACTCACTGGAATCTCTTACACTCGAAAGAGTATATTTTGTCGAATGCTCAATTGCGTGGGTGTGTTCAAGATTATTCTTTTTTCATTATTTTTTTCTCCTTTTATTTTTATCATCATAATGATTTTTTAAATAGTAAATCGCGAGAAAGTTTATTGTAAAAGTGGAAAAATATTTGGATAATTTCACAATTTTTGCTTTCTCTTTTATTTCATCGCTAAAAATTTTGTTACTTTTTCTTTCAAAAATAAATTTTATGCAATTTGTTTGCATAGAAAACTTTTAAATGTAAACAAAGGATAATTTATGGATATAATCAAAATATATGTATACGTCGATTCAAGAAATTGTCTTTTATTTTTTTATTTATATCTATGGTCATAAAATGTAAAAGTATTTTGTTGATTTTACACTTTTCCTATTGAATTGTGTGATTAAGTATCTCAGTTCAATAATAAAAGTAAAAATGAAGGAAAAATAGGTAACGATAAGAAATTTTATAAGATTTTAGAAGTTAACTAAATAAGAAAATTTAATTAGATCTACGAGAAACTGAAAAAATATTATTGATGTAAGAAAAATACATTACGATCAAATACCGGTAAAAAGAACGTTGAAAAAACTTCGAATAGGGAGAAATCGCGAGCATCAATTTGAATTGTGTATAAAAATAAAAAGAATAATATCGCTAAAATTGTAGTTATTATTTTACTAGAATAAAATAATTTTTTAAAGTTACTTTTCTTTAAACGCACGTTTAATTATACCGAAAAAATTTCTCTCCATGTAAGTAACACAACGGCTTTTCGTCTTGAGCAATAAAGAATTCCAGAAATAGGCCTCTAAGTTAAATTTCACTTCGAAAATGGCATATAGCTTGACGTTAGATAAACTCTTTTAATCGGTACCGAACTTAAAAGCAACTTGAGCGTAGTGGCTTAAACTACTTTCAAAAAGACACGAAATTCCACGTGTCGGCGCTCGAAACTGTAAACCAGCAACGCTTAAAATTCCAAACGAACGTTTAAATAGGCATTTCGGCCCGTATAGTGGTGAATAAAAAAATAAAAAAAGAAGAAAAAAATATAAAGAAAGAAACAGTGAAACGGCGCTCGTTACAAAAACGCTGCTGAGAAATAAATTTCAACGAAATGATATGGAATATTAACTCACTCAGTTTGCGAGAAGGTAGACAAAGGGGGAACAATGCCTGACTCGATATCTCTCTCTCTCTCTCTCTTTCTTTCTCTCGTAGCTTTCGCCTCGCCGTCTGGACTTCCCGATATCTGAAACAGAAAGCAAACTTTTCAAACTTCCGCCGTTGCTGGTTTCTCTCTCTCTCTCTCTCTCTCTCTCTCTCTCTCTCTGTCGTCGTGTTTTTATCATTTACATTGACAATTCGTGGAAACCAAGAGGAAAAACGCCGGGGGTGCAGAAAGGGAAAGAAAGTGTACAGTCGAGAAAGCAAAGTCGAAGGAAAAGCTCAGACTCGATTATCATGTTGCGATTGTTCTAGGGCAAAGCGCCGATGTCGGCAGCTAATGAAAAACATCCTCGGCTACGATTTCGTCTCGAAGTCTTACTTTTCAAAATACTGGATCCCTTGGATTCCCTTGATTTCCCGTTCATATCAAGTTATTCACAATTTAGCTGAGTTTACGCAGTTTCATTACACAGCTATGGTTTTTTTAATTTTTCCTGTATTTTGCATTATTTTTTATTGATGGAAAAATATACGGAAACAATTGTCTTTTATATTTGTGCAAATGTTTGATGAATACGTAAAAATAAAAAAATAAGCATGTGCTTCATTTACCTTTAAAATACATAGTGAATAATATACTATAGTATATACTATAGTATCTGTGTATGAGTGTATTTTTTTTTACATATATACGTGCAAAGCTGATATTCAATATAAAAATAAAAAAAAATTAGATATTTTACAAAGCCTAAAAAAAATTTTTTTTTTTGAAAAATAAACAAAATTCATACGCATAAGATATATTTATCAAATGTCATTAAATATTTTGTTTGAAAAAACAAACAACAAAGAAGGAAAAAAAAGCCGAATAATTAAAAAGAAACTTTGAGTCAACTATTATCTTAACACTTGCACGATATGCGCGTGCGAAAAAAAAAAATAATGACGAGGATATAGCATGACATTTTACGGAAAGAGCCAATGCGACTTTCGTTTAACGACTCGCGTGCGTGCCCGAGCTCTAAGATTTTTTATTCGCGAACCGGCTTTTCGTTTACGTTGTGTTAACATTCTGGATTTTTTACTTTTAACGTTTTGCACATTTAATGAAAGTAATAGCGATTGATCATTGAGAGCATCGAGTTTTAATTTGCATACATTCACTTTTAGTGGATATCTCTAAATTATTGTCGATAGTGTTAATGAGGTATTAATTGTAATTAATTGTCCATACACTTAATAAACATGATGATTCAATAAAATAAATATTATAAACAGATATATTGTACCTATTTAGAATAAAATTTTATATTATTTGTATATTATGCGGTGATAGTTTTCGAAATTTATCAATTAATTAACAATTGTCTTTCGAGTAAATTAATTTTTTAAGTAATATCCGTATTATGCATATATATTTATCTTTTGATAAATCAGTTTTAACTTCCACTCGATAGCGTTAGGATTTACTAGTAAATTGAAAATTACACTGTTCGATGATAAAATTTATTAAATTTTTTAATTATGCTCAGATTAAATATATAATTCGTATGCTTTTGTTCAAGCTAACTTTCCAATCGATTTGGTATAACAAAGTTGTCCTTGCGCAAACAAAATCAAAACTCACCTAACGCCATAAATTTGGCATTCAAAACAAACTCTGCACATGTGACACACGATCACACACAACTGCGCGGTGCAAATTAAGTTTGTTGATAGAAAAAATAAAAAGAATAAAAAGAAAACAGGAAAACGAAAAAATAAACAAAAACTGCTTCGAAAAGTCGAACGACAGGTGAGACGAGCGAGCGCATGACAGATAAAAAGAGAAAACGGAGAGGGGGGGGGGATGGAGACGAGAAAAGCTTGAAGTTCAACGGTTGAGGAAAAAAGCGCGGAGTAATTATCTTCCGGTTGCGCGGGCGGGCGTCCGGATGATTTTCCAATGGATGGAGCCGGAGAAAGGTGCATCAATTTTGCCCAGGATCCACAGCTGGAATAAAATGTTTTAGCTCGCGTAGACCTTGGCTGATAACGTTGATGAATGGCCGACGAGGCGTCCCGCAAATTTTCCTCTGCGAATCAAAGCGCGCGCGCGCGAGAGAGAGAGAGAGAGAGAGAGAGAGAGAGAGTTGCTACTGGAAAGAGAAAATAGTAGAAAAAGGGAGCAACAGTCGACAGGCGAATTTACCGTTGCTTAACGCGTGACGAAAATATTACGATTGATTTACGGATAGACCAAAGACCAAGAATCTTATTGCTTTTGTTATGCGTCATGTGTTGTGCGTAAAATGTTTTAACAATCTTGGATGTAACATCAATTTAAAAAAATTTCATACATCGTTATATTTTTATGTTTTTATATTGATTTCCTTGACAAAATTCAATGGATAACATACTTTTTTTTTTATCGTTCTTACACTATATTAAATACATTTTTACTTTTCTATAAAAAAAATCCGTTTATCTATATTGATTATTAACGAATTTATATTATAACATTTAAATGCATTCGTAGATAATGAATAATTTCAATATTATTTATCATCGGTTGATTTAATGAGAAAAAATTGACGTTATGTTTATTATTCTTAAATTCGTAATAAAATTAGAACATATTTCTTAATAATCGGACTAATTTTTAGCAACGTAAGTATCCTTGAGATGGAATACTGGTTTAATTCATTTGTTTGATATTTTAAAAAAATTATTTCATATTGATTGCTTTTTGAAAAGCTTATCGGTTTAAAAATTTTTCTTTTGTTCATCGACTACAATAAAAGCATATTATAAGTTTCGTAAGCACCGTTTCATCACAATAAAATTAATAAAAATGAAAAAAAATAAATAAAACAATACGATGTGAACAAAGTAAAAATTTAATCTCAACGATACGGAAGAACCAAAAACAGAATATTCTATTTCAATTATTTTTAGCGCGACATTAATTATCATCCAAACACCCGATAAACTATAACCGCTAAAAATAAATACGCTACCGGCGCATTAAATTGAAAAAAAAAAAAAAAAAAAAAAATAAAAAAAGAACGAGCCAATGACTCGATAATATTTTAGCGCGCCGTCAAAAGCCAAGCATAAAAAGCAGGAAGCGATTAAATTAAAATACAGTTAACGTGCACCGTTCGGCGATAAAATCCGTAGTCGAAAGGTATAGGCGTATATACGCGTCGACGTTTGTATTGCAGAGAACCGAGCTTACGGGCAATAGTATCGAGCAAGCGAAACGTATGCGACAATAAAGCTGGCCTTTCTTGATATGCATGATTATGTACGAAAGAGAGAGAGAGAGAGAGAGAGAGAGAGAGAGGGCGAAGTGTTCGGTGTCCGCAGGTGCGAATAATTGTTGATTGGGTAAATTTAATGCCGGCGTATGCGTTAATACGTTTACGTCGTGTTCGTCGTCGTAGTCGTTTACTTCGGCGGACTATTTCCGCGGCTATTGATTTTACTTGCCCTTCCCTTATCCGTCCTCGCGATTAGTCAACGCGTTCGTAAACACTTGCTTGCACTTACGTTTAAATGCGTGCGCATGAAATATACGGGCGAGTATAAGCGCGTGTGCGCGCCAATGCATCGAAATCGTTTAACGGATTCGCATAAGTGTGAATGCGATTTATATGGGGCATTGTTGAGTAAATTGAATAAGGTATAATATCAGACATTGTATACATAATTATATTGTTTTGTAAAGTAAAGTTGCGATTTTCATTGATCTTGCAAATGAAGATTGATTTGATGTTGGTTTTAATAAATATTGTCTTGTACTTCGAAACTTTAATGTCAAAAAAACTTCTTTAAACAAAAAGCCTAAGACTTTTTTTAAATTTTTAATTATAATATTCTTTAACTTTTAATTATAAAATAAAATTTTATATGAAAATTTCTCAGTCGATACTTATCCACTGATATCGTTAATAAAATTCAAAAAAGACAAATCGCAAAATCAAATAAACGTAACCGCACATATCCGTGAAAATCTGTACAAGCGAACGCGTAAAATCGCAACGTTATGTTTAAACACACCCACAGCACAAGCCCACGGGTAAATCGTCGCACGAATTCACGAACTATCGCGCACCTGAAAATCTCCGCAATTGAAGCTAAAAGTCCGCGCGAGAACGGAATGGTTAGCTATAGCCTAATCGCGAAAGTACGTCGAGGTTATACATACATACATATATATATATATATATATATATATATATATATATATATATATATACATATATATATATGTGTGAATTCGCTATATGAAAATTCGTTATTCAAATGTCCCCAGCGCGCGGAATTCTTACGCAGGGGGGTTGGCACGCTTTGCCAATGACGTCCCATAATCGAGGCAATCGCCGGGTAATTCCCTGTCGTTTGTCGCTGCCCGCATGTCGCTCGCGCGATTACGTATGCGAAAGTCCTCGCGCGAGCGCTTGTCTGCTTTCTCTCTTTCTCCCTCTCTCTCTCTCTCTTTCTCTCTCTATCTCTTTCTCTCTCTATCTCTCTTTGGAATTATCAGGCGTGAAAGCCGAGAGAGGAAAATATTGTACGGTAGTCGGAGAAAAGATTTTTCGTCGGCGAAAGGGACGCAATTTGGATAATTGGAAATTTGAATTAAAATTTTTGTCTTTTAATTATTTTAATTTTGATGTAATTAGAGAAACTTTTTTTCTTTGTTACTTTTTATTTTTTAATAAGAGCTCAATATATCTTTTAACGGATTGATCGTAAGAATTTTTTTTTAAATACAATAACAATATAAAAAGTTAATGTTGTTTTTTAAACCATGTACTATATATAATTCACCTAAAAATTTCTCAGTTATGAATAAAGGAAAATTACTCTGCGCTATTTAAAAAGTTACTAAAAAGTAAACTCCGACTCATTGCAATCGTTGACAAATTTCGATGATTTTACATTTTATTAGAACTGCACTTTAGATAGAGTAGTACTTTGATATGAAGAATTATAATAAATATGAAGGAAACAGTATTCTGCGTATTACTAATTATGCAGATATTTAAAGTATCCAAGTAATTAGTGTCTTTATGGACCATTTTTATGTCTGAAATAATTCAAAGTTGGAGTCTGTAAAAAATTAAAATACAAATGTTAAGCCGTAAAAGCAGAAAAATATATTTTATATTTATTAATAATATAATTTCTTATTTACATTTGTGTAAATTCAAAAATTAAAAAAAGATGAAGAACAATCGCAGAGTTAAAGTACTAATGAAAATAATAGTAAAATAATAATGAATACATATTTCTCTGTTTTCACATTCTTTTGTGTCATATGTATACATAACAAGTTTTTTCAGAAAAATTTAAATTGCAAAAAAATACTATAAAATAATTTATGAATAGAAAAATTGAATCCATAACATAAATAAAATTCATTACTATGTAATAACATTTTTCAAAAGCTTTCTTTTTCTCAATTACTCGAGCTAACTCTCTCCTCGTAAGTCTACTTAATCTAACGTAAAAATGATCACATAATGAATTAAATCATTTTGTTTTTTTTTTTTCTTTTAATTTAACTCGGGTTATCGTGAAAATAATTACCCTTTAACGCAATTACTTCTTACAGAACAAAATGAACAAAACCGTTCTCCAAATGTTTGTGCGCAACCCGAACAACGCAAACACCGTATTCCAGTTTCACGTCCGTAAACAATAACGTATCCAACATTTTTGCGAATCGTTCGTTCCCAACGTTGTTTGCGCCCCGCACCGAAACAAGAATCCACAAACGCGCTTTACCCAAATAATACAATACGCTCGTAACTGGTGATTCTCCATCAACGATTCCATTGACGCGTACCTCTATTGACGCAAATAAAAAAAAAGAAAAAAAAAAAAAAACCGAAGGAAAAAAAAAAATTTTCCCGCTGCTAAAAACGCAACAAATTGTACAAAAGCGCCGCAAGTTAAACGCACCTATACACACGAGCGCGCGCGTGGACACACGTGCGCGCGAATGCCGGAAAACTTTCTATCTCGTCGTCTGCAATAATAAAAAGGAAAAAGCGAAATATCTCCAATATAATCGAAATCGACTGCAAAAAGAACGTCGCGTTCGTTTGCTGTACCGACTGCGAAAAGAAAATAAATAAAAGAAAAGCCGAAATGAAAAAAAAAGAAAAAGGAAGACAAGAAAGAAAGGAAGCGAATCCAAAAAAAAAAGCAAAAAAAAAAAAAAAATGAAGCACGAGCGACTGGCATAAAGCCACGCAAAAAAGACAGAGCAAAAGAGAGAGAGAGAGAGAGGGGGGGGGGAAGTTAATTCGCCTCGAGCGTCGAATTAATTTCAGCGTATAAATAACGGGGAACGGAAAGAGCGCGAGAGAGATAAAGAGAGAGAGAGAGAGAGACATAGTCAACCCGAGCGAGTGAGTGACTACGTGTGCCCAATGCCCGTGTATCTCTTAAGTCTTAATCCGCCGCGGTGTAACGTCGAATAAGAGAAAGAGAGAGGGAGAGAGAGAGAGAGAGAGAGAGAGAGAGAGAGAGAGAGAGAAAGAGCGTTCCTATCGACACGAACGTTATAACCCCTTCGTCGCATTGTCTCGATTGGCTTTCTGGGACGGCGGTTTTCCAAGAAAGCCTCGAAATAGAAGAAAGGACAGTCGATCATTGGCCGTCTATTTAAAAGTCTCCTTCGACGAGATATTCGACGAGTGATTCCTTCGCGCGGAGACGGAAATTTATAGTCTACGAGAATTTCTTTTTTTTTTCCCTATTTTTGATTGGTTTATAGCGTAAGGATTCGGCGAGGTTGGATTTAGCAAGGAGAAAAAAAAAGTGCACATAGGCTTTGGTGCTCTTAGAAGCAGTCTTGGAAACTTTCGATGTTTTATCCGTTTGAGTATGTTAGTTTTTTATAAGAATAAAGGACAAGTTTTTCGATGAATTTATTTTCGTATCGAGTTTTTCTTCTTATTTTTTTTTTTTTTTTTTCATTTTTTAAGAACGAGGTGAAATTTAATTTCGCAAACGATGAAGTAATGCCTTTTGGTTACGCTGTTATTACCTTTTAAGGGTGATTTATTAATTTGATCGGTACGTTTTGAAAATTCAAAATTTAGGTTTTATTTTTATTGGCATTTTAAAACTGTATCGAGAAAAAAAATTTATCATTTCGCGCAGCATAAGTAAATAACAGGTAAAATTTTGATGAACTTGTTATTAATCATATTTGATTTTTGGAAAATCTATAAAATTTGTGAAAATTCAAAAGTTTATAATATTAACTTTTAAAAATGAATGTATAAAATCAATATCGCGTGCTTTACAAAAATTATCAACAGAAATTTATTTTAATTTATTGCTCCGTTATATTTAAAGGTAACATTTATTATTATTTATTTTTTTCGAGTGTAAAATTGCACATGGATATATGCGTTATTTTTTTTTTTTTTTTTTTTTTTTTTTTTTTTTTTTTTTTTTTTAATATTTAAATTTTGTTTTATTCAAATTTTTTTTTTTTTCAACTCTTATAAAATGCACGAATTTGCAAGTCATATCGAAATATACTAAATCATAAAAAATATTCAAAACTCAGATATAACATAAATATTCTTTTAAAAATAGTTTGAATAATATTCGAAAAATTTACATGAAAAACAAGTAATTTTAATCGTTTTTTAATTAAATTAGATATATCAATATTAATTTTCCATTAAAAAACCTTTTTTATTTTTAGTTTAATAAGAAATAAATGTGAATTATATAACTTTTAGTTGACTTTAGTTTAACCTTGTTTCTTTATTAAGATAACTTAAAAATCATGCCCCAAAGTAACCTTCTCTCATAATATTTTAGCAAATCAAAGTCTATAAAAACTAATTCACCTACAATCTCATAAAAATGCAATTCTTTTCAGTGCACCGATAATCAGTTAAATACAGTCGATATACCATATTCGAATATCGCTTCGCAATGGTTCGGCAGCGATATCGAGCAAAGATGCAAAATCAATGGCTCGAATAAAGTGCCTTCCTCCCCCCCCCTTTCCCCTCCTCCATGCCCCTCTCCTTTCCCGACTGCGACGACGTCGGAAACCGGAAGAGAATGAGAGAGGCAAAGAGGAAGAAGGGTGTGAAAGCAGCGGGTATAAATTTCAAGGATAGAAGGAGGAAACGTAAGCGAATGGGCTAAGAAAGATGGCTGGCTGCTGCGTGCTTGGCCGCATATTAAAATTCCAGATGCTTCGTGAAATAATGATCGAAAGCTCGCTCTCTCTCTCTCTCTCTCTTGTACTCTAGTTTCGAACCTCTTTACTTCTCTCTCTTTCTCTCTCTCTCTCCTATATCTTCCTCATGCTTCTTTGTTTTGCTCTCTTTACCACGTCGCACCTATGCGAGTGAGAATATTATAGGAGAAGGCAGAAAAGAGAAGGCGGAAGACGAGGTAAAAGAAAAATCGTTGCGATTATTGGAAATTAAATCGGTGTTGATTTACCATAAATAGTTAATCGTGTAAAATATAAGTTTTTTAATTCATACAATTTTTTTTAATATTTCTATATTATAGTGAAATATCCTAAATCATAATTATAAATTTGTCGCCCGCGTTATTGCGCCTATCTCGACATTAAAAATTTCTCTAACTACGCACATTCAATCATTGCCTATTCCATAGAATATTATTCAAACGTTACACGGATTATTTATTGCTTTGATAAAACGAACGATTTTATTTAATCCTTGTATACGAATCGTGGCGTAAGCTAAACACGTAGTTCTTATAATAGCGCTAGACTAACAATAATTGTAGTTACGTCAGTTGCAAGGATGATGCCTACGGGTTTGCTTAAAGTTAGCTCTAAGTTTAGTCATGAACTAAACTTGTGCAATTGTTTACATCGAAATGCGTTTAATCTGGAAGAATTAATAGGTTTAATGTGAATTCATAGGATACATTAATCATCGAACTACGTAATTTATATAGATAGTATGTTTATTATTTTATCATCTTCTACTTTATTTAACGGTCAAATAATTTAGAATTTAAAATAACTATTAATAAAGATGTGTTCTGGTACAGTGGCCAATAATTTATTAAATTTAGTTTTTATATTCGTAAGGAATGCTGGTGAGTAAATACTTGGCAATACTTAATATTATATTAAATTTTGAAATGGGCTTATATCATTTACATTAAAACAAGAAACAAATTGTCTTTCATTATCAATCTTCATTTCAGCAAAATGTATTGAAAAAATATAAAAAGTGATTATAAGTTTAAAGTTTCAAATATTTTGTACGATTTTTAGACGGAAATAGAAAAAATAAAAGAAATATTCACACGTCTCTATCCGCACGTTCTTTGAACACAAAAAAAAAGAACGAAAGAAAAGAAAACCCGAGCCAAAATTTTTTCCGCGTAATACGAAAACCTTTCAAAGACTAAGAGACAGATAGACAGAAGAAAGATGGAGAAAGATTCGACGCGAAAATAAAGGGAAGACAGGGTGCAGAGATTCCAGAGCGAAAACGGAAGCCGAAGGCAAAGAGCCGAAGTCGAGACACACGAATCCAGAGAAACAGGAGAGCTGGAGTATACGCCGCCGCAAAGGTACTAAGTGCGAGGTATAAGACGAGAAATGCGGACGGAGATGGAGAGAAAAGCGACCGCCGCAACGCGGTATCTCTCTTTCTCTCTCGCTTTCTCTCGTAGCCCCTCGGGGGATTAATCACCGGGCATTATGGCGGCGCCGGCTCAAAAGCACACACAAGGAATGAGCTGCGAGTATAGAGAGGAGAGAGAACCGGCTCGCTAGGATTAGACGTGCAGAGAGAATGAGAGAAAGAGAGAGAGAGAGAGAGAGAGAGTAGAAGGGCGAAAGACAAGGAGAAGGGAGATCGAAAGGAAGATAACGCGCAACGAGAAGAGAGAGGGAGAGAGGAACGAGAGATAAGCGGCCCTTCGAGGGCTGGAAAGTGCCGGTTATTAATCCGGAAAGAGCCACGCGCCTATATCGCTATGTGGAAAGAGTTGAAACGCACACACACACACACACACACACACACAGTACTATATCATGAATATGTATATATAACAGCTAGACGAAGAGGAAGATTACGAGACAAAACAGAAGATGGCGGTGATTAGAGATTTGAGCGGAAAGGAATTTTTAAGCGATTATCGCTTGTGTTTTCACCGCGACAATTATTTTCATACCCATTATTGATATTTATTTATTGATAAACGATGTCGAGAATGAAAAAAAATCGAAAAAAAATCGAAAAAAAAAAAAAAAAAAAGATAAGAAAAGGAAAGTTTTTATTATTAATTTTTCTTTGTATTACATTCGCGAGATGCGCTCACAATTAAAGTATTATATTCGCGCAGAACGATGATTTGATTTGTTGACTTTTTCAGCGTGTATAGTCGTTACATGCTCGCGCGGTGAAATTTAGTGGAATGGTAACGCTCGGGTTATAGAGTAAACTATGCATGCTATTAACTTCCATTGTATATTTTAACATAGTTTTACATTTATAATGCATTCTTAGTTTATTATTTATGAATTTCAGGCACAATTTACTTACGCTAAAAATGGCTTTGAAATTTACGATTCGTTTGTACTTTACTCTGTGTGCTTTTCTCTTCAGTTATATTCGAAAAGATAATGAAAATATTTGTATTATTATTTTTTTTTTTTTTTTTTTTTTTTTTTTTTTTGCGAAGCTACAATTTTTTAATAACACTCGGCAGATTAAGTTAACGTTTTGAATTATAATTAAAAGATAATTAAAAAAAAAAACAATTTTTTTAAATATATAATTTGATATCCAAATATTAAGTCTTTGCAAATGAAAAATAAAAATTACTTTTACAACGTAGATAACAAAATTCTCTTATTGGAAGTAAAAATTATTTATTTAATATTTCTTATAAAGTATCGAATGTCTTTAAATTTTTTTTTTTTTTTTTTTTTTTTCGAAAAATTGCAATGAATAAAGCGTAAAGTATTAGTTAATATTTGTTTATTGAATAAATAAAAATTGAATTTTTTTTTTTTTAAATTTTCCATTTCTAGTGTTTGAGGTAAAGTCAAGGTGACTAAAATCATACGGTATAAATTTTTATGTCAATGGTTAAACGTTTATTGTCATGCATCACGGAAAAAATTTACGTTTTCTCATATATGACAGATAAGACTTTTAAATGAGGATTCTTAACGCAGTTAAATTATTACTTCTAGATAACACAAATGTGAAGAATAATAAATTAAACAAAACTATTGTTACAGTTATCTAGCAAAGTACCTGTTTATTGCCTATCGATAAATAAACGTAATTCATTTGAATTAATAGAATAAATTACGCGTTGCAGAAAATTAATTGTCTTAAGTTTTATATCAAATAAAAGAACGAGGTAAAGTAATAAATTCAACAACTAATTCAACGAAGAATCATTCGTTGTAAATGAAAAAAATGCTTGCATATTCAACATTTAACAAAATTCAAATGAATAAATCATCGAATAATCGTAGGTAAATTAATAAATGATTTAATATTAAAGCT
The DNA here is from genome assembly GCA_949987625.1 of Chalcis sispes. Classification (NCBI taxonomy): domain Eukaryota; kingdom Metazoa; phylum Arthropoda; class Insecta; order Hymenoptera; family Chalcididae; genus Chalcis; species Chalcis sispes. The sequence goes on along the minus strand of OX465098.1, from coordinate 1,869,049 downwards.
CTCTAAAGGTGATAAGAAAAAAAAAAAAAAAAAAAAAAAAAAAAAAAAAAAAAAAAAAAAAAAAAAAAAAAATGGTGAGAGGAAAGAAGAAAATAAAGTTAGTCAAATGAAAGTACGACGGGTAAGAGTTGCGAATAAAAAAGAGGAAAACGAGAGGAAGTAAAAGGGATAGTAAAAGGTAAGGGAAGAAGTAAGCGGGTTAAAATTAGCCGAATCTTAACTCAGGCTTCTCGGAGCTCTGGCTCGCACCCTATATCTAGCATAACTCGTATTAATGAGTGCGTAAACGGTGCGCACATTTCGGTAAAGAGAGAATAAGATAAAGAAAGGAAAGGAAGATTGGAAAGACGTTGGATAAACGGTAATTTTCGCGCCGTTTTTAGTCACTTTGACGAACTTACCTCGATTCTTTTTCTCACTTTTATTTTCATCTTACGTCAAGCATTAAAAGTTCTGCTTATATTATATATAACAATACGTCATGTTTAATTAACTCTGCTTTTCTTTGAAGCTTTGTCCACGCCAATAATAACAACTTGAAATTATTTTAATAATTCTAACACTCTTCGGTATAAACGATTGTTATTACATCAACATTCTCTATCGGTAAATATAAATCAAATTTACAATCGTGTTTGTAAACTTGTTCGGTATTTCAAGGTGAAATATTATCTAATTTTACAAATTTATAAGATTATGCTCATTAATAAACATTCGACATTTTTTTTTTTTTTTTTTTTTGTTTTTTGTAAAAGATAAACATTTTTTAAATATTCTTCCGACCGAAACACGCATTGTCTTGTTGGTTTAAGTTAGTCTTCTCAACATAGATTATAATAATATTTTTTTCTAAAAACATCCTAACATTTTAACTGTATTTTATTTTTAATTATTTATTTTTTTTCTGTTATCTCATATACCTAATTATCATGAACGCGAGTTTATTTATGACCAAAAATATAATTACAGCTCTTCCCCTGCTTATCTTACATTTTATACCTCGCAAACAATCGACACGTGTTTTGACATAATTTGAATATCTACTTTGTTTTTAAGTTTTTCTAACTAGGCTATTTACCTGAGCAATATTCGCTCTTATTATATTCGTATCAAACAATATCATACGCTTGTTTCTCGCTTCTTTCTTCTCTCTTTCATTTGCAATGCAAAGTACTCACCGCTCGATTTCATAACGCCACTTTTTATTTCAAAGAAAATAAGGAAATCGGTTAACTGAATAATTAAAATACCATGAAAAGTGAATCTTATTTCATCTATTAAGGTATTCGGGGAAAAACTTTCTCGAATACTTTGATAGATAGTTTTGTTTCAGCGATACTCATAAAAACACGTTATTATACTTTTGTCATTGCAACAATGTTTTCAACGTTAAGTATTTAAAGTTCAATAACTTTTGTTGGAAAAATGTATGATTATATGAATATCCTAATTTTTATTAATGAAATAAATTATTATTTGGTAGAGTTTAAAAAGTAAAAATGAAAATTAATAAAAAATGTTTATTGTAATTATTAATTAACAGTTAGAAAAATATTAATATTCTAGTAAATAAAAATATTGTACTTCAAAAGTTTTACAAGACACAAGAAATAAAATTTTATTACGAATATTTTTCAATAACCTATGCAAAATTTCGCTTTGTGTATACTTGTATTTTCGTTGTCATCACGGTAAGTTTAACAACGATGTCAACGAATTCACGAAAATTGTCTATGAACGGAAGTATATAGACTATTTATGGGATTCTGAAGCTCAAAGGAAAGAAGCCATCAAAGGTAAAGTCTTCTATTTTATCACGTGTTTTATCTGTTAAAGTCGACAAAGCTTGGGTTTCTATCGTAAAATGTTATTTTATTATCGAAAAGGTAAACTTTAATAAGTTTATTTTTATTTTTAACTTTCAAAAACTATTTTAAAATTTTTCGAGAATAAGGCGACTTTTTTTTTTGTATTAAAAGTCATTTTATACAAAAATAAAATCTTGCAAATTTTTCAAACGATGTTTTCACTGTATTGTTTTTCCAACGTTAAACATTACTAAGTAATCAATAGCGTTGCACATAAAAAAAAAGAATCGATGTTAAAAAGATTATTAAAACAGAGAAGATTACAAATTATTAATACAAAAGTTTTATTATTTAATATTTTGCGAATGATCGGTTAATTTTGTCAAAAATCAGTTGAACAAGCTGTATTAATGACTCTTACTGGATCAAGCGTATCGATAAAAAAGTAGTGGCTACAATGTCGGGAGTAAAATCAAGGCACCGAGTGAAGCCGTATCCAGTTGCTAGCGATATAACTATGAGGGACAGAAACAAAAAGAGAGAGAGAGAGAGAGAGAGAGAGAGAGAGACGGGAATAACCAATGCCTGTGCGAAGTGGCGGTAACGAAAATCAATATCATATCCGCGCGCTTGAAATCGTAAAACTGAAAATGGAATGATAGATCCACAAATTTCGAATGATCATTTTTACGAGGTATTGAATTTCCGTTAATAAAAATTTTAATTTTTTTTCGAAAAAATTCACCCTTTCACGGGTTATAGCGAAAAAATATTAAAAAATGACATATTTTCCATGATTTAAGCTTTCATTGCAATCGTATAATGTGTTTTTATGCATGAGAATATGTGCAAATGAAAAAAAAAAAAAAAAAAAAAAAAAAAAAATTACGTTTTTATACATTACAACAAAAATTTTCGAAATATGTGAAAAAAATCGTTCGCGCAGGAAAATGTCAAATTAATGTACGAAAATAAATATTGTTCCAAAAATTATTAGATTGTAAATCAATACTTGCTCTATATTCGAAAGTCAAAAATTTAACGGGAACATATTATTGTCACCGAGAATATTAACTGTAAATTTTTTTTTCCCGGTCAAAGTTAATGTGTGACTTATGCATTTTAATTCAAGAAACGTTGGAAAAATTTTTCGTTCGAAAGAAAATTTTGGAAAAAATATTTAATTAAACATATTTAATTAAAAATTAAAGAAATTTTAATAGTAATTGAAAAATATTGTTACCCATTAAAATTTATTAGTTTTCATTAAAATATTTTACGATAACTTCAATTAATTGATAAAGATTGGAATTGGTTAATGCACTACTCTCAATTTAGATATAATTGATTTTCCCTAAAAATTTAAGATAGTACAATTTTCAGTTTCATTTAATAACCTGTTACTTAGTATCGATTAAATTTAATTGTTTAAAGTTGAAAGAACTACAAGCGAACAATGTAGTAGTTTATTAGTATTCGATTAACGGGCCATTGGAAAAATAATAATAGATATCGAGATATCGACGAGATGCTTTTTAAAATCCAAACTTGGCTTATTAAGAACAAACGTTGACTTTCAGATCGTTAAAGGTATCCGGCACATATTGATCGGTCGTATAAAATACATATGGCTGCTTTCAGAATGAGACAGACTATTTTATTTATTTATTTCAAGTGGCTTTCCACTTTCAAGTATAAGCGACCATTATAACTATAATGCATTTATATACATAGTTAATATACGTGAGAATGGATATATTACAATTAAAGAATGTTTATACAATGATAATATGATAAATAATGTTTGGTATAAATTCATGCAAGATAAGGCAGATATCTGTTGAGACATTATTGACAGAACAATTGGATAATCGAAAAAGAAAAAAATCTTTTTTCAATGATATATATATATATATATATATATATATATATATATATTTATTCATGAATATATATGTACAAATAAAGTCTATAAGGTTAATTACAGAAAATATCCAATTTATTGAATCGCGCGAAAAAATTTTTTTAATCAAAATAATTAATTAGAATTTCTCTAAGATAACGTAATAAAAATATTATTTTGAAAACTTAAGGGAATGATGAACGTGTTATTAAAACAACATTATTTTAATTGTTGAAATATTTCTTTATCTGGTATCACTGTTCAAACCATAATTTTTTAATTTTTTAATGTTTCAGCTAAAAATTAACAAAAAATTATTCAATTATAATTTATATTAATCTTGCTAATAAATTAATTAAATAAAATTAATTTTATTTATAAATTAATCATCTAATAAACGTTAAAATTTAACTTTTTTATAATCGTATCCAAATGAAAATATTCCTTTTACATATGGATGTAGGGAAAAACCTGGAATTGTAAAGATATGTTATAATGTAAGTTTTATCGACCAATTTAATGATTTTAATCTCTTTCCAGATAACAGCGATTTTCTTCGTTCATGCCTGAATAAATACGACTAATAAGATATTACATTACCGTATCTTAAAATACTCGCGCAATCTTTTTCCGTGCATGACATTCCGTAAACCCGATAGATTTTACGCGATCGTCGCGATTCATTCGACGTATGGAAATACGCAACGATTCTCACGTTTCAAAGTAATTGATTACGCGTGAAGAAATTAGGAAATTCCATATTTCACAATGAAAGAAAATGAAATTCATATGTGACAAAAATAGAATTAAATAATCGATAATCTAAACATAAGACTGATAAATACGAATCCTAATTATACATTTGAAATCACACTACAAATTTTATTAAACTGAAAACACCAAATAAAATATTTTTATTCGGATTTTTATTGAATTTTAAATTAAGGCGATCGCGTATTCTTATAATGTTTAAGAATAAACAAATTGAAAATCTACAAATTATACGATGAAAAATGAAGGGAAAACCCGATTAAAATAATAAATTAAAAAATAACTCGAGCCAATCATAATACAATCAATATCAAGCTTAATATATTATATAAATGATGTATCGATGAATCATTTAAATGATTTTTAAAAATTTTACCTTAAATAAATTATACGTTTATTCTAATTTTTGAAATGATAAGTTATTAATTATTTTTGAAAGCATAAAATTTACACTTATTATTTACAATCTTTAAACAGCAACATTAAACAGATGTTTTAACAGCAGTTGTTTAAACAATTTTTACAATAATTTTTTATTTAGATTGGCACATTTTTATTTATAAAAGTGATTAAACGTTGTTACATCTAATAACGTATGAGAAATTGCTTTATTTATCTATCAAAAGGTGAATATTCTTAAGAGAAATACGATGAACTTTTAATTAATACAAACGTTTACATTAATTAACATTGTTTTTTATTTAACTTTATATAAAAAAAATTTTTTATAATTATAATACATTATAATTTTCCTCTTATTTTTTTTTTTTTTTTTTTTTTTTTTTTTTTTTTTTTTTTTTTTTTTTTTTTTATTGATGCAATAAAGTTTTTTTAAATTTATTAAAAATAAAAAAGGCTTCTTGGCATATCTAAATTACATGCATATTTTGCATATTTTCATAACAATTTTTTATTTGAACGGTTACTTTTTAGTTAATTATCTTCGCCTCATAATAATTTCTATTAAAAAATGTATAATCTAGTACCTTTGTTAAAAAATCCTATTTATTATTTTAGGTCAATAACACTAATAGACTTATGGATTAAATTTTTTCTCAATAAAATTATCGATGATCTCATTTATTTTTATAAAACTACGTTAGCCAAGTTTTAACTCATTCATATACTTTATAAAATTTACATAAGCGTCCTTTGATTTTTATATTTATATATATATATTGTGTAACAATATCTACTTTGTCGCGTTTTATAATCGACAAGTTCACTACGTCCATTAATTATGTTTTATATTATATCCGATCTTTGGCTCTAAAACCTCTGACGCATTCCATAATAAGCGTCGGATATATTCCTCTACGACTCTAAGAGCTTCGATCATCAGGTAGTTTGCGATCGTTTTTATTGCTGCTAGCAACAAAAACAATCTTCTCCAGAGCTCAGAAAGTTGCTCGTTAATCTCTTAAATCGGGCGTCTTCGTCGTAAATTTTTCCGAGTTTCTGTCTTCCTCTTCGTGTCATTATACTTTTACGCTCGCATGCTTGCTTGTTTACGCAATGTTAAAAATACTATTTATACAAATGTTTCGGCAACAAGCTCGGACTTTGCTTGCGCGCGTCACTCGTGATAAGACGTGAATCGCGCGAAGCTTCTCAATCGCGTTAAAGTCGCAGCTTGGAGCGGATCGA